>CM062819.1:1367383139-1367983139 GCA_031772625.1 Pinus tabuliformis
ACATTGGCACATATAGGGTGAGCGTTGAGAGCCTTGGACCTCCATAGCAGCAGATTGCACTTCATGGATCCCCAAAGCCATTCAGAGATTGCTCGTGGCTCACTTATTGGACGAGGAGGATGCACCTGATCCATCATGCCCAGCCGACCCCAAACTTACATCATACACTTGGCAGATGATACAGGACTTGCACAATGATGTGGCATCACCTACACCATCATCCTAGCCCTTACAGGTGACCTACAGACATCTCTGATTTGTTTGGAGACCCGTGAGGATACTTGTGTGCCCCCACATGTCATTTGGAGTACCACAGGTTATTATAAGGGGCCAACCCCTTGCCCACTGCTTTTGAGGGTCCTATTCTTCATTATGGCACCCATGGACCTCATTTGGCCTCTTAGAGGGCCCTACAACATGCATAGATTATTATTTGACCTCTTGAAAGGCTTAATTTTCATATATGAGCTAGTTTGGTGGGCTTGTCACTAAAAGTTGTATTATTAGCACATTATTTTACTTTTGAGGCTTATGAAGGCCAAAGAGGCTAATTCGAACTCCTAAGTTGTGTATAAATAGGAGTGAGATGAGTTCATTTCTCATCATCACTTTGGTTTGGATCTCCTATCTCTCTTGAGATTTTCGCACTTTTTCTAAGGATGAATTGGAGCTTTATCGATGAGTTTTGATGTATGGATATTGGTCTATCTTCTCTTGGAGCTTCTTTATTGTCAATTGTGAATGGCTGGATATACTCTATTACATGTAAGTATGTGCTTTTGATGTTATTCTTGTTTACATTTTTCATATATGTTGGACTGGGATTTTTGCTATTCTAGGGCTAATTGTTGCATACATTTACTGCTTAATATTGTAGAATTTGTCTCTATTATAGCATTTCCTTCAATGTATGGGCCATGTAATAGGAGCAAAATATCCTAGAGGTAAAATTTGACCTTGACAAGCCATTCTCTTGCACATCGAGGTATAAAAGCTGCAAGGCTACTTCTTCTTGACCTAGAATGCAAACGAAGTGATCTTGAGGCCTCCTTGACTGCAAACCAAGAAATCCTACTCTTACTCAACATAGACTCCATTCTCCCAAAGATTAAGGCACTGATCTACCAAGGGTGGTCACTAAAATCCACATTTTCTCACATCCTTCCGAGACTAGCCACATTGGGTGACTACGGCATCAATTTCCCGGCAAGCTAGCCATCAAAAAAATTTGATCTCGTAGGCTCTCCTGCATTGGCCTCTCCTCTAGCCCTCCTCCAATTTTGAAACCATTCCGACGGTGGAGATAGAAAAAAAGCCAAGCCCTAGATTCGGGATCAAAACTTGCCCTGTTATCCCCAAGGCTAGTGCCTCATACGGTCAAAACAACATCTTTGAGTGAAAATACTTTCTTTGATCCTTTTCCCACCTTGTATAGGGTAAGAATATCATTGGTTTCTTCATACCTTCCTCATATCCTAGACCGGGTCCACTTGGCCCCGTGTGGTCCCGCTTCTTCAAAAGACTATTCTTCAAGAACCATCTGGGATACCAATTCTAACAAGGATTTTAGGGATTGGGGAACTCCTTCACAAGCCTATTCCCATAAACCTAACCCTCAAAATCCTCTCTTCCTTTCCCTAGAAACACATAGTACCTTGCTTAGAAAGCAAGCAAGCTCCATCCTTCAAACTTTTCTGGGAAAGGGTTTGGGTCACTCATATCCATTGACTTATCATTCATTAGTGACTCCATACATATCGGGTCTCCTCCCATCGGTGAAAGTTTGTAAATAGAAGGGAGCCTTAGCTGAGGTGACAATGGGCTAAGTCTCCATTTGTTGCCCTTGGCCTAGCATTTGCCCTTTAGGGATCCCTCTTAGGTCCCCTGTTAGTTTGAGCGGTAACATTTTAGCATCATTGCCGGGGACACAAAATGTGTATTTTGTTCCCCATACGACATATTGACATATCAATATTGGTGACTCCATTGGAAGAACGAAGCCCTAGTTCTTCATTGAACTTTAAGGTCAATGCTTGTAGGGTGAAGCAAGCATTTTTCTAGACATCTTTAATTTCACCCTGCCGACTCCTACATATGTTTCATGTATACCTCAAATAAGTTGTCATTCTTTCGTAAATTTCCCACTTTGGGCATTGTTAGCATCCCTAGACATCCTAATCATGTCGCAGGAAGGATGCTACGTGGGATACCCGTGTTTGATGGTGATCCACTCTCCACAATTAACCACATAGAAATATTTAATGCACATGCCTCAAGAGAGAAGGTTCACCACAAAGACGTCCTTATGTTATTATTCATGGGATCTCTCTATGGTCATAACTCATGGTTGCATGATCATGAGCCTAGGAGCATCTCATCTATTAAAGAGTTCATTATGGCTTGATTAGACATTTTCAAGTACACCCTGCATTAAGCATCCAAGAGGAAGCCTTCATCAACTGTCATCAACACATGAAGAATCTAGGCAATGAGCAAGAAGACAAGTCTTCTTTGGGTCCACATGATGAAATTGATGATTTTGAGGACACGTGCTAGGAAGGATGAATTTAGGGAAAGTGAAGTTGAGACCAACCCCACCTTTCTCAAGGATATTACTCCTGATGATTCCTCGTTTGAAAACCTTGAGAGAGATGACCCCATTAGCCCCTTGAAAGATGAAATTTCAGATTATTTCCACATTGAAAAGGAGAAACGGGAAATTGTCAGTGCTCAGTTTGATTGTGCTCCTATTTATGACACCGACAAGGAGGATGAGGATGAGATTGGTCTTCCCTTCCCCTTGGGCACTATTTATAATGACATACCCGTTGATTCCCCTGGGAAGGAAAAACCTCATTTTCATTTGCATAAAGACGGGTAGTTGGAAATGATCAATTTTCCTTTTAGGAGAAAAATCTTTGATACTAAGGAAATTGAGAAGGCTCCCACTTCTCCTGTGTATGATTTTAGGTTCAAATCACTTGAACCTTGAGATTATGATTTTGGGAAGGTGCAACCCGTTGAATGCAATATTCTTTTCTCCCTTTCTCTTATTGGTCATCATCTTGAGCCTTCGTCAAGTGATTCCCTCACCCCTGTTCATACGATGTCAAGTAACTATGAGCCCTTTCCCCTACCCCGGTATAGTGTCAAGGAGAAGCCTTTCATTGATTATATTGTTCCTCCTTGGATGCACCCTCAGGGTTTTGATCACTCCATAGTCTCCCCTCTCCAATGCAATCATCATGTGCAACCTACTTGTGTTTCTCCATCTCGTCGGCCTCCCTTTCCTACTAGTCATAACCCAATGAAGGCCATAAGCCATGATGTAAATAATAAGGACAATGATAGAAGTGATATGCCATACGTTGTTTCCATCCATCAAAAGTTTACAAGCTTGGTTGTTGACATCTCTATATTTTGGTTGCAAGAGAAGATCTCATGGACTATATTACATCCTCTTGTTACCTCTTCTCGCATAATCATCCATGTGTGGGCATCATATTTTCCCACCTCCCACCCGCAACATCCTCCATGTGTTTGGGTTTGCATTCTCTTTGAGATTTGTTGCATGAGTAATCATATAGGCAGGCATATTTATATTGACTTGATGATATGTTAGTTGCATTGGCTTTATGATTACACTTAATAGTAGCTTCGTCATATGCATGTTAGGGTAGGATGTATTGCATGGCCATTTTTGCATTAGAAATAACATCATATGAGATTTCTCATAGTAAATAGGTGCATATCTGCATATTTTATTTTTCTGTTGGTTTTATGGCCTAATATATTAGCATGTGCGATGATGAGACGTCGCGAAAGCATGCTGCCCCATGTTTTTCCATCTATTGTATGTGCAAGTTACAGGTCTACGGTAACCAAGAGATTATTAGAGTTCCCATGACCTCTCGTTCAAGTAGCTTCGCCCAATTCTTTGAGAGATCACGTCTCAATTGGAGTTAGATGTTACCCACCATTTTGTGGGTAATATCCCTAGGAGACTTTTTTCTCCAAGATGGTTCTCAGCCGACAACCAGCAGCCCCTTCCAGCCACCATCTAGCTCATTGTGTCAGTTTCTCCGCCACCTAAGCAGCGATGTGGGGCCTCGCCTCTCTGTCATGACCGTATGTTTGAAGGCGGGCCTCCTGAATCTAAAGGTATGCCTTGTCACTTGGAAATTGAGTATCATAGTTTGCTTATCATGGACACTTTTGGCCATGGATTACTGGGTGGATTCAGCAGAAAGAATGGACTAAGTCTGTCCTTCTATCCCATTGACCCCTTTTAGGAATTAACCTTGGATTCTAGTCCCGTGGGATCTCTTTTACTGACCATTTGGTTCCGGGGATGGTATTTCACGGGAAACCCTCTTTCAATTTACTATTACCCCATCCATCATTTCTCCCACCTGGGTCCACATTCCTCAATCGAGTCCACATAGGGTTAGCTCGCCCCTTCCCCTTGCCCACACCTTGGTTCATGGCCTAGAATGAAGCCTGGAGGTTGATGCAACTAAAAAGAAAGTTAAAAGCATATATGGCCACATTCAACAGAAAAAGTACCAAATAATGAAAAAGATGGCCAGGACAAAAACATTTAGCACGTGGGTAAAAGCCAATACATGAGCTCTACCCTATCATCATGGCCATCACCCTGGTTCCTACAGGTTATATGGGCCTTCTTCAGCATATAGGAACCCATGATTGTCCCAACCCCTAGTGGGCGACGAACCACCCCACCTTAAAAGGAGAAATTCACTGTTATATCTTATACATCATGTTCTAACCCCTTGAGCTCGAGTAGTTAATCAAAGAAAATCATAAAAAGGCAAAAGGCATAAAACAAGGGTGGTAAAATCAAGAACAGGGAACCTCATGTACCACGATTTCTCCCTCCTACACATTAGAAACCCAAGTGTGGGCTTCCCTCTTGTTAGCTACCCTTGTACCCCAGCATATGACCTAGGGTTGCCCCTTCTCATTCCCTACTTCATTCACCTATCTGCCACATGCCACCACCTTTTGACAAATGTACCTTGACCATCTTATCCCATTTAGACGTAGAAACCACCTAATAGCGCACTTGGTTAACCCAATTTGGAGTTTGGGAGACATTGGCACATCCCAAAGCCCATTATGGAAGGGTAGGCCATTATGAAATCCCCACCTGTGGTCCATGATTACGTAAGCTCATTTACTCGATTTCTCTAATGACTTGTTGTATTGGAAAGTTAGGGGACACATTAGATCTTATATAGGACTGCAGATGGTTTTCATTTAGGGTTTGGTCTCTCAAGGTGAATGTTGAGAACCATGGGCCTCCACAGCGGTACATTGCACTTCATAGATTCCCACATCCATTCAAAGATTGCTCATGAATCACTTATTGGACGAGTAGGATGCACTTGATCCATCATGCCTAGCTTGCCCCAGATCTACACCATACACTTGATAAATGATCCAGGACTTGCACAATGGTGTGGCATCACCTACACCATCATCCTAGCCCTTACAGGTGGCCTACAAGCATCTTCGATTTATTTGGAGACCCATGAGGATACTTGTGTGTCGCCACATGTCATTTGGAGCACCACAGGTTATTACAAGGGACCAACCCCTTGCCCATTTCTTTTGAGGGTCCTATTCTTCATTATGGCACCCATGGACCTCATTTGGCCTCTTCGAGGGCCCTACGACATGCATAGATTATTATTTGACCTCTTGAGAGGCTTACCTTTCATTTACAGGCTAGTTTGGTGGGCTTGTCACTAAAAGTTGTATTATTAGCAAATTATTTTATTTTTTAGGCTTATGTAGGCCAAGGAGGCTAATTCGAACTCATAAGTTGTGTATAAATAGGAGTGAGATGAGTTAATTTCTCATCATCACTTTGGTTTGGATTCTTATCTCTCTTGAGATTTTCGCACTTTTTCTAAGGATGAATTGGAGCTTTATGGATGAGTTTTGATGTCTGGATATTGGTCTATCTTCTCTTAGAGCTTTATATTCAATTGTGAATGGCTAGATATACTCTATTACATGTATGTACGTTTTTTTGATGTTATTCTTGTTTACTTTTGTCATATATGTTGGACAGTGATTTTTGCTATTCTAGGGATAATTCTTGTATGCATTTAATATTGTAGAATTTGTCTCTATTATAGCATTTCATTCAATGTATGGGCCATGTAATACGATCGAAAACTCCTAGGGGTAAAATTTGACCTTAACAAGCCATTTCTCTTGCACATCGAAGTATAAAAGCAGCAAAGTTACTTCTTCTTGACCTAGAAGGAAAACACAGTGATCTTGAGGCATCCTTGACTGGGAACCAAGAAATCCTACTCTTACTCAACATAGACTCCATTCTCCCAACAATTAAGGCACTGATCTACCAAGGGTGGTCACTAAAATCCACATTTTCTTACATCCTTCTCGGACTAGCCACATTGGGGTGACTAGGGCATCAATTTCCCGGCAAGCTAGCCATTAAAAAATTCGATCTCCTAGGGTCTCTTGCGCTAGCCTTTCCTCTAGCCCTCCAATTTTGAAGCCATGTTGGAAAAAAAGCCAAGCCCTAGCTTTGGGATCAAAAGCTGCCTTGCCATCCTTAAGGCTAGTGCCTCGTACGGTCAAAAAAACATCTTTGAGTGAAAATATTTTCTTTGACCCTTTCCCCACCTTGTCTAGGGTAAGAATATCATTGGTTGCTTCATACCTTCCTAATATCCTAAACTGGGTCCACTTAGTCCCGTGTGGTCCCACTTCTTCAAAAGACCATTCTTCAAGAACCATCTAGGATACCAATTCTAACAAGGATTTTAGGGATTGGGGAACTCCCTCACGAGCATATTCCCATAAACCTAACCCTCAAAATCCTCTCTTCCTTTCGCCAGAAACACATAGTACCTTGCTTAGAATGCAAGCAAGCTCCATCTTGCAAACTTTTCTAGGAAAGGCTTTGGGTCACTCATATCCATTGACTTATCATTCATTAGTGCTCCATACATATCAGGTCTCCTCCCATCAGTGAAAGTCCATAGATAGAAGGGAGCCTTAACTAAGGTGACAGTGGGCTAAGTCTCCATTTGTTGCTCTTGGCCTAGCATTTTCCCTTTAGGGACCCCCTTAGGTCCCCTACTAGTTTGAGCGGTAACAGTCCTCAACCGACATCCAACAGCCCCTTGCAACCACCAAATAGCTCAATGTGCCACCGTCTCCGCCACCTGAGCTAGCCATTATGCACCCTCTCCCATCTATCATGATCGTATGTTTGAAGGTGCTATCACAATAAACTTTGTTTTTAAATTTTTTTAGAAAATGTTGATAGTTGCAGTGTGAGCATTTTAATTGTAATAAACAGGTTGCCAAAGCAAAGCCAATGGAGACTAGAAAGAACAAGAAGCAGAGATTAAATAAGTTTGATGTGTTACTCGAAGCTGCCAATACCCTCAGCTAATATTCCAGGGTATTAGAACCATTTTTGTCCACTTGTTCAAATCAAAAACTTAGTTTTTTCATTTCGTTGACAGTCGGCCTGCCAATTTTGTATATAGTATGAAAGTCAGGAGAAGCTGACAATGCCCTTGTCCGGGTTTTTGAAAAACTTGATAGTGTGTCTGTCAGCTATTTTGAACAAACTATGCATACTGATTAGTAAACGAAACCTACAGGAAAATGTCGCCAGCAGGCCTGTCAGTGATTTTTCCAGAAAAATCACAGAGCAACAGAAGACATCCAAGAGCAGTGTTGATAATCTACAGAGGGACCTCTTTTGTTGAAACAACGATGATAATCTACAGAGGGACCTGTTCTATTTTCCAGCTAAACAGGTGACTAGATGACAACAAACTTATCAGCGTTTTTCTGTAAAAATGGACAGTTAAAAAACTTTGTTTTTAAACTATTTTTCCTCTAAAAGTCAGTGAATTTGGGAGAGGTTTCCGAATAGATGGAAATGGATTTTCCAAATACGAAGGAGGTTTTTTTCACAATGGACCCATTTAGAAAAACCTCTCTCGGTTTTCTAACAGGTGTTAGGTTTGGAATATTCGAAGCCTCGAAGGGATATTTGAAAGGTTATTTTTCATAATTTTACAGTCTTGTTTTAGTAATTGTTTTCAAAATAATATCTCGGACAAATGAGAACGAATTTTACAAAACTGAAAGAGTTTTTTCTCCATCATGGATCCATTTAGAAAAACCTCTCTCGGTTTTCTAACAGGTGTCATGAATTTGGAGTTTCGTAGGGATCATTTGACCCTATTTTTCAAGAATTCGTGAAGGAAAAGCTCATGGACAGTTGGTGACTTGGATGCCACCTCATCAAATTCGACTTGATTTTCCTTATCTCTAACAATAACTCCAGCAACAACATTATCTTTAGATGCAAATAGGTTTGGAAAGATTTATATGCATGTATTTGAGAGATATGCTTGATCTCTTTTATTGTTAGCAATTTGTAATGTCTATAAAGACAGTTTTTTGTAAAAATGAAGAAGGGTTGAGAATTATTGAATAAACACTTGTAATCCAGATATATTTGAGCAATCTTGAATGTATTCATAGGGTTTTATGAGCAGTTAGTAGGAAATTCATGTGTTGCTTCTCCTTGGCAGTATTTTCTCTGTTATATAATTGTTTTCTTCCATGCCTGATAATGTTAGTTTATGAGATAGGATTTCATTGATGCTTCTCCCTGAAATTATCAATCATTAATATTTGTTGTTTCAGCCTTCTATAAACTATGTTTCCTTCAATCTCTCTTTCTTCTAAATTTCCCAAAGAGTCAAAGGACTTGTGACTTTTCATGCTTTGTACAACCTTCTCATTGGAGCTGTGATCTCATTTGGTTGATAGTTTGACTCCATGCCCAATGGTAACTTTTGAGGATCATCCAACCATCTTATACCTAAACCAAAATCTGGCCACCTAAACTCAATTGCGAAAACCTACTACAGTGACAATAGAGTAGTTGAGTTTTACGGCGAGATGCCCCCCCCCCCCCCCCCCCCCCCCGAGTTGACGGGCCAGCTTCAACCTACAAGATTGGTTTGAGGTTACCTTAGTTATTTCCTCCTACAACTAGGGAAATTTCTGAGTGATAACAGAAGGTGGGCCTTCAAACCCCGAAGGTATGGCTTTCATTGTGTAGTTGGGTATATCTGCTTGCTTATCATGGACACTTTTAATCATGGATTAGTGGGGATATTCGGCGAAAAGAAATGGCTTGGTTCGTACTCTTGTCCCCTTATCCAATTTGGTTGTCAACCTTGTATCCTAGTCCCGTGGGATCTCCTTTATTAGCTACTAGCTTTAGGAGTGCCACTACATGGGAAATCTCAATTTTGGTTGCATGGTCCTGCTTCCAGACACCACACACATCACTCCCCTTTGTTCATTATGACCCCTTTTCACATATCTCTCATCAGGGTCCACATTTGACCATTGGGTCCACAAGGAGTTGGCATCCCCCTCCCCTTATCCACCACACTTTAGGTCGGGCCTGGAACTATGCCCAAGATGTTGATGCATCTAAAGAGAAAATAAAAAGCATAATGTGGCCACTCTCAACAGGAAATGTACCATAAAATGAAAAAGATGGTCAGGACATACAAATTTAGCACATGGGCAAAAGCCAAACATGAGCTCTATCCCCATCAATATGGCCATCACCCTGGTTCCTAGGACCCCCTATATTGGCCCCCTGCATCATTAAGGAACCCATGATTGTCCCAACCCCTAGTGGGCGATGAATTGCCCAACCTTATGGGGGTATTCACTACTATATCATTCACACCATGCTCTCATCCCCTACAGCCCTGAGCAGTTTTAAAAGAAAAATCAATAGAAGGCAAAAGGCATATGAAGAACGGTGGAAAAACAAAGGTCAAGGTAACTCATGTACCATGATTGCTCCCCCTACATTCATACACCCAAGTGTAGGCTACCCTTATCTTAGTTACCCTTTTACTATGGCATGTGGCTTGGAGCCTTCCCTTGATGCCCCACTCTATTCCATCATCATATCACATGACACCTGCCACTTGATGGATGTACCATGGACATGTCACTTCCTTAGAGGTTGAAACCACCTAAGAGGGTCTTTGGTTAACCTCCTTCTTGTACTTCGAGATACCTGTACACTCTAAAGCCCATTATGGAAGGGCATGCCACTATGAAGTGTCTACTTGGTTCCATGGTTTGTAAGTTCATTTACTCAATACACTGATAATTTGTTGTACTGGAAGGTGAGTAGACACATTGGATCTTATACAAGATTACAAGTGGGTCTTCATCTTGGGGTTTCATCTCCCTATATGGGGTCCAAGCCCTTCAGAGGGTCATATTGGCATTTGTAGGGTGTATGTTGAGAGCCATGGGCGTCCACTATAGTAGAGAGCAGACGGTCACGCCATGGGATCCTTCAGTACCATCCATTGCTCGCTCTTGTTCCACCTATTAGATGATGATGATGCACCTGGACCACCTTGCCCAACTGACTACACACTTGGCAGTTGATCCAAGGCTTAGATGGGGTTGTGTCTCACCATGGGAGACAAAGAGAGGGCTTGCATCATTGTTTAAGCCCTTTCAGATGGAATATGTGTTGATCGATCTACTTGGAGACCCATGAGGATGTTTTTGTGCCCCCACAGCCACTTGGGAGCACCACAAGTCATTTGCATGGAGATCAAGGGGCCACCCCTTTTATCACTATTTGTGGAGCCATTCCACTCATTTTGGCACACATTGGACTCCACTAGGTCTCCCAATGGCCCTCCTTGCTATTTATCTATCATTTTGGCCCTCTTGAGAGGTTTACTTTTCATGTTATGGAGCTATCTTGGTGGGCTTGTCACAAAGGAATGTTATTTTGCACATTATTTTATTATTAGGGGCATCATTAGGCCTAATTAGGCAAATTGAACCCTTAGAAGATCATATTTATTGATGAGAGGATTGATTCATTCCTCATCATCACTTGGATTTATATCTCTCTCTTTTTTAGAATTTCGCTATAGCTATTGATGGATGAATTGGAGAAATATTGATGAATTTCGATGTTTGGATATCTTTTCTCGGTCTTGGAGCTTTGACTTTTGTCTCTCTTTGATGATTGGATATATTCGTTATACTTGTAAGCGCTCTTTCATGGTTTATTTCTCACTCTTGTATACATGATCTCTCTCTTGTATACATGATTAATGTATGGAATTTTCGCTCATCAAATTTGAAATTCTGCCTAATTGAATGTGAAATTGTGTAAATTTGATTTTGTGAGGTATTGCATATGTTACATGTTTTGGTATGGTGAATGAATGTTCATAGGGGTAAATTATCTCCATAACTAACTTGAAAAGTCATCAAATCGTTGCAATAAGAAGCATAAATTCTTTCGTAACCTAGTAGTTGCCTCTAGGGTCATATAAAGTTGCCATAGGACACCTTGATTGGGTAAAGGCACTCCAAAAATTGAAAGCACATTGACCACATTCTCCCAATAGGCTAGGCACTGATCTTATCCTTGGTAATCACCTTAAACAATATCTTTCCTCACCTCGTCTTCTTTTTTCTAAGCCCTAACCCTAGAGGTCTCCTAGGGCATCAAGCGAAATCTTTTTGAGCTATCCATTTGGAGAGCGAGTTGGACTACAACTGTGTTGGGATTTTCCCTAGGCCCTCACAAAGTTTGAAGGATTTTCCACAGCTAGATTTGGTTATCCCAAGCCCTAACTCCAACTTTGTTCTTGTCCCTAGGTTTCCTTGGTTAGTGGCTTCCTTAAGGGTCATTGCACTAAAAACCCAAGTCAATTTCAATTTCATTGACCCTTTTCTTTGTTGAAAAACGTAACTAGGTTTGATCTTCATAAATTGTATTTGAGTCACAATGAGATATATTTATCAAAAGAATGAAAAAGAAATTATTATTATTATTATTAAAGCATGGGTTTCATGCTTGGTTCATCATGTTTTAGGTCAAAGTCCCCATTGAGGACTTCTAGGATATATCCTGAGCCATTAGAGCCATTGCCCATTAAAAGAGACCCTTCTTTGGCTTTTGAATCATGTAAAAAGATTTATTATTGAGTTAAATAAGTCATTTGTCACCTTCACACCAAGTCGGCCTCAAGGAGATCAATTGGCCTGAAACAAGGTAATTCGACCTCACCAAAAGGGTATATATACAAGCAATTTGAATTCATTTGGAACACTCACTCACACAAGTTCGATATCCAAGAAGAAGAGCAGAAAAAGTGTGAAATTTCAAGAGAAGGAGAATTGCTAGAAAGGACAAGATACAAGTTTTCAGGTCATGTCTCTCTCACACGTGTGGATTTTATGGTTTACTACTAGAGGGTCACAGTTGTTGCTGGGCTAACTGTTGGGTCAAAGTTGATGTTGGGCTAACTGTTGGATCAAAGTTGTTGTTGGGCTAATTGTTGGGTCGAAGTTGTTGTTGGGCTAACTACTGGGTCGAATTTTTTGTTGGGCTACAACTGGGTCGAAGTTCTACTAGATCGAAGTTTTGTTGTTGCTACAAGTTGTTGCTGCAAGGTCGAAGTTGTTGTTGAAAGGGTTATCATCTACAGAAGGAAGAAAGGGTTGACTTGGTGTGGAGGAAGTATGTGTCTAGGTCAAGAGTCTTGGATCATCTCATGAAATTATTAAGGAAGAGTTGTTGACAGGGTTTTCCCCTAGATAGGGGTTTTTCCTTGGTTGTCCGCCTACATCTGGTGTCTGTGATCTTTGTGTTATTGTTTTAGCAATTACTGGATGAACTAAAAGATAAAAGAGGAACATAAGAATATCACAAGTAAATATTTATATAAAGAAAATCTTTCTACCTTTTTGATTTTCTAACATTCGTCTCCCTTGTTTGGTCTATATCTTTTGTTTGAAGTTTCACCTGAAACCCTAGATCTTACTTTGGTCCACTTGGGCTTCTTTGTGGTCCCATAGCTTCATCATTCCTATTTCACAAGACCACTTTAGAACCCCTTTTTTCCCTTAAGAATATTAGGTATGGGGCATCCCTTATCAAGGAATATCTCTAATCCCTAGGTGTAGGCTTCCTCTTAAGCCTTTCTTGGAGAGCCCTATACCTTGCTTCTTGAGCAAGTCCTATCATCTGAGTCTCTCCTATGAATGGGCTCGTGAAATCACTATCCCTCCATCATTGATATATCATTCATAGTGATTTCCCTTATACTGGGACTCCTCCCATCAGTGAAAGTCCACAAAAAGCAGGGGACATTGACTGAGGTGACAGTGTGTCTTTGTCCCATTGATGCCACTTGGTCTAGTAGTTTCCCTTTTCAAACCCCTCCTAGGACCCCTACTAGATTGAGCGGTGACATTTTTGGCGTCGTTGTTGGGGAATGTGAGATGTGTGTCTTGTTTCCCTTACGACAATATAGACATATCATTATTGGCAAGTCCATTGGAAGAACGAAGCCCTAGTTCTTTGTTGAACCTCAAAGTTAGTTCTTATAGGGTGAAGCAAGCATCTACCAAGGCATTCAAATTCACCCTCGCAACTCCATTTTGGTATTATATGCAAAATTATGAAAAATGGCTTATTGTCAAGAAGTGATTACCCTGGGTTCTCCATTCACAGAACTCAATGATCAAGACTTTCAAGACCTGCAAAAGGTTGTGGACCAATGTGTTGAGTTTTATGAATATTCAAATATTATAGTAGACAGAGCAAGGAGCTTTACTTAGTAAAATGTGCCTATGAGAAAGATCGTAATCGTCTCCTTGAGTTTGCTCACCATACTTGTGTTTTCAATATCCTGACTAAGCTAGTCAATGAAAGATATTACAACTCATAGCAAAGTCGTCCCATAGAAGCCAATGAATTAATTGATCAGGATGATCCAAAAGAAAACTCAAGAATAGAAGACCTTCATGAAAATAAGGGATATGTAGAAGAATGGAATGATTCTAGGGAAAATCGTGATGACCAAGAAAATGATGAATCCATGGAGGACCTTTGGGATGTGGGCTTGGGAATCAGGAACGAACATGGCATAGATGAAAACCCCACTCAAGCCCATAAGGATGAACATCATGAAATGGGTTTTTTCATTCAAGAAAGGAGGTTGAAGGATGTGGATATTGTTGCCCCCGTTGACATTTCTGAATTCTTCCACATAAATGAAGGGAAATGGGATATTAACCTTCATTTTCCCAATAACCCTATTTATGATACTAACATGGAAAATGAGGTTGAGGTTGGTTTTCCCTTTCTTCGGGACATTGCTCACGATAATACACCTACTTGCACCATTGAAAGGGACAATCATTGTTTTCCCATGTATGAAGAAGGTCTATTGGAAGTAGTTGGCCCCATTTATGATATCGATGATGACATTAACGAGAGCCTTACTTCCCCTTACCTTCTCCAAGATCCCAATGACCTAGCTACATTATCCATAAGCCCTTGCCTCACCCTTTCTCATACCATCTCTTGTATTAATAAACCCTTTCCCCCTCCTAGGTGTGATATTGAGGAGGATCCATTTATTAGATGTATCCCTACTTCTCAGTCATACCCTCAAGACTCATTAGAGAAGTTTTGAGGTCTAAAATGGGCCTCAAAACAAAAATGTACAACCAAAACCAACTTTATAAGAACCAATATTATTCAAGAGGATGATGTCAACCATGGAGGATGATTCACCATTTTTGGAGTAAAAAGGTACAAAGATTGAAAAATAAAAAATAAAAACTTATCTCCCTATGGTTTTACTCAAATTTCGAGTGGGAGCACTTGTTGGATGCAGAATTTAATTCCTCATCCAAGGAGTACCCATGTTGCATATTTTCGATGGGCCATGCTACACGAAAGATCACTACTCTTAGGCTCTCATGCAAACAACCCACACAACTATAAATGACCACATGCATTTATGTACTTAGGGCATCACACAAATAGCAAGCCTTACATCAACAATTTGTCACATAAGTTTGTTGAACATAGGGTTATACACAACATAGATTTGACATTTAAAATAGCATATTTAGGACACATACCAAACAGCCCTCTTATCACATATTTGACTTTTCCAAACCTCTGAACAAGGGCACATCCATGTATATTACAACACACTGAGTTATCTCACAAAATTACTGTCAACTCAGGCAACATGCAGTAATTTTGTTCCTTCAATTCACTGTACACAGGCATACAATATAGTTGTCCAAAACTCTTGTAATAGACCTCAACTTAGCAACAATTTTCCACTATCACAAACCTGTACAGTCTTCCAAGATGATTGTTCTAGGGCTTATTAGGACATCCCACTTGACTGTGACTTCTCACACAAAATTATGTCAACTAGGGCACACATGGCAACCCTTATATTCACATCAAAATATAGTCACTAAGGAACACACATACTGTTGTCCAAATTCTTATGAAACAACCCTGCCACACACTGCATTTTATCAAACATAAGACAAACCTTCAACATACCTCGTTCAGCTCTGAGGAAACTCAGTTTAGTACTATACAACCTCTTAAATTCTCGACCCTGTACTATCCTTCTACTCCCACTACAAGTTCCAATCTGATCTTTCTGTGGCTCCCTCAGTTCAGCCTATAAACATAGAATTATGGTTGCTCAAGCAGTCTCAGAGTAGAATAGTTTTCTTCTGTGCTTAAAGGACAAGGAACTTGGCCCTTGTTTCTACTGTGTTGTCAGACCTTATGGCCTTTCTTATTCACAGAAATTAGGACCCCGTCCTTCACTTCCCTTCAAGTAATTCTCTACCCAAAACGCATATTTTTCACCCACAGATCAGTATGCCAAATACAGAACCATAGTCATATTTTCGGCCAGCATTCTTCCTCTTAACCTGAGCTTAGAACATGAGACGACGAGAATGTCCTCCTCCTTTCTAGATCAGCTTCTGAAGTCAGTTGTTGCTTTGCTTGATAAGAAATGCAATGGTGATTGTAATCTAGGCTATCTACTCTTCCCTCTTTCCACTAATTCTGTTGAGGGAGTTAACTACTCTTCTAAACATGTCTTCAAATTTTATTTACACACGCTTGACTATCTTCTAAGTTTTATGCTACAAACCTGGTGCATGATACACCAGTCATCATTTTCAAGATCTCTTAATAGTAAAGATCTCTAGGATCTTCCTGATTCTTTGAAGTTCCTTCATCCTCAGTGGTTAATGCTTCAAACCTTTCCTTCTTTTTATTGTTCTTAGGGTTCTTAGGACAACCCGTTTTGTAGTTGTTGAAAAGTGTAACTAGGTTCGGTCTTCATAATGACATGTAATTATGATTTTATGTAATGAGATGTAAAGAAGAAAAATAAAATTATTGTATTGACTTGCTTCATGGGTTTCATGAGCAAGAGATTTTGTTTTCGAGTCAAGACTCCCATTGAGAGCCTTAAGGAATTACTTGTCATCTAGTCATTTTCATGTAATGAAGTCATTTTACACTTTGTAAAAGGTCAAACTTGTCTATGTAAAGTATCCTCCAATACCTTGTCACTTATCCTCTTCAAGTCAGCCTACAACAATGGAAGAACTTGCTAGAAGAAGTCGGCCTAACCACTTGTGATCATGTCAGCCTAAAGGACATGTAATGAAGTGTATACATAGCCACATTCCGTCTCACTTAGAGGCAAGCAACTCAACAAGCATTCGGTCAAGCAGAAGTGCGAAGAAGAGGTCAAGTAGAAGTGCAAAGAAGAGGCTCCAAGTAAAAGTGCGAATAAGGGATAACAAACGAAGGATTCTTCTGGGCATAACCTAAGTCACCAGATTCGGCGAATTTCAACGATTAAATTCGAAATTCGGCGAATTTTAAGCAAAAACGAATATATTCGTTCAAGTTCGCCGAATTTTATGGCGAACTCGAATTTCAAGGCGAATTCGAATTTTTTCCGAACAAATTCGTTTGAAGTTCGATGAAATTCGTTTGATGTTCGATGAAATTCGTTTCAGTTCGTTTTTTCGCGGGTTTTATTGTTCGCCGGGTTTCATTGTTCATTCAACATTGTTACATTGTTTGCTTGTTCGAACGTCGAAGGGTTTCATTTCATTGTGGTCCAGACTCCAAACTCTGTTGCAAACAGTCCAGTCTACAGCTGCAGCCTGCCGGAGGGTTTCATAACTTTCATTTCAGAAGACGTCTTCACTCTTCAGTGACCAGTCTACAGACTACAGCTGCCGACGCGTCTCTTGACCGAGGTCCGACTCTCCGAGCGGCGAGGACTCTTGCTGCGCAGCCGTCAGGCTCTCTCACTCTCACTGCTTAGGGACCAGGGTTCAGCATTCAGGTAAGACTCGCAAGTTTTCAACGCTGTAAGCCTGTAACTGGTTGTTAGTGGCTGCCACTGCTAGTGGTGGAGTGACTCGTTGCTCAGTTTGAAGTTTTATGTGCAGAGTTCTAACTTTTTAGCAATGTGCTGCAAGAGTTTTTATTTAAAATTTACTGGCTGCATTTATTTTGAATTTTCATGGTTGATGAATTACCCAGTGACTGAGTGTAAAGGATGGAAGTGATAATGATGAAATTAACCGAAAATATCTGTTAAAAAATTTAAAAACAGCAGTGATTCGACCCTACTTCCACACTGCTAGATAAAAGATATCACTGATAAATCGTTGTAGCTATATCCTTGGCTGTTAAACGCCTGATTGTAACTGTAACTTGTAAGGTGCACCTTGGCTGTTAAACACTTTAGTAGTGAACACTTGGCTGTCAAACCTATTAAACTTTTGGCTGTTAAAAGTTGTATCAATATGTAGACTGTGGACTGTTCCAATCAAAACATTTTTATAATTTTGTATCGAGGATAAACTGTGATGAAATTGCTTCTAGCAAGGATTCCTCACCTAGACTAGAGGTGGAAGGTGTATTAGCACCACCAACAGCAGTGATCATCTTGTTTTAGCTTGTCAGCTCATGCTTGCACCAAATTTAGTAACTAATAAATACCACGTAGCAGACACATTGCAATTTGCAACCTCAATCAAATAGTCTAGCCTCTGTTCTCTTGCTAGGCCAAAAATTTATTTGAATTTGACTTTAAATTGATTATATATATATATACATTTTTTTTCGAATTTCTATATGTTGAATTTTATCGACAAAATTTTAGTTGCCGAACTTTATTCGAATTTCATGGTCACCGAACTCGAACTCGAACACGAACCTGGTGACTTAGGGCATAACGAAGGAGAGTTTCTTATGGGTCAAGCGAAGGAGAGATTCTTCTAGGTTAGCGAAGGAGAGTTTCTTCAGGGGTCAGCAAAGGAGAAATTGCTTCTAGATATAGCGAAGAAAGGGTTCTTCTAAGGTACTTGTTCTGGGTGACCGAGTTAGAGACTAGAGACCGAGATTCTCTAGGAGAAGCCGAGAAGAAACAGTGTGAAAGATAGACACCAAGTTTCTCTAGAGGAAGCTGAGGAGAGCAGTTCGAGGTCAAGAACAAAGTCAAGGAAGGGAAGACGCAGAGCACCAAGGCTAGTGACAAGGTTCTTGGGAGGATACTAGAGTCAAGGGTCTTTGTCATGGTCTTGGTATTCATCAATTGAAGATCTATAAGAAGAATTTTGATCGGGTTTTCCTCTCAAGAGGTGAGAGGTTTTGGCCCTGGCTGACAAGCCTACATACTGTGTCACTTGTCTTCTATTGTGCATATTGATAATTGTCTTGATGAAAAGAACATAATAATAATATAACAAAGAGAAGACTATAAGCTAAGAAGTAAAAGTATATCACAAGCAATTATCAAGTAGAGAAATCTTTTAACTATTCATGCCCTAGATTTCTCAACATGGAATCAGAGCTAAGGTGTTGAAGTCAAGAAGGGGCATTCAAGCAAGTAGACACATGAGAATCGAGCTTCAAAGAAGGATCAAAGCAAGTCAAAGAACACCAAGCAAGAAATCAAGATCTTCTTCATACCAAAACCCTAGATCGAAGAAATATACTCTAACAAGAGTCTTGAAATTATCTTCAAGAAGGAAGCAGAAAGAAAGACCGAAACCCGAGAAGCACTTCTGAGATCATCACTCATACATCATCAAAGGAGTGGAAGCTCTTCAAAACTAAGGAAGGCTAGATCGAAAGAATATCTTCTCTTTATTGAAGCAAGGACCTCATTTGGAAGAAGATCATCCTAAAGAAGGCAATCTTCCCTCGTCGAAGTAAGAACCTTCTTAAAAGGATCATCTGAAGCAATGGAGCTTTTGTTGGCTCACTCTGATCACATGTTGGCATCTCGCGAGATCTCTTGAAGGCTCTGTCCTCGCGAACTTCACGTTCCGTCTCATGATAATCTTCTTGCTGCTAGGAATATAGATCCTGTATGTCTTTGAGGTTTCGCTATACCCAACAAAGAACCCTTTCTCTGCAGTCTGATCTTAGTACACTTCTCATCTAGTATATGGCAGTAGGCTACACTGCCAAAGATCCTGAAGTAACTAACTTCTAGCTTCTTCCCTGAGAATACCTATTCTGGTGTTAGCTTCCCCAACGCCCTGTGAGGAACCCTATTTTGTATCTACACAGTTGTGTTACATACCTCAGCCCATAAAAACTTGGGCATGTCCTGGTCATATAACATAGCTTTTGTCACCCCAACTGTAGACCTATTTTTTTTGCTTTGCTACTCCTTTTTGCAATGGATTGTATGGAGCTATACACTACCTCCTGACACCCTCCTTCGCACAGAAGCCCGTGAAGTCATTGTCTGTGTACTCTCTTCTGTAATCTGCGAGAAGCACATTGATGCTCTTCCCTATCACATTCTCCACTAGAGCCTTGAACTCTTGGAAGCGACTGAAAACCTCATCCTTTGTCTTCAACAAATAGATCCCGATTTTCTTGGAGTAGTCATCAATGAAGTTGATGAAGTACTCATATCGTCTGAGAGTTCTAGTGGACATAGGACCGCAAATATATAAGTGTATAAGCTGCAACACATCATATGATCTATTGTCACTTCTTGGGAATGTTGACTTAGCATACTTCCCAAGTACCCAACCCGTGCACACATCATCACATTACGTGCTCAATTCTAGAACACCTATCACTGTCTCCTTGAGCATCTTAAGTGCTCCATGGTGTAAATATCCCATTCTCCTATGCCATAATTCATTCAGCTCTCTCCCACTACTATTGCTATCACTATTGTTGCTGCTAACTAGTGCCTTTGCAGAGTCAAGCTACAACTTATACAACCTGTTGCTACGAACTCCAATCTGCTTCACCTTCTTCCAGTCCTGGTGTTTGATGAACACCTTCTTCCTTACAAACTAGACATCATATTTGTTATCTTGTAGTAGTTTTGATACTAAAATTAGGTTCATACCCAAGCTAGGCACATGCCGCACCACTGTAACATTAGTGCTTTCTCCCGAATCCCTCTAAATCTCGATGATACCTCTCTCAACTAGAGTACATTTACTCTTGTTTCCCATCTGGATCTAGAAATCCATCTCCTCCTTCCTGTAGCTAGAGAAGTAGTTTCTAACTCTTGTCATGTGAGCTGACGCTCCACTGTCTATATACCAAACACCTTGTGAAGTTGAGCTAGAGAGGCAAGCTATCTGAGCAAATTCATCTTCCAGTCTAGAGGACAAATCCGTAACCTCCTGAATGTTGAATCTCTCTGCAGCCATACTAGAGAATCTGAGAATTTTACTGCATAAGTCCTAGGTATATTTTTCTTGTGCTTTTCTCTTCCTGCCCTATGCAGATCTGCAACTACAAACCAGTGTTGTGAAAATCGCAATAAATTGAAATTATCGCAATTTTTTCGATATGCCGATTTTATCGCAATTATTATAGGAAATTATCGTCGGAAATTTTTTTTAACCGATTTTTATGAAATTATCGTGATAAATTCAAATTTATCTCGATAACAATCGAAATTATCATGGGGGTCTCTGGCAGCGAGGTTTTATAATGTTTTTTTTTTGTTTTTTAAAGGATGCTAAATGTTTGAAATGCAATTTTTTTTTAAAGAAACAAATAATTTTTGAGTGGGGCAGCTTAATGATCAAGTCTAGGCCCTAGAATTGATATGTTATTCATGGCAATGTTAAATTCTTAAAGTAAAAGTGACATTCTCCTTAATCTTCATTTTCATCCTTTTACTTAAATTTTTAACATTACCATGAAATGACTCAGGATGTTTGAGAGTGGTTCCGGCCTCATTGGATTTCATATGGAGAAAGTAGAATTTTAGATTTCATTCAAAATCCAGCAAACTTATCAGTTTTTCAGGATTTCAGGATTGGGAGATTGTAATGTTTCTAGGTGACACCACCTGCCCAGGCTACCCCTGCGACTAGTAGAGGACGTGGTCTACCTCTGATAGCTCCTACTTCTAGTTCTTCAGCTTCTAGAGCATAGCAGACTCCACTGCCAACTCCACCAGCACCAGCATCTAAATCTAGAGGGAAAGGGAAAGCTGTGACATTTTCTCGCAAGAGGGACAGAGGAAATCAATAGGATTAGACTTTAGTTATTTTCTTCATTTTATTGTATATGACATTATGACATGATGAGATACATTATTATATTTTTTGTTGATATTTTGAGGCTGAGTTGGGACTCAGGAGTCAGGGCTTACTATTCAGGACATGATTCAATGTTATGTGTGATTTTAGCACTAGAAATGATATTAAACATCTTAGATATTAGTTCTTTTATCATATTTATGTGTCAATGTATTTATTTTATGTTGTAGATGGTTTAGATATTAAAAAAAATGAAAAAAAATGAATATTTTTGTACCAAACGATTTTTTCCCGATAATTACGATTTTTTCCGATTTTTTCCTCGTGCCGACAGTATCCCGATAACGATTAATGCAACATTGCTACAAACCCTTGCTGCAAATCTCTGCGCCCAAATCTACTCTGCAAACTGATTGATCTGCTTCACCGGAACCCTTTCTCGGCAACATCAATGATGCCATAACAGTCATAATAATTATGCACACAATAAACATCAATGTTGTCTACTTTCTGGACAATAAATTGTCAGGTGGACTGCAAACAGAGGTTAGGATTGAATCCAAGTGGTGCACCTCACCATCATAAACACCATGTAAGAAAACTGTATTGAATGGATAATTTAGCATACAAATGCCAACATAAAGCTTGAAGCTGTAAAATTTTGGTATCAAAAGATGCTTACTGGGATGTTCATGGACAGTTTAGCAACCTTGTTTAATCAGCAAGGGGAAACAAAGTACGCAAAACATGACTTTGGGTACCATTGTCAACCTAATCAAAGCATATCTTCTATCAGGGTTACCTGCAAATCGCCTGATAAGTCTTTGACATTGTCTTCGGAAAGTTTTTTCTCCTAAAATACCAAGGAAAAAACATAAGAAAGGACAATTAAATTATGAGACAAATAAAGCATACTAGAATTGCAAATCATGACTAAATGTAAAGCGCAAACCTTTTCAAGCTTCTCATAAGCTTTGATTGCATCCCTCCTTATGTTCCTAATAGCAACCTGCAATGATTCAATTTAAACTAGTTCATGCAAAAGAATAGGACATTGCATATTACTCCTACATAATTTTAAAGATATGGGAGATATTGAAAATGATTTCTAGTACTTTCAAGAGACAACTCCAAGTCCACTTCTTACATATTACTGACTAAAAACATCTTATTTGCTCTACCAGACATAAAATCTACTTACCTTGCCCTCTTCTGCACTCTTTGCTACTACTTTTAATAGTTCCTGTTTACATCAGAAGAAAGATTAATAAAGACCACATTGATTAAAGAATATACTCAAAATTTCAGAAAATTTTGTGCATATAGTCAAGCAGCAAAACAACAATGCTCTCTTCATAACACCTCACGAGAAATCTCAGAGAAATAAGTGATTACAATGTTCACAAGTATTCCAAATTTGCAGTGACAAACGATTTGTCAAATGTTGAACAAAGGATTTAGAGAGAGAAGAATTGCACACGCCCTGAGATATGATAATATTATTACATTGTGGAAGATGACTTTATGTACACTGCTTTGGACATGACAACATAACTCCCCAAAGTACGGGAGCATGTCTTAATCCTCAATCGTTAGAGTTGGTTTATCATAAAGCTACTTTTGTGTTAGGTATTTAATAAAGCTAAATTTTACTTTAGTTTCATATAATAAAGTTTTAACAACCTGCAAAAGGACTTACACTTTCACAAGAGATACGTCTGAATAAATGATTGATAATTGATGAGTGAAATGCAATTCACGATATGTAGCTCTGATTCCTAAGATCTAAAATTAAATTTAAAACAGAAAAGTTCTTGAAATAGAAATGAAAATTGTTTCTTTTCGCAAAGACAAAAAAACCATAGAATGATAGATCAGGGAAAGAGATGACATTTAAATGCAATATCGATACAACAAATATTGAGTGATAGGTCTGAGTTTTATATTTGCTGAAAACATAAAAAAAACAGCGCATAGAATTGCAGACCCAACACAAATCAAATCAAATAGCAGAAGAGATTAATCACAATGAATGAATATCAAAGGTGGATAACGCTGGGCTAAAGGGGCCAACCTCCTTCAATGGTTTCACTAAACTTCTATTCTGACTCAAACTCTAAGTGGAGAAGAGACACAAATAAGCAGATAAAACAAAAACTAGGGTAGCTCGGAAGGTATTTCCAAGTGGAGAAAACCCACAAAAAGGAGGCATTATGGGCAAAGTACCCAAGGTTTGGGGTTTTGACCCAAAGGAATGGGATTGAAACCCAAGAAAATGAATTTAATTTGATTATGAGTCATGGAGGCTTAGGTCAGTCAGCAAGGCCAAGGGACATGACCCATGGGGTTTTACACCCCTTGGAGAAGAAGGCGGAATCTATGGCTGGAAGGAGGGTCTGTTGTGTGCTTTTTGTATTGGCTGTAGGTTGGAGACCTAGCCGCAGGTGGTGGCTGCAGGCACGCCGCAGAGGAAAACAAGCAGGCCACAGAGTGTCACAGACTAAAATAAGAAAAGGCCCAGGGACTAACAGACCTAACATAGGGCTGTTAAGGTAATGTGATCCCAGGTTGAGGTCAAAACAAAGGAGGCCGTGGGCCCAAGGTTGCTGTACGCTAGTCGAGGGCTAGTTTAGGAGACCAAAGCCTAGAAAAAGTAGGCTGAGCAAGCCTCAGGCTGAACAGTGTAGTTAAAGGGCTGCTACAAGGCTGCTTAAGTGGTGTAAGGGCTGCTACGGAAGGCCAAATAACAGTACAGTGGGCTAAAGGGAGCAGTCTGCTGGTGAGGAAGGTAGCCATAGGCCTAAAGGAGCTAGCCAGGGCTACAGAAAAGTTGGACAGCGGTCTAAAGTAGCAGACCCTATGCAAAAAGAAGACTATAGCAGCAAAGGAAGGGCGCTACAGCGAGGACAGCAACGGTACTGGAGGTTAACAGTTGGCAGCAAAGGACAATTCATCAGCTATAGTGTACCATGGGCTAAAGGAACCAGCTCAGGTGATTAAGTATCTTGCTGGTTGTATTTTCTTGTAGGTAAAGGACAGCTGATTGTATTTGTATGTGTGCAGATAAGATCCTGATGGACAAGGCCTCAGCCCTAGTTGTATTTGTCAAAAGACTGATTGTGTATATTATAGCATTGTACCGGGGTTTGTAAAGGGCCATCATCCCTAGTACAGGAGCCCTAACGTTTTCTTATTGATGGACTAATAAGGTACGTGATTTGGGCCGAAAATACCATGTACTGTTATTGATCTATTTGTTGTTATATTATGTTGTTCAAAGTTGTTTAAAGTTGGGCATCTCTAGTGTGTTTATGTTCCTAGCTAGGGCATAGACCTGACCAAGCGTGCATGGAAATTTCAACATGGCACCGAGCTACTTTGAAGGGTAGCTAGATTAGAGTGTGCACTGCTGTCAGCTCTAGGAGGGAGTTGTGAGACTGTTGTAAGAAACAACAGTAGTGCCAAATCACAGTTGCGTAGACATGGAGCAAAAGGTTCACCAGAAAACATGGAGATGCATCCTTGACTAGTTTGGTGACAAGATAGAATGGGAGTTCTGGTGGATTGGTGGAGAACTCTGTGCACAACAGTATGTTGTGTGGAAGGTTGTTGATGATGGACTTCCATTGACTTGTCAATGTATATTGGGACAGCTTAGGTGCCTTCGCAGGGAGTGCTTTGGCATGGACGAGGTAGCTCTATGTGGATGGCAAGTTGATCATGAGATAGTCTCTTCATTGGGTTGCAGAGTTTCACATCCAAAAATGAAGGCATGTGCACATGAGGTGTTTGACCCAGGAGGATGAAGGCACTTGCAGAGTTGAGTTGCAGTGGTCTAGAGTGGACTAGGCCTAGTGTTCAATTGCAACTCAGGATTGACCTTGAAAGGACACAAGTTCATTACAGCACTGTCCAAGAGGGAAAGCAGAGTGAGCTAAGGGGAGGTTGTGTAGGCTCAAAGGGAGTCTAGCTTCAGAGGGAGACTGTGAAGGAGAGTCAACTGCATAGTGGAAGTCTAATATTCAGGGTTCAACCAATAGAGTGGAGCCGTCCAAGCCATTCAAGGATAGTCACAGAACATGCCTGGACAGTTGTGGTGCACGAAAGGAAAGTCTTGGTACATGCAAGGATAGTAATGGTACATGCAAGGATAGTCATGAACCATGCAAGAAAAGTCATGATCATGCACAAAGAAGACATGGCACATGCAAGGAGAGTTATGGCCATGCAAGGAAAGTCATGGAGTTAGAGATTCCAAGGAGCAAGGTATCTTCGAAGATCAAGGTCTTCCCGAAGGACATGGTTGCAGATCAAATTAGGATGCAGGGCCACTTCCAAGTAGTGGTGGAAATACCTTCCTCACTAAGAGGGAGTGTTGAAATTTGAGTAGCTCGAAAGGTATTTCCAAGTGGAGAAAACCCGCAAAAAGGAAGCTTTATGGGCAAAGTATCCAAGGATTGGTGTTTTGACCCAAAGGAATGGGCTTGAAACCCAAGAAAATGAATTTAATTTGATTATGGATGATGTACGCTCAGGTCAACTAGCAAGGCCAAGGGACATGACCCTTGGGGTTTCACAACCCTTAGACAACTATAAATAGGCCAAAGGAAAGGCTAGAACACAAGAGGTGGAAGGACACACACTTTTGGGAAAGGCAAGCAAAGGAGTTGCAGATCTGAGGAGCAGGCCGAGTCTATGGCTGGAAGGAGGGTTTGTTATGTGTTTTTTGTTTTGGTCGCAAGTTGGAGACCTAGCCGCAAGTGGTGGCCACAGGTGTTGGCCGCAAGCAGGCAATAGAGGGCCACAGGCAGGGCCACAAGGGCCGCAGGCAAGGCCACAAGGGCCATGGGTAGGGCCACAAGGGCTGCAGACTGAAATAAGAAAAGGTTGAGCAACTAACAAACCTAACAAGAGAACTGTTAGGGTAATCTAAGCCCAGGCCGAGGTTTAAACAGACAAGGTCGAGGGCCTCAAGGTTGTTGTCAGCTAGTCGATGGCTAGTAAAGGAGACCGAAGCATAGAAGAAGTGGATTGAGTGAGCCTCAAGTTGAACACTGTAGTTAAAGGGCTGCTACAAGGTCGGTTAAGTGGTATAAGGGTTGCTAAGAAAGGTTGAACAACAATACAGTGGGCTAAAGGGAGTACTATGTTGGTGAGGAAGGAGAAGACCCTATGCAAAAAGAAAACTATAGCAGAAAAGGAAGAGGGCTACAGCTATGTCACAGGGTTCGGCGAACCTGAAGGTTCAGGTTCGAAATTCGGCGAACCTGAAAAAAGAAATTTGAAATTCGTTCAAGTTCGCTGAACCTGAAATTCGAACCTCAAGTCGAACTTGAACGAACTCGAACCTAAATGAACTTCAACGAACCTGAAGGCGAATTTTAGCGAATTTTTTAAGGTTCGATTTTTTTAATGATGCACTGAGAACTTCATTATGACAGCCATGATAGCTGTTTTATCCTACCTTCATCACTGTACTCTAGACCATCATGTTGACTGTGATCGTGCGAGAGTGTATTCCATGACTGCAGGATCGTTGTGATCTTTCTTACATCGAGACAGTGAGATCATGTAAAGATAGTGAGGGATCCGAAGATCTTTCCATTACATATATATATACATTGACTGTTAAGAAATAGATCCACCGAGATGAGATACTATTCCTCACTATACTGAGGTCCTTACTGTCTCATTTATTCCGAGACTGTAATGGTTACTGTGGCTCTTTGTTATGCAGGGATTGTATCCTCCGAGAATGATCATTTTTGCGGCTTTGTTATTGTGCCACAATTGTAGTATATATATATGTGTGTGTGTGTGTGTGTGTGATTGAGACAACATCTAACATCAATCTTATTAGGCCGAGAGAGAGGTTCTATCACTGCTCTTCTTTGTCTAGAGTCTAGACTTCTACAGGAGTATCACCAAGGCCTTGATGCCAAGACTGCTATGCGAGATCCATTGACACTGTGCCTTTGTCCTAAATCTTTGCTACTCCATTCAGCTGAGATCCTCACAGGTATGTCGAGATCACTAGTTGTGCAATTGTGATATGTCTAGGTATATTTGTATGCTAAAACAGATATGCCGAGAATGTCTAATCCTTCAATCTTTGCAACGTCAATTATACAAGGTTATTCCTGCTCCATTAGACCGAGGTCATATATAGATATACATATAAATATATATATATATATATATATATATATATATTGAAAAATATGTATAGTCGAACCTAATGCCGAACCTCATTCGAACCTGATCAGAAAATTCGAATTCGAATCGAACTTAATTGTTGTCGAACTCGAATTCGAACTTGAACCATGTGACATAGGGCTACAGTAAGGAAAGCAAGGGTATTGGAGGTTAATAGTTGGTTGCAAAGGATAGTTGGTCAGTTGTAGTGTACCGTGGGCTAAAGGAACCAGACCAGGTGGGTAACTATCTTGTTGGTTGTATTTTCTTGCAAGCAAAGGATAGCTGATTTTATTTGTATGTGGGCAGATGAGAGCCTAATGGACTAGACCTTATCCCTGGTTGTATTTGTCAAAGGACTGACTATGTATATTATAGCATTGTAGGTTTGTAAAGGGCCATCATCGCTGGTACAAAATCCCTAAGGTTTTCTTATTGATGGACTAATAAGGAATGTGATTTGGGCCAAAAATATTGTGTATTATTGATATGTTTGTTTATAGATCTGATTGTACAAAGTTGTTTAAAGTTGTGAATCTCTAGTATGTTTATGTTTCTAGCTAGGGCATAGATCTGATCTAGGGTGCGTGGAAATTTCAACATGAGTTTTATATTTGTTGAAAACATAAAATAACAATGCATTGAATTGCAGACCCAACACCCATCAAATCAATTAGCTGAAGAAAATAATCATAATGAATGAATATCAAAAGTCGATAACGTTGGGCTAAAAGGGCCAACCTTCTTCAGTGGCTTCACTAAACTTGTATGCTGACCCAAACTCTAAGTGTAGAAGAGACACAAATAAGCAGATAAAACATAAACTAAAACTCATTGTTAACTCTTCTAAATTGAAAAAGGAAACATCCTAGTGGGGTCACCCACCTAGATTCACATACTAAAATTAACTAACATGCATATTGTGATTTTGAGTATATTTGAGAAATTCACCTTGTAAGGTGCACTATCACTCACACATGCATAAAGGAATCTCAAGAAGTAATAGAGGTGATCTCTCCATGTGAGGCACCATTACTTGTATTCATGCATACAAAGATAATGACTAATTATTGGTCTAACCACAATATAAAAATAGAAACTCCCGAAATTTAGGAAATTGCTAATAAATACAAGTTGAAGCAGAATCACAGAAATTATTCAAATAGCATGCTAAGAGCAACAAGCTAACACTTTGTCTTTGCAAGGAAAGTGTTCTTCACACATCAATCTTATCTCTTGGCAATTCAAACTTGCCCTTCGCTACGGGCTTTGTGTAAACATTTTCCACCTATGTATCTCAAAAAACATACATCAAGATCATTATTATCTTTTGTATCATGTCCATACAAAATGATATTTAATCTCAATGTGCTTAAATCTATCGTGGAAAGTTATATCATTGAGGAGTTTAATGCAACTCTGACTATCACAATAATAATAGTGCGGTCCAACATCACCTTGGTCAACTCAACTACTACCAATTTGGGAACCCAAATTGCCCCACAACTATTAAAATAAAATGTAGAATATGCAAGTGACAAGCAAGAGAATAAATGAGAGATATGTATTACATCAATGTGCATAAGTTACATAAAGTGGTGTTGTATATATATCTAGCAAGTTCCATTTAGGAACTGTTGCCACACAATCTAGCAGGGGTCCAAGGAGGGATACCTAAGGGACAACTACTAGACCAAGTGACAACAATGGGACAAAGACCCAATGTCACCTCAATTAGTGTCCCCTGCTCTTTACGGACTTTCACTGATGGTAGGAGTCCTGATATGGGCAATCACTTATAAAGATGGAATCAATGATAAGTTATAAAGTGATTTCAAAGACCCCTTCAAAAGAGAGGCTCAACTATGGCATGATAAAAGAAAGGCTCTCTAAGAAATACCTAAGAGGAGAGTCAACACCTAGGGTTATGAATATTCAATTGATGATGAGTATGACTAGGATCAAGACTTCCACGATGAGGCAAGACCTCTCTAGGAGTTTTGCAAGATGATTCTTCTTCAAAATAGGGCTTCCACTCCACTAGAGAGACCTAGAAAGAAACCTACGCGAGAGTATAGTGTAGAGTAGTCAAATTTTTTTTCAAATTTCATCATCATCATTGCAGTTTCTAGTCTTCATATGTAATCCAAATTCTGTTGCCCTGTGGGCCTTGATGTAAAAATGATCCTAGTATGTTTATAAAACCATGTAAAACATCTAGGTAAGCATATGATTTTTACCAAAGAGTTTCACTCTCGAGAGTTTTTTTCCTTCTGCCAATTATTTGTGTTTTTAACATTTATAATTGGTAGAGTTTTTCTCCCAAGCATGCCCTAAAGCTAGAGTGGGGCTCGATGGTAAGGTCTTAGGTGAGTCCTAATGTATCGAATCTATGTAATTTGTCATACTAGATCATCTAGAAAGTGTCGAACAATTTGGTTGAGTCTAGAGGTTATGTTTTTATTTGTCAAAATTCCCCTTCAGTATGGGATTTTCCATGTAATATCTAAAATAAATGTAAAAGTGGTGTCTATAGGAATTCTAGGGGGTATGAGTACTTAATTTTACACCTCAACTCCTAAAATTTCTATCTAGACACACTTTGAGGGTGGAAAAATATGTCTAAACCCCTCTAGAGTCATTATTATTATTATTTTCTAGCAAAAAATGGCAAAATAATTAGCTAGAAATTAGTCAAAAAAAATTAAAATGAGAGAAAATAAAATTTTCTCCAAGTGGAAAAATAATGAAAAAGGGAATGTGCACTTTCTAAAAAAGGGATCAAACTGAAATATGAAAAAAGTATCATTTCCAAGGAAGAAAAGACCCACAAAAAAATTTGTGGGGCCAAAAAGAAAATATTTTCTCAAGGAAATCGAATATTTTGATTTTGTTGTCGCTCAGATTGTACAGGCACTGCGACAACGACTCAAGTCGAGGGTTTTCACTCTGATCCCCGACGTCTCTGTTCTAGTTGTCACCCAATAGCAGGCTATGGGGGGTAGTCCCTATGGAAATGTGAAGATGGAGAACAAGTTGGCAACCAACGAGTCCGGGAGACACGATTGAGTGGCCTAGCTACTTGGTTAATTTTAAAAATACTTAAGGATTAGATTTGATTTGAATGTGAGACCAGTGCCTTATGGAGTAAACTTCTTGCTTATTACCAATTATATGTCAAGTAACTGGATGGACAATCGCTACTTGGATGCTTCACCAACTTAAATGCTATGCAGATCCTAAGAATTAGATGTGATGCAAGAATCTTGGTTACTTTTAGTTATATGCTTATTCTAAGTAAGACCTTCCTCTTAACTGCTTTGGAACCAGTCTTTAGAGTAGGTTGTGGGATGGAAGCCAACGGCAAGCAAGCAAAGGCTTGATTAACGACACCTCTCCCTGTGTTCCAACCACCCAATGCCTTCGGCACTGCAGAGACTATGGCTCTTACAACTGCAAGGTCACCGCGTTAACCACTAGAAAGGTGTTGAATCCCTTAAGCTAAATTGAGAAAGGGTGACCCTAAATGTCTATCAACTAGGCTTATGCTTGGAGGTATGTTATTAATGCAACTAGACTTAGGATGCTTGTGCAAGGTGTATGAGTGGTTCTTGAATTAAGATTGTTTGCTAATTTAAGTACTTAATTAAGATTCAATCTTCAGTTATGATAACAAGTATTTATTAAGGAATTTAAAAGGCAATCTTAAGCAAGATAAAATGCCAATTTTAAAAGTGCCAACAAGAAACAAGAGATATTCAAAGATACAATTGCTCAAGAATGAAATAGATGCTCTTCACAATAGATACCTACTTGAAATATGATCTATAAATCCAATGTCAATCCAATTAGCCAACACAAGATGTTAATTACTCAAGATAGAGAACAAGATTATCAATGAAACAAGACAATCGCTTAAGTGCCACAAATAAGTATTGTTGCACTCAAATTGTCAAAGTTCCATGGAAACAGAAGTGCCAACTTTTTCAACAAGGATCAGATCACATATCAGCAGTCTGTGTGTCATGGTCATCCCATTCTGCAAGTTATATATTGTAAATGATCTTAGTAAAACCTCGAGTCTATGTTACAACCTAGGTAAACCTATAATTTGATGATGAATTCCATCCTAGGAGGTTTTTTAACCTCACTGATTACCTGTGTTTTTCGACACAACTAATCAAAAGAGTTTTTCCCTCCAACTTAAACCCCCAAAGCTAGGGTGAAATTTATTGTCGAATTATTTGTTGGCATTATGATTCAAGTGTTGTCCTTGATGGCAACTCACTCAGAGGTTGGTACAAGTGCTCAGAGGTTGGTATAGGTGATGGCAACTTAATCAGAGGACAGATCTTAGTACAGCATGCCAAGAAAGTTCATTCACGCAGGATCGTTAAGCCCAAGTCGCGTATACAAGCAGGTTCACTATATACCAAGTCGCGTATACGCAGGTTCACTATATATCAAGTCGCGTGTACACGCAGGTTGGCTTCAGTAAAAGAGCGTGTATGTGGAAAACTTATCTTTGGTCCGTGACGGTTATTTCTTGGAAGTTGTGCCTATAGTTTTGGACCATGATGTCTCGACGAACGTGTTAATCCCTAGTTTTGAAGCTGATGGTATTGGGTTACTATGGTTTTGGACCATGGTATTGTAAAGGGCCTAAGGCTATATAAGGAGAAGATCATTAGGCAAGTGGGAGCAAGCATGGTGTGTCTGACGAAGTGAGAAGATCTGGTATCACTGTTTATCTGTTCGGGACGCTTGGCAAGGGTCGGATCTGACAGCGAAGGCATAAGTAATTATTTCTAGATCTGCACGCGGGTTGCCTTTGGAGAAAGCGCGTATACACGCGGTTTTGGTACAGTGAAGTAGCGTATGCATAATAAGATTTGATATTTCAGGTTGTTGTTGATTCTGGTGGTTGTTGCAGAGTTCTGGGCTCTGGTTTGGGTTCTGTGTTCTTGATGACAGGGTTTCAGTGATTCAGTATTGGGTTGTTTAATGAATTATGATGCAAGTATAAGTTGATGATTGTATTGCAGTAATGTTTGTTTTGTACTCTTGGATCCAGTCTGAAAATTGATGAAACGTGGTCCCTGAAGGAAAGAAGGTTGTAGGGTCAGCACCTACGTACTAGTACATGGATCGGCTAGTACAAGAGCTAAGGGGGTTGTAGCTCCCTTCCAGAAGTAGTTGGAAAACGAGAGAGGGTTGTAGCCCTCTGCAAGTTGCAGTCTGCGTACTGGTAAAGGACTGCACCAGTACATTGTAAAAGAATTTTCTTATTAAAGAAGAAAGAGACGAATTGCAGCATGTGGTTTTCACCCACATTGGGTTTCCACCTTATATCATGGTGTTCATGTGTGTGGCTCTTGTGTGATGTTCTGTTCTGTTATACTGCACCTGTTTACTGTTAATATGCTTAATAATGTTCTGATGCACTTACTGAAGATTAAGCTAACTGAATTATAAGATCTATAGATATACGCTAGTTGCATTAGACACAGTAGCGTGTACACGCGGGTTCTCTTAACTGAAGTAGCGTATATGTTTCTAAGTATGAAATTGAAAAGTTTTATCTGATCAGATAATACTGATTCACCCCCCCCCCCCCTCTCAGTATTATTTCCAACAATTGGTATCAGAGCAGGTCCTTCAGAGGAAGCTTGATCGCTTGAAGGAAAAGATCCATCAGAATGGCTAATCCAAAAAGAGAGGCACACATCAGGCCACCAGTCTTTGACGGGAACAATTTTACTCACTGGAAGATAAGAACCACTGCATATCTACAATCACTTGGAGCAGAAATTTGGGGAATCGTAGAAGGAGGATACAAATTCCCATCAGCAACTCCTACAGATCCAGCAGAGAAAAAGCAATATGAGCTCAATGCCAAAGCTGTTACTGTCCTATTGAGCAGTTTGACACAATCAGAATTTATGAAGATCATGCATTTCAAATCAGCTAAGGAAATATGGGACAAAATCGTCACAAGCTACGAAGGAGATGATCAGGTAAAAAGCAAAGCTTCAAACTCTAAGAATCCGGTATGAAACTCTTAAGATGCATAGTAATGAAAGCATAGCTAATTATTTCCTGTGTATGGATGAGATTGTGAATTGTATGAGGGATCTGGGTGAAGAATTTGAGGAAGTTGTCTTAGTTGAAAAGGTTTTGAGATCTCTGTCTGCTAAATTTGATTCTAAAGTATCTGCCATAGAAGAAAAGGAGAATGTGCAGAAAATCACCATGTCACAGCTTCACGGGATCTTAACTACTTTTGAAATGCGACAAGAGGTACCACCAGAAGCCGCATTCGAAGTGTCAGAGGAAGAAGATGAGGTAAATTTTGTCAAGAATCTTGAACGGGGAACTGGACGGTTCAAAGGTAAGCTACCTTTCAAATGTTTTCTATGTGGTAGAATTGGTCACTATGCTGCTAGATGCCCTCATAACAAAGGAAAGATATCTGAAGAAGATGGTAGAAGCTATTATACCCATATTACAAGTTCATTCAATGATAGTGAAGATATTAGAAGTCTCATGGCACATGAAAAGAAGAATGCTTCATCCAATAATAGCAAAGATATTAAAAGTCTCATGGCACATGAAAAGAAGAATGCAGAAACTGAAGAAGTTACCAAATTAAATGAACAATTGGAGACGGTAACCAGGGTAAGGGAGCAATTGCAAGATGTAGTAAAGGATCAGAGCATAACTATTCAAAGGCTTGAATCAAAGATCCTCTCTCTAAAAGAAGATCTTAAAAAATCAAGAGAACAGAACAGAGAAGCTCTTGAAGATCAAGAACATGAAGTGATCAAACTAAAGCGACAAGTGGAAGAAGGAAGAAAAGCTGAAGAAGACCTAAGGAATCAGTATCTGAAAAATGAAGAACAACATCAGGTTGAGGTAAATATCTTGAAAGGTAAACTAGAAGAAAAGGATAAGCTTTTACGATTTCAAGATAGTGCTAAAGTCTTGGATGATATTCTTAATAGCCAAAGGTCTCCTGCTATCAAAACTGGTCTTGGTTTTCATGAATATGTTGAAGGTGAATCTAGTTCACAAGGTGAGGCAAGAAACTCTAATGAGAAATCTGAAATGCTCAACAAGGAACAACCAAGGAAAGAAATTCCTCAAGGAAGATCCTTTACTCCTAACTATGGACGTGATAGACGATTATTTCCTCCACTGAATAATGTTGAATGTTATGTATGTCATAATCTTGGACATGTTGCAGCCAGATGTAGAAGTAGAATGGTTCAAGAAATATCATCGCATCCCAGGTATTTCAGAGGATATTGCTTTGCCTGCAATGCATATGGACACAAAGCAATTGATTGTGATAGAAGGAACATGAAAAATGTAAGGTGTTATACATGCAACAACTATGGGCATAAAGCAAGGGAATGCAGGAGTAGATTTCAAAATTCAAAACAAGAGGACCATACATCATCACAGTTCCAGGAACTGAAGAAGACAGAGACAGAAAGGTGTGGCATAATTCAGACAGCGGACATAACAGACACAGGGGAATCTGAAAGTGATGAAATTCAGTATTCCATCTTGCATACGCTGATATAACGAAGACAAGTCGCGTATATACGCGAGTTACAGGCTGCAAAGTCGCGTATATGAAGAAAGGGCAGCAGAACAGACCCAGGTTCAGTCATGGTTGGCTCAGGCTCAGGGGGAGCAGAACAGACTCAGGAAATGGTTCAGTCATGGTTGGCTCACACTCAGGGGGAGCATATACTTCAAATCATTCATTGTTGGCATTATGGTTAGAAGTTGAATGATACATCTTGTTGTTTGATCAAAGGAATAGTATTGCAGGCTGATGCTTATGGTACAGATCTGAATGGCTGGTCTTAGAACCTGCATCTGCTCAGGGGGAGCATGGATGGATTGATACAACTTGGAATATACAAAGGGAGAGCCAAATCAGAAACTTCAGCATGTACTCAGCGGGGGTATGGACAGAAGTATGGACAGTAAAAGGTATACCAAAGAAGAGAATATCTTGGTCCGCCCTTTGCCCTTGATGTCAAAGGGGGAGAGTGACTTGGTGTGGTGGTTGCCATCAAGTCCAAAGGGGGAGATTGTTGGCATTATGATTCAAGTGTTGTCCTTGATGGCAACTCACTCAAAGGTTGGTACAGGTGCTCAGAGGTTGGTACAGGTGATGGCAACTTAATCAGAGGACAGATCTTAGTACAGCATGCCAAGAAAGTTCATTCACGCAGGATCGTTAAGCCCAAGTCGCGTATACAAGCAGGTTCACTATATACCAAGTCGCGTATACGCAGGTTCACTATATATCAAGTCGCGTGTACACGCAGGTTGGCTTCAGTAAAAGAGCGTGTATGTGGAAAACTTATCTTTGGTCCGTGACGGTTATTTCTTGGAAGTTGTGCCTATAGTTTTGGACCATGATGTCTCGACGAACGTGTTAATCCCTAGTTTTGAAGCTGATGGTATTGGGTTACTATGGTTTTGGACCGTGGTATTGTAAAGGGCCTAAGGCTATATAAGGAGAAGATCATTAGGCAAGTGGGAGCAAGCATGGTGTGTCTGACGAAGTGAGAAGATCTGGTATCACTGTTTATCTGTTCGGGACGCTTGGCAAGGGTCGGATCTGATAGCGAAGGCATAAGTAATTATTTCTAGATCTGCACGCGGGTTGCCTTTGGAGAAAGCGCGTATACACGCGGTTTTGGTACAGTGAAGTAGCGTATGCATAATAAGATTTGATATGTCAGGTTGTTGTTGATTCTGGTGGTTGTTGCAGAGTTCTGGGCTCTGGTTTGGGTTATGTGTTCTTGATGACAGGGTTTCAGTGATTCAGTATTGGGTTGTTTAATGAATTATGATGCAAGTATAAGTTGATGATTGTATTGCAGTAACGTTTGTTTTGTACTCTTGGATCCAGTCTGAAAATTGATGAAACGTGGTCCCTGAAGGAAAGAAAGTTGTAGGGTCAGCACCTACGTACTAGTAAATGGATCGGCTAGTACAAGAGCTAAGGGGGTTGTAGCTCCCTTCCAGAAGTAGTTGGAAAACGAGAGATGGTTGTAGCCAGTGATGCGGGGGAGCGCCCCCCCCCCCTTCGAACCCGCTCCCGAAGCGCGCTCCGGGCGGGAGCGGCTCGGGAGCGGGTCGGGAGCGCGCTCCCCAAATCGCTCCCGGACGGGAGCGATTTTCGGGAGCGCGCTCCCGTAAAAAAATTTGCGCTCCCTGGTCTGTGAGGGAGCGCTTCAGGGAGCGATCGCTCCCGCGCTCCCGGAGCGCTTTTTAATGCCCGGGAGCGATCGGGGAGCGATCGCTCCCTGATCGCTCCCGGGCATTAAAAAACGCTCCGGGAGCGAATTTTAAAAATTCGGGAGCGATTCGGCGGAAAAAAATTCCGCGGACCCGAAAAAAACAAAAAATTTAACTTATTTTTTTGGATTTATAAGCCCAATGGGCCAAAACAAAATCATTTCAATGAGATTGAGCTTGAGTTTGAGAGCAAAGGAGCAAGGAGCAAGAGCTGAGGAGCAAGGAGCCAGAGCTGAGGAGCGAGGAGCAAGTGCCAAGGAGCGAGGAGCAAGCTTGCAGAGGTAAGTAACTTAATCATTTAGTTAGTTTAGCTGGTTAGGTGGTTAGTTTGGTTAGTTTAATTTACCTGTTTGAGTTTAAAGATCATTAATTTAAATTAAATTAATAAATTAAATGAATTAATCCCAATAAACTAAATTAATTTGCAGATTCAAGACTCAAACCCTACAAACATCAAACACGATGGACCTGGGGATTTTTATTGGCATTTTCCTCTTCCTGGTCCCTTTTCTGGTTATTATGGTGGTGGAGAGTAGGAAACGGAGGGGGCCTGAAACTGAAGAGGTGGATGAAGAAGCCGGAGGAAGTCAAATAGGTGAAAACCCCAGTGAGGAGGATGTGGAGGAGGGTGAACATGAGGGTCAAAAAACTAAACAAGACCAAACTCCATTGTGGAAATATGTTCAGAGGCCTGAAGCAGGGAGAGGGGGTGGAACCACTAAATTTCATTGCCCCCATTGCAATTCTGATTTCACAGGCTCATACACCCGTTTGAGAAGACACCTTTGCGGGAAAAGGGCATGGGATGGAGAGAAACAAATAGGAATCAGAACTTTTGACAAGGTGTCAACAGAAGATAGAGCCAAATACATAAAGGAAGAGGAGGACGCCCAATACAAAGCAAAAAGATCAAGGGGTTTCTTTGAAAGCTCACAAAGAACTCCTTCAGCATCCTCCCAAGGCAGTGGATATGGACATGGAGGCTCAGGGTCATCATCTTTACGCCGTAGAACCATATCAGATTTCCTTGATGAGGGGTGTAGGAATGATGTGGATTCAAAAATTTACAGGTTCCTCTATGCAAATGGGATATCATTCAATGTTCTACGCTCACCTTATTGGCACGAAATGGTTTCTGCCATAAATGATGCCCCTAAAGGATACAAGAGCCCTGGGTATGACAAGGCAAGAACAGTTGGCCTTGATCATGAAAAAGCAAAAATATCACATTCTTTGAATAAAATGACAAGTTCTTGGACTGACAATGGGGTGTCCATTGTATCTGATGGATGGACAAATGTAAAAGGCAAGCCATTGATAAGTGTTCTCGCTGTGTCCCGAAGTGGTCCCATTTTTCTAGCTGCACATGATTACTCAGACAAGTTCAAGACCGCTATCAACATTGCAGAAGCATTGCTTGAAACAATTGAGCGTATTGGCCCATACAATGTCATCCAAGTCATCACTGATAATGCTCGTAATTGTAAGGCAGCGGGAGCAATTATTGAGGATAGATACCCGAACATATTTTGGTCTGGATGTTTGGTTCACACATTGAACCTTCTGTTGCATGATATTGTCAAAAACAAAAATGAACAATACCAATGGATTGGTGATTTGTACAAGAAAGGAAAAAAAATGATAAAATTTATTACAAATCATAGCAATACCCATGGCCTTTTCCGCAGTCACTCGAGATTGGAGTTGCTGAAGATTGCGAGGACTAGATTTGGTAGCTATTACCTCACCTTCAGGCGCCTTTTGAAGGTAAGAGAGGGTTTAGCTAGCATGGTATCAAGTCCAAATTGGCAGGTGTTAAAGGAAAGGGCTACAAATGTAGCTGACATTGCAGGTTTTGAAACGGTGGAGGAGGCCGCTCTTGATGGGCAGTTTTGGACAACTGTGAGACAGGTATTGGATTTCACCAAGCCAATTTATAACATGATTCGGTTTGCAGATACAGACAAACCAGTGATTGGTGAGGTGTATGAGCAAATGGATACCATGTTGGGGGAAATAAAAGACATTGTTAATAACAGAGATCCCGACTTGTACAATCAGATTCACGATTGTGTGTGTCAACGGTGGAAAAGGCTTAACCTTCCACTACATTGCTTGGCGTATATCCTTACGCCAAAATACTACTCAGATTCTTGGTTGGGCAAACCTGCAGCAGGGGGTGGTGTTAGGACCAAACCCCATTTAGATCGAGAGGTAACTAAAGGATATCTGGATGCATTAGAAAAGTTGGTGCCTGACAGGGAGGAATGTGCAGCTGTGCGCCTTGAAATAGGCAGATACTTCACTGGCAGTGGTTTGTATGGTAACTTCCATGCAATGGACGACAAAGATAAATTTGATTCTCTCACATGGTGGGAAACATATGGCGGCGACGGACTTTTGCGAAAATTGGCATTGAAAGTTCTTGCACAGGTTGTAAATTCTTCTTCTGCAGAGAGGTGTTGGAGCACCTACAGTTATATACATAATGTGAAAAGAAACAGGCTCAACGAAAACCGAGCAGAAAGCTTGGTTTATGTGCACTACAATTTGAGGTTGTTGAGCCATTACTGTGATCGGGCTAATGAAGATCCCACATATAAAATTTGGGACAATCACCCTGAGGACGACAATTTGGAAGATGGCATTGTACATATGGAAGAACTAGAAGATGAGCTTGTACGGGATGAAGCTGAAGCAGCTGCAGCAGCCATGCCACCTCCACCTCCACCATCCAGTTCTCGGGGCCCGAGTCTTGTTCCATTGCTGTCGCCACCTCCATCGACACCCTCGCGTGGAGGCTCTAGTTCTGGTCGTCGGTCTGGGCGGGAGACTCCTAGAAGACCGCCAAGACCTACTTATACTCCTGGAGACTCTCGTGGCAAGGGCCACTTGTAGATTTACAGTTTACTTGTCTTTTTTAGTTTCTATTAGACTTGTGACTTGTCACTTTAGTTTTCATAACTGTTCAGTGTTGAGTTTTGAGTCCTTGACTCTTGACTCTTGACTCTTTCATATCATTATGACATTATGATATTTTTTGTAAACATTATATCACTGGTGACTGTGACAATGAAAATTTGAAGTTTGAAGTTGGGCCTTGGCAATTATAACTCATTGGTAATGATTGTGAATTATGAATATGATGCTTTGTGAAAGACTAAAGTTGTTTCATTTCATCTCATTATTCATGTTTCATTTTATAAATTTTTAACATTTCATATCATGTTAACAGTTAGAAGTTAGGACTTAGAAATATCTTCGATATTACTTCTTGTAATGGTTAAACTTGGCTTACAAGTACAACTTGTTACTTTGGTGATCAATGATGATAAATGTTATTGAATTGAATGTTATTTTAATTTATTATTTTACTAAGGTTGATGACGATTATAATTTCTAGATGATTGATGTGATATGGTTCAATGATCAATTTATGTTTTTTTATGTTTTTTATGTCTATTTCATCATTCTACATGTTTTTGTTGACATATATGTATCAAAAATTAAAAAATATCAAAAATATATATATTTTTAAAAAATCGCTCCCCGATTCGCTCCCAAACCGGGAGCTTCTGAAAATGGTCGCTCCCGCTCCCGCTTCCGCTCCCGCTCCCCGCTCCCGCTCCCGCTCCCAAGTAACACTGGTTGTAGCCCTCTGCAGGTTGCAGCCTGCGTACTGGTAAAGGACTGCACCAGTACATTGTAAAAGAATTTTCTTATTAAAGAAGAAAGAGACGAATTGCAGCAGGTGGTTTTCACCCACATTGGGTTTCCACCTTATATCATGGTGTTCATGTGTGTGGCTCTTGTGTGATGTTCTGTTCTGTTATACTGCACCTGTTTACTGTTAATATGCTTAATAATGTTCTGATGCACTTACTGAAGATTAAGCTAACTGAATTATAAGATCTATAGATATACGCTAGTTGCATTAGACACAGTAGCATGTACACGCGGGTTCTCTTAACTGAAGTAGCGTATATGTTTCTAAGTATGAAATTGAAAAGTTTATCTGATCAGATAATACTGATTCACCCCCCCCCTCTCAGTATTATTTCCAACATTATTAGGTAAGTCCTGGTGTTTTAGTCGAGTCTGATGTAAAAGTGGTTTAGGAATAATTTAAGCTAGTTCGCTAAATCATTTTATTACAAATCACTTGGTTTACTAGATCATATTGTGTCGCAGATGTGTTATGTGTCTTGAGGGTCTAAGACAAATGTGTATTCCCTCTTTGAATCTTGTAAATGAAAAATCATATGTATTAGAGGGTTAGAAAAATAATTAAATCCCCTCGTGTAAATTAATTAATTTTTCTGGCAAAATTAAATTAAATCTTAAGTCAGAAAATTGTTTAATTAGTCAAATTAAATTCTCTTAGGAAAATAAATTCTCCAAATGGAAAACTTCGTGGGTCTTGAAAGAATCAATTTTTAAACGTTCCACCAAGGAAATATTGTATATTTCAAGAAAATTTGGACCCTTAGACCTTGGTGGTTAAGTCAAAGTCAAATTTTTGAGGAAATTAGCTCAAAATAATTAATTTTGAATTAATTAAAATGGAATTAAATGATAAATTCGAAAATTCCTCAAAAATAAAAAATCAAGGGCCAAGAATAAAAGATCTTTAAGTGTTTATCAACGATCAAGATTATTTTGATAGGGATCAAAAAAACTAGTCGTTATTTTTCCATTTGGAATATTTATCTATAAATTGGAGAGTCATTTGAGTCTATAATCATCTTGATCTCTGGCTAGAAAATTTCTGTTGAAGCAACTTTGTAACCATTGTCCCACTAGGAACTATTTTTTCAATCATAATAAAGACTATGGTGTGCAATTCAAGGTGTTCTTGCTTATTGATTTGTGGTATGTGCTAACTACGGACATCTCTATGTTGTGTTGAATATTAGTAAGATTTGCTTTTTCATTAGATGGAGATAGAACCATACTATTGATAGTTTGGGCTAATCATAGGTGGTTTGATTCCCCATGTGATCTAACAAATTATTTTGAAATAAATTCACAATGCTTGCAAGTACTTCAGTCCTTGGCCTCCAAGTTCACAAACTTGGTCAAGAACCACTGTTGCTTGGATTCCAAATATTTATATGGTGGATTAAATCTTCACTAAGGCTATAGTATACATTGGGGCTTCTAAAGTATTTTTAGTCATTCTTCAAAGGAAAAAAACTCCATAAAAATATTTTTTTTCAAAGTTTTAAAATTTTTAAAACCCTTGTATATTTGTAGATCTTGTGAATAATTTTGTATATCTAACTTGTAAATTATTTTTTCTAACTTGGATTTTGGGCATTTTTAGTATTTTGTATATATTTGGGGTTCGAGTGTTTTTATTTTCATTTTTACAGGTTGGATCAAGGAATCAAATAAGAGAAGAGCTAGATCTAGGCCCTTGAAGGTAAGATCTAATATCTAGACAATTTTGCAAGGACATTTACTGAAGATTTGACAGCAAAATTCAAATCCAGCCAAAAAAAAAAAAAAACTTTTTCAAGAAACGGGTTTTTAGTTTTTGGCATCCTCTTGCCATTTCAGCCCCTGATCTATCATCCTAGCCCTTTTATCCGCACAAATTTGCCTCCCTAGGCCTTGTTCTTCATTTTCTTGGCCTCTTTTGCCATAAATTGACCTGAAACCCTAATCTAAAGTTTTAAGGCTAAATATTTGGCAGTTTTGCAAACTTAAGGTCTCAAAATTCTTATTTTTCAAGCAGAAAAGTGATCCCAAAGTTTTATCGATTTTCAATAGTGAGATCTTCAGGACCTTGGGCCTAGGGTTTGACCTCTAAACCCTTGCTTTCTGTAGTTTTATTACAGCAAGAAAATTACTAATAGTTAGGCCTTAAAATCACAAACTAAATGATCAAAATCATTTAAATTTGCAAAATCTTTATTTTCAAAAATTTTGGCCGCTTGGGTATTTGAGTTTTGGCCTAGATCTAACATTTAAGCTCGCTGGATTTTTCTGCATAACTGAAATTTTCTGCAGTTTTGAAATTTCTGAATCAAATACTTAATAAGGACCAAAAACTAAAATTTTCAATTTCCAGAAAATTTTACTATTTTTGGAAATATTAGGGCTTGTATTAAGCATTGCTCGGCTGTTGATCTATCGCTGTTGTAATAACATATCAGTTCTGAAATTTTTGAATCACATCCTCTAAATAACTCAAAAAATTATTTTTTTCAAGTTTGGCGAAATTTTTCTATTTTTAGAAATATTGGGCATCTATTTTTGGCTTGATTAGTTTGTTGATCTGTGGTTAACTCACTGTTGTAACAAGCATATCAGTTTGTTGTGGTAAAAACACAACACCCCCCATTATTGATGCATCCGCTTCAAATAATGGGGACCCTTTCTATAAAAAATTTGGCTAAGCACCTTTTTGATTTTTATTTTAATTGATTACCCTACGCTTTCATTAATTATTAGTTTTCTTTGGATTCTTGTTTTGATTGCTTTGTTAGAATCGATTTTTTATAAGCTTCACATCGACGCTTGTTTCGCCTCATTTGGTCAAATGGTTTGAAAATGACACTCCTTTGAAATCTCATCATTTATCTAGCCTGGGTTAAAAATGCATAAAATGTACATATTGCATTTTGTAAATAAATTAGTCCAATAACGCATTCAGTTTAAATATTAACTCGTAGAGGGTTTTACTAACATTTTTCATTATGCAGCCAAATAATTAAGCATCGGGACTTAAGAAATTCACTCCAATTTTCCAATCAAATCTTAATCTCGAAAAACCAAACATTCAAGTGGCTGTAGTTTATTTTTATTATTTTTCATTTATTTTCTAAGTAGCTGTAGTTTTATTTTTTTAGCTATAGTTTAAAAACTTATGTTCATAACAACAAAACAAAAAAAAATGAAAATTTAAGTTTTAAAATTAAATTTTAAATTAATTAAATTAATTAATATATTATATAATTAATTTAATTAAATTAAAATTTAAAACAAACAAAAAAAAAGAAATATGAAAAATCAAAAATTATATCGCATCGGAGCTTTTTCATTAGCACATTTTTATGAACCCTTCCATTCTCCCGATTGCCGAAATTTTGAAAACCCCCGATGCGATATGGGTTGGAAGTCTTGTTCGCAATGCATTCTTTCAAGCCCCCGACACACACCATAACACTCATAACCCCCGATGCACACCATAACACTCATAACCCCCGATGCGATATCGCATCGGGGAAGTTCACTTGACATATGTTAATAAGCCCCTCCATCCTCCGATTCCCCGATGCGATGGAGCATGATGATTTAACCCTAAGTCTCATCAAAAGGGTTGATATTTGTTTTTATCATACGTTTTATTTGTTTTTGAAATCACTCACGTATGAGTGAAGTGAGGAAGGGTAATATAGTTATGTTTTAAAGTTCTTATATATTATGAGTAGGTTAGCTATTTAACATTATCGTGATATGTTACTTTTAATATATGTATTAGGAGTAGAGTAGAATAATGTAATATACATTAGTTTAAATAATATGTAATATTATATTATAGTAATTAAATTAATAATATGTAATATTATATTATATTAATTAAATTAATTAATATGTAATATATTATAATCTGTAATATATTATATTAATTAAATTAATTAATTATATGTAACATTTAATTAATTTAAATATCAGTTAGATTAATATTAATTAGTTTTTAATTAGATTAATATTGATTAGTTTTTAATTAAGAATGGATTTGTTTATAAATCATTAGTTAGTTAAATTAATAAATAGTTTAGTTTATAATTGGGAATTAAATTAGAATTAATTAGGGACTAATTTAGGATTTAATTTTTAATTTAAATTCTCATGTTTTTAGCCTAGCAACAGAATTTCCAGATTTACATCAGATTTGACCCATCAACTTTGGAAGCTCATAAATTGAGTTCTACTTGGCCAAATGAGGCCCAGGACGGCTCATTGGAAAGAGAAAATCAAGGAGAACATTTTGAAGGAGGTTTCACCAACAGATTTGATCATTTATTGGGCCAAAAATCAGGCAGAAGATCAGGCTCCGAATTTTGAAAACAAAATCAATTTTCTAAGTTATTGTTTTGAATTTCATTTGTCCAAAGCCTCTTCTAATTGCAGATCCATTGGTCAATGATATCATTTACCAATCGAACCATTCCAAGCATCAATACAGAGCTTATATTTTGTTTTTAATTATTTATTTAAATAGAATTTGATTGGATTGGATTTAATTGCCAGAAATGATATTTTGATTGCATTTTAATTTATTTTGATTTCTTTTGCAGGAAAACAGTGGAAAAGATATGGAGAAAAGGATTTCAAGCAATGAGAATGCTCCAGCAATTGAAGATCAGAATTAGGAGCAATTAAAATTATATTTGGCAGATTTCTCTTCAACAAACTCTCCTCTCCAAAATTCTTTCACAAATATTATAAATAACAGATTGCAGAATGGAATAGAGGCTGCTCTCCTCTGCAATTTTAGAGCTTCTAAAAGCACTATTGTAATTGGAATTTAGAGTTGTAGGAGAGAGGAGTGAAAAATCTCAGATCTGGGGATTATTGAGGATTTTCCCTTTGTATATTGAATTATGCATGAAGAACAAAGCTTGCACTATTGTGGCTCTAGTTTTGAAGGCAGAAGTTCAAGCAATGTAAAGGGCTGTTGGAGACCAAGATCAGAGAAATGGATGCAATAAATTGGTATTTTTAATACTACTGTTTTGAATATCAGTTTCATTTTTATGGTAACAGTAATGTGTCATTTTATTCATGTTTGTGCACTATTGTCAATATGGGTGGTTTGTCTCAATATTGTTATCATGTATCTCTGTTCTTATGGATTAATTTCTGATTCTTGAGTAACTATTTACTCAGAAATCTGCCTTGTTAAAACTAATTTATTGAATGGTAATATGTTGTGAACTATTTCCACATATTATTGTTTAGTTATTAGATTTGCTGATTTGATAATCAATATCATTTATGTGAACTACTTCCTGAGTGTTGTTGGTTTATTATTTCAGTTAAAAGGTCTCAATAGGATGTGTTTTGATGTCCATAATATCAGTTAATTGAACTACTTCATTAACTTGATATTCATTATAAACAAGACATATCTAAATCCCAATATTTTAATTATCTTGCTCTTAGTTGGGTTAGATCTATATCTGCCTAATTAAGATAGGATTTAGATTAGTTTCTTTTGCTTGCATCATAGAATAAACTTGCATTTAGAGTAAATTCTACATTCTTTTAAGTCCTCTCCTCAAAGAGGCAAAATTTTAGTTGTGGCTTGGCTGAACCCAAATCAGCTTAAGGGTCATTCTCTTGCCTGATCAGCAAGGAGAAGTGATCTGATGTCCCTGTCTATTGGTAGTTAAAGATACATTATAAACCAATAGCAATAGGGAGAAGGTAACTGGACCTAGATGAACAGTCGGAGCCACCACACCAAACGGAAAAGGAGCTGCTTTTAAGGTCCGGACCGGGTGGTTATCCCCCAATGTTGTTGCAGCGATTTTCGAGGCATCAACATTTTTGGCGCTAGAAGGAGGGCCTGAGATTATTTGTCTATTGGAGTCTTTTCAATTTTAATATTTTATTTATTGTGATGGCTCCTCTTAAACTTCCAATTTGGAGTTGTATCCATGGACGTGCATCTTCCAATACTCCACCCGAAGTGGTAAGACTCTTGTCTCAGGCAAAGTTCAATGGTAAGAGAAATTCTTCTGCTTTTAACCATGTCTTTCAATTTATTCAAAATGTTTCAAATTATGATTTTCAAGGAATTGATGAAGGCATTTTATGCAGAATTTTTACTCTCACATTTGCGGCAAAAGCCAGAAACTGGTGCAAAACTCTTCCAGTTGCCTCAATCCATAGCTGGGATCAATTTGTTACAATTTTCATTTGTAAATTTGACGGCTACGATTATGAACAGGTATGTCAAGAAATTGAATATCTACGAAGGTTTAAAAATGAGTCTGTTAATGATTTTAATATTCGATTTCACTTGAATTGCTTAAGATTTAAAGATAAAGATAAGCCTATGGAAGAAGAATCATTAGATTGGTTTGAATATATTTGTTCTCTCCCAACCATTCCCAATCCATATGAAATTAATCCAAGCTTTGTTCCATCCCCTTCTAATATAAATGAGAATCTCAATATGGATGTGCAAATAAATTGTGATGAAGTGGTTTCACAAAGCTTGGAAAATATTTCCATTCAAATGCAAGAAGACAACAACAACAATTTTGGAGAAAAAGTCGCCTTGAAATCTGAAAGCTACTTTGAAGTAAATTCGGAAAATAAAATCGCAAATCAGCAAGTACAAGCAGCAATCAAAGCAAATAAAATGCAAACTGCTGTACAAATTTCTGAATTTCTCCATGATGAACAAATGCCGAAATCAGAGCAGCAAAGCAACATTCTTCAAGAAAGCATATGCACGCTAAGAAATGATCTGCAATCTGAAATTTACAATGAGCATAATGCACAAGAGCTCTCAAACAGAGACAGTTTTAAATGCATTGTTTCAGGTTCACATTTTTCCCTTTATCCTGATATTTTTAATGATGATAATTTTTCCCCTCTTGGTATTAATGATATTTCAGAAAATACAGAGGCTGATCTAAATGAATTACCATTAAGTTTTTATCAAGATAGAGAAGCAATTAATGATCATTCTTTTGCCATTAATGAACATGAAATTCTTGTCCCTCCTTGTTTTGATATATTGGATGAGATAGAAGGGAATTGTAGAAAATCTTGTGAAGTCATTTATGATAATTACTCTGACATTGAGGATGTTGATTTCTATTCCTCTCAAGAGAATCCTCATGAGAAAATTCAAATAACATCTGAAAATGAGGAACGCTTCAATTTTGGAATTATCCCAACTAATCCTCATTTTAGAGTAGCAAATTATTTTCATGATTTCATTATTCAAGAGAACATTCCAATTTATGATTCATATCATGAGGATCAAAATCCCATTCCCATTCATAATCATAATTCGTTTTCTAATTCACAAGTTGGAATTCAAAATTTTTTAAATTCCATAATTCTGGCCATTCCTTGTGAAAATGAAATCATTTCAAAACGATCCCAAATGTGCTGTAACATTAGTTGTACAAATAGTGACTTCATTTCAGTTTTTCTTTCACAGCTATTTTGTTTAAACTTAGATTTATTTTCTGATTTTATTTTGCAAAATTTTCACACTTTTCGCTGGCATATTGAACACCCTACTATCAAACACTCAATTGATGCATTGCCCAATTGGGAAATTCAAGTTTCATATTATAATCATCAGCATCAAAAGATATTAATATTCCAATTTAAATCAATGCTAATGTTTTATCAGAAGCTTCTATTTTTTCAAAGGCAATATCAACAAGAGAGTGTATTTTTGCAATCTGGCCAGCTAATCAATTTAATTAATAATTTTCCATGTCATTTGATAAACTTCCATTCATTTTTCATTGACTCATTTGAAGATTATTTGGAAGTTTTTCCTTCAAGGAAAATTGTCAATGATTTAACATTTGTACATAACACTAACAAATTTTTTCAGGTCAAAGAATCTAAAAGCTCATCTTCACAATCTGGCCTGTTATCTCTTCCTTTGAACATTTCTCAATCCTTAATAGAGGTCCATCCAGATTTCTATGATCCAATTGGTATTGAATTGGAAAGCAAATTTCAAGAGAAGGAGATTTTAATAAACTTGCTAACAATAACTGTACATTCTTATTTCAGATTTATTTTCCTTAGTTTAGTTAGATTTTTATTCTTATTGTTAACATTTGAACTGTACATAAACGCGGGAATAAAAATGAGAGAATGGTTACACTGGAAATATGACTATACCTAGTCATTTTCATGTACATGGTTAGAATAGGAGTAGAATTAATTTAGTTAGTTTGTTTTATGTAGTTAATTTATTTGCAATAGTTCTGTAGATTAAAAAATAAAACAAAGCAATCAGCCTTCTCATACATGTTCAGTGGAAACATTTTTCCTTATCAGAAAATTTTAATTCTTGCTTTCCTTTTTGAAATTTCTTATAGCGATTTCTCTACTCTGCCTATTTTGAATAATGTCTTGATCAAAGTCAATTAAAGTTGCACTTGGCATCGATTGCCTCAAATCCACTTTTCTTCATTTCGGGATTTCCTTCTAAGATTTTCTTTTGAAATTTATATGGTAAGGATTTGAGGATATAAAAGCTTCATGATCCCATTATCCTATGAGATGTATGATTGACTATGATAAGCCTAATTCTAATTCAATCATTATCAGTCAATCTAACCTGTCACGGCAGTCATATGAAGTTCATATTATATTCCTCCGAATTTGGCAAAAGCTGATCTTAAGGATGCCCATTTTGCCAAGTGCACACATTTAAATCTGTTTTGATATTTTTCTACAATTAAGTGACTTAATCTCATTCTAATCTTTGGTTCATTATCTGATGTTGTAAAATGCATCATGTTTATTTACTAAAGGCATTATTAAAAAGTCACTATAACAATTCAGATTTTTCTCAAGATTAATTCGGAATGAGCAGAGGTAATAAATTGTTGTTTCAATTTGAAAGGGAAGCATAGTTTAATATTTATTTCTGATAAATTTTATATTTCCTGAACTTGAATAAACAGATTTTGTTTAGGCTGATTGCACACTTAGATTTAGAATAAATAATGAGATGATTTTGAACAAAGTCAAAATTTTGATAAATCAAAGGAAGAATTTGAAGATTCATAAGGTAAAATTCGCAAACAATTTCCTTCCAGGTACGCATTTGCAAGTTCGTTCTCATCTCTTATTAGTTTCTCTTTTCCTTAGTTTATTTTTGATTTATGTTCTGTTTTATTTGCAGGTTTTTATTTCTTTTCAAAATCTGAAGTAAGCAGCAAACTCATTTTAAACTTGCAAACAGGTTCAGGGAAATTCAATTCTGATTCATTAGAGTTTAAGCATTTTTTTAGCTTTGCTTTCATTCATTAGAAAACCCAATTGAAATTTCAAGAAATATCATAAGACCATTCGCATCACGACATTGCATCGGAAGTAGCTCTTAGCATTCCTTTTGATCACAAATTGTTCATTAAAGACCTCCGATGTATTATCTTACTCATATGTCATATTGCATTTCGCTTATCGGAGCTTTCCGAGTGAAGTATACTTACATGAACATGAATCGCCTATCTCCGATAATCGACTTTACCGATATTGCGATAAACACATAATTCCGGACCCGATATGAAATTCAAATCAAATTCATAAAATATCGCGTCCGTTCAATCGCAATAATGGTAGGAGTATAACTTTAAAGGAGGCCGATGTTTCGGATCCGATATGTTATCAAATTTTCAACATAAAATTATCGGGTCCACTCTTCACCACATATCGGCATATTGAGAATTGTTAAATCGTGCACATAACATTGCCGATCGCGATCGCCGATTAGCCACGTCATTCATCGCATATCGGCATCGCAGCAATCATATTGTGTTACATCGGGTGCTTAAGATTGCCGATCGCCGATTTACGTCATCCATCGCATCGCCGATATTGCAATCGCTTCCTTGCAGTTTTATTTATGACCGATATCTCGGATCCGATATGTTATTAAAATCTCATCATAAAAAGTTATCGGGTCCGCTCTTCATCGCATATCGGCATCGCAAAAAATATATTGTGTTACATCGGGTACCCAAAATTTGCCGATTGCCGATTAAGCTATGACATCAATCGCATCACCGATATTGCAATCATTTCATCACATTCTTACGCTCACATCACCTCTCTGAATCTACAATGTGTATTTTGCAATATGGGAAGCACGATGCAATTTATTCTCTGATCCCCGATATAATATTTCTTTAATGATGCGATCGCTTCATTTCATTGCACATGTTCTTATCGGCAATTTGCCATTGCAATCTCCAATGCAACAACTTCCAATGCATGCCTCTAAGCCGTTAGCATTTAATCAATATATGGCATAGCAATAAAAGTGAAGTTCTGCAGATTGAATTTGAAGTATGGTGAAGAAACATGTTATGTGAATCATCCGATACGGCAATGTGTTATTTTAAAAGCGAGCTTGGGTAACAACTATGGTAAGAAAGCAGTTAATGACCAATTTGCAGCATATCCAAATTATTTCAATTTCTCATACATTTTAGTTTAAATATATAATTCCATAATTAAAAATGGAATTCAAGACCTCTCTATCTTCATATTTAAATTTTATTATCGTAGATTTGGTCTTGATTCCGAACTATTTATAAAATCATTGGAATTTATATGAAACTTGTGATATTTTGAGAAACAGTCATTGCTGCAAATTCTCATTCTCATTTTTGATGCATTTGCTTTAATTTCAACTCCCTTGAACACTAGGCATTTCATTTTTACGTTTTACTGCTTGCTTTAGTGTAAATAAAATAAATAATGATTTTGGGTTACAAGATTTTGGTTAGTGTGACTTCTTCATGTTTTTAATGATAATTAAAATAAGGAGTCAGCTAGTTTGGAGAAATTGATACCTTTCAGGTAAGATCAAAAGCAAGGATCCAATGGTAAGATTCATGTACCCACTTTCATTAATTTCCATTTCGTCACTCTAGTTTCATTTTTGTTTTTAAATTATGCTGATATAAAACTCTGTTTTGCAGCTCTCCATTTAAAGCTTTCAATCCTCTGCCAGATCATATTTTCGAAAGTCCATACTCTTCTCCTGGCTTTATTTCAAGAAGCAGCAATAATCCTCATTGAAACAGCCACACCAGGAAGTTTCTGAACCTTTAGTTTGTTTCTCTAAGCATTCCTTTTTTTAAAATGATTAAGATAATGCTTGGAAACAAGAAAATTCATATCAAACAGAAATTGTTCATTGCGGCTGAATTTTATGATCACTGTTATCTAAAAGCCTAAAGCATTCACAACTCTGCAAGGTATGTTTTTCTAACTCTCAACATAAGAAGGAATGATTACATGCTTATTTTTTTTTTTCTTCATATCGTTGAGGCATTGGTACAAACATTCTGGTTTGAGCTTATCTTGCGAGAATTGGATTTTCCTTTCCATTTTTAGAGATTTCTTGGTTTTGATTTTTGTTTGCTGATTTCTTTTTTCACTTTAGCATAAGAATTTTTTTTTTTTTTCTTTGATTTTCAGTTTTGATTTTGGCGACTTTGCCATTATTTATATGGAAGGCCTATTGGTTACCTAACAATGGTCAGCATACATGGAGAAAAATTGTTAATAGTCACCTATTAGCTTTTTCTTAAATCTCTTAGTAAAGTTTGATTTTCTTATTATAAAAGTAGACATACTTAAGGAAGAGATTACCAATCATGAGAAGTTGGCAAAGTATCATAAAATCTAGAAAATTTCTTTTTCATCAAGTTGTAATCATTTTGAGATTTCAAAATTTTATTAAGATCTTTCAGAATTCTATTATCAGTCAAGAAAAGTTATTTTTAACCAAGTAAGGACACTTTACAGCAAAGCACCTTTAACTCTGAAATTGTCATTCTTAACTCTTAAGGAGTCAATGATTCTCCCTGTCCCAAAGAGTCTTATTTTTCTAGAGAATAATCCAGAAATATATTTAAACTTAAAAGATAAGAGGTCTCATCGTGAGCCTGCTTACCATGATCATAGGGAAAAAATAGACTGACATTACCACCACTGCTAAACAAACCAGGGTAATGGCTTATGATTGCAAACAATTATAAGACAAGGGGTCTCATCACGAGCCAGCTTGTTCAGCCCAATTTTAACCAGTGAATGGCATTGTCAACTATCTGGCCACCAAACCAGGACAATGGCTTTTAAGATTTAATAAAAAATAAAAATAAAAAATAAAAAATAAAAAAAATAAAAATAAAAAAGTAATACATATATAGATGGATTTATCTCTAGATCAATAATTCTTAAACAGATGGGATTCTGAATCATTTATGATTAAAAGGTAACCCTGTCGAAACTATAGATGTTTGCTGGTAGCAGTGGCTCTACCTGTGACAAACGAGTATATTTTGAAAGCTAAGCTGTAAAGTGACCCCTGCTTTATCCCTTCAGCTAATTAATGACTGATATAGAGTTTTGAAATATTTTAATTTATGAGGAATTTTAAGAAAAATTACAGTTAGATGATTCTGGTTTTTATTCAGACTAATGAACCTATGTCAAGCATTTCAAGCATAATTCTCTCTTCTTTAAGTTATTATACTTTAATTTTTGGAAAATCTTATTCATGTCAAAAAAAGAGATAACTGGTTCTTCTCCCGTGTGTCGCCAATTGTTGTGGTAAAAACACAACACCCCCCATTATTGATGCATCCGCTTCAAATAATGGGGACCCTTTCTATAAAAATTTTGGCTAAGCACCTTTTTGATTTTTATTTTAATTGATTACCCTACGCTTTCATTAATTATTAGTTTTCTTTGGATTCTTGTTTTGATTGCTTTGTTAGAATCGATTTTTTATAAGCTTCACATCGACGCTTGTTTCGCCTCATTTGGTCAAATGGTTTGAAAATGACACTCCTTTGAAATCTCATCATTTATCTAGCCTGGGTTAAAAATGCATAAAATGTACATATTGCATTTTGTAAATAAATTAGTCCAATAACGCATTCAGTTTAAATATTAACTCGTAGAGGGTTTTACTAACATTTTTCATTATGCAGCCAAATAATTAAGCATCGGGACTTAAGAAATTCACTCCAATTTTCCAATCAAATCTTAATCTCGAAAAACCAAACATTCAAGTGGTTGTAGTTTATTTTTATTATTTTTCATTTATTTTCTAAGTAGCTGTAGTTTTATTTTTTTAGCTATAGTTTAAAAACTTATGTTCATAACAACAAAACAAAAAAAAATGAAAATTTAAGTTTTAAAATTAAATTTTAAATTAATTAAATTAATTAATATATTATATAATTAATTTAATTAAATTAAAATTTAAAACAAAAAAAAAAAAAAAAAGAAATATGAAAAATCAAAAATTATATCGCATCGGAGCTTTTTCATTAGCACATTTTTATGAACCCTTCCATTCTCCCGATTGCCGAAATTTTGAAAACCCCCGATGCGATATGGGTTGGAAGTCTTGTTCGCAATGCATTCTTTCAAGCCCCCGACACACACCATAACACTCATAACCCCCGATGCGATATCGCATCGGGGAAGTTCACTTGACATATGTTAATAAGCCCCTCCATCCTCCGATTCCCCGATGCGATGGAGCATGATGATTTAACCCTAAGTCTCATCAAAAGGGTTGATATTTGTTTTTATCATACGTTTTATTTGTTTTTGAAATCACTCACGTTTTATTTGTTTTTGAAATCACTCACGTATGAGTGAAGTGAGGAAGGGTAATATAGTTATGTTTTAAAGTTCTTATATATTATGAGTAGGTTAGCTATTTAACATTATCGTGATATGTTACTTTTAATATATGTATTAGGAGTAGAGTAGAATAATGTAATATACATTAGTTTAAATAATATGTAATATTATATTATAGTAATTAAATTAATAATATGTAATATTATATTATATTAATTAAATTAATTAATATGTAATATATTATAATCTGTAATATATTATATTAATTAAATTAATTAATTATATGTAATATTTAATTAATTTAAATATCAGTTAGATTAATATTAATTAGTTTTTAATTAGATTAATATTGATTAGTTTTTAATTAAGAATGGATTTGTTTATAAATCATTAGTTAGTTAAATTAATAAATAGTTTAGTTTATAATTGGGAATTAAATTAGAATTAATTAGGGACTAATTTAGGATTTAATTTTTAATTTAAATTCTCATGTTTTTAGCCTAGCAACAGAATTTCCAGATTTACATCAGATTTGACCCATCAACTTTGGAAGCTCATAAATTGAGTTCTACTTGGCCAAATGAGGCCCAGGACGGCTCATTGGAAAGAGAAAATCAAGGAGAACATTTTGAAGGAGGTTTCACCAACAGATTTGATCATTTATTGGGCCAAAAATCAGGCAGAAGATCAGGCTCCGAATTTTGAAAACAAAATCAATTTTCTAAGTTATTGTTTTGAATTTCATTTGTCCAAAGCCTCTTCTAATTGCAGATCCATTGGTCAATGATATCATTTACCAATCGAACCATTCCAAGCATCAATACAGAGCTTATATTTTGTTTTTAATTATTTATTTAAATAGAATTTGATTGGATTGGATTTAATTGCCAGAAATGATATTTTGATTGCATTTTAATTTATTTTGATTTCTTTTGCAGGAAAACAGTGGAAAAGATATGGAGAAAAGGATTTCAAGCAATGAGAATGCTCCAGCAATTGAAGATCAGAATTAGGAGCAATTAAAATTATATTTGGCAGATTTCTCTTCAACAAACTCTCCTCTCCAAAATTCTTTCACAAATATTATAAATAACAGATTGCAGAATGGAATAGAGGCTGCTCTCCTCTGCAATTTTAGAGCTTCTAAAAGCACTATTGTAATTGGAATTTAGAGTTGTAGGAGAGAGGAGTGAAAAATCTCAGATCTGGGGATTATTGAGGATTTTCCCTTTGTATATTGAATTATGCATGAAGAACAAAGCTTGCACTATTGTGGCTCTAGTTTTGAAGGCAGAAGTTCAAGCAATGTAAAGGGCTGTTGGAGACCAAGATCAGAGAAATGGATGCAATAAATTGGTATTTTTAATACTACTGTTTTGAATATCAGTTTCATTTTTATGGTAACAGTAATGTGTCATTTTATTCATGTTTGTGCACTATTGTCAATATGGGTGGTTTGTCTCAATATTGTTATCATGTATCTCTGTTCTTATGGATTAATTTCTGATTCTTGAGTAACTATTTATTCAGAAATCTGCCTTGTTAAAACTAATTTATTGAATGGTAATATGTTGTGAACTATTTCCACATATTATTGTTTAGTTATTAGATTTGCTGATTTGATAATCAATATCATTTATGTGAACTACTTCCTGAGTGTTGTTGGTTTATTATTTCAGTTAAAAGGTCTCAATAGGATGTGTTTTGATGTCCATAATATCAGTTAATTGAACTACTTCATTAACTTGATATTCATTATAAACAAGACATATCTAAATCCCAATATTTTAATTATCTTGCTCTTAGTTGGGTTAGATCTATATCTGCCTAATTAAGATAGGATTTAGATTAGTTTCTTTTGCTTGCATCATAGAATAAACTTGCATTTAGAGTAAATTCTACATTCTTTTAAGTCCTCTCCTCAAAGAGGCAAAATTTTAGTTGTGGCTTGGCTGAACCCAAATCAGCTTAAGGGTCATTCTCTTGCCTGATCAGCAAGGAGAAGTGATCTGATGTCCCTGTCTATTGGTAGTTAAAGATACATTATAAACCAATAGCAATAGGGAGAAGGTAACTGGACCTAGATGAACAGTCGGAGCCACCACACCAAACGGAAAAGGAGCTGCTTTTAAGGTCCGGACCGGGTGGTTATCCCCCAATGTTGTTGCAGCGATTTTCGAGGCATCAACATTTTTGGCGCTAGAAGGAGGGCCTGAGATTATTTGTCTATTGGAGTCTTTTCAATTTTAATATTTTATTTATTGTGATGGCTCCTCTTAAACTTCCAATTTGGAGTTGTATCCATGGACGTGCATCTTCCAATACTCCACCCGAAGTGGTAAGACTCTTGTCTCAGGCAAAGTTCAATGGTAAGAGAAATTCTTCTGCTTTTAACCATGTCTTTCAATTTATTCAAAATGTTTCAAATTATGATTTTCAAGGAATTGATGAAGGCATTTTATGCAGAATTTTTACTCTCACATTTGCGGCAAAAGCCAGAAACTGGTGCAAAACTCTTCCAGTTGCCTCAATCCATAGCTGGGATCAATTTGTTACAATTTTCATTTGTAAATTTGACGGCTACGATTATGAACAGGTATGTCAAGAAATTGAATATCTACGAAGGTTTAAAAATGAGTCTGTTAATGATTTTAATATTCGATTTCACTTGAATTGCTTAAGATTTAAAGATAAAGATAAGCCTATGGAAGAAGAATCATTAGATTGGTTTGAATATATTTGTTCTCTCCCAACCATTCCCAATCCATATGAAATTAATCCAAGCTTTGTTCCATCCCCTTCTAATATAAATGAGAATCTCAATATGGATGTGCAAATAAATTGTGATGAAGTGGTTTCACAAAGCTTGGAAAATATTTCCATTCAAATGCAAGAAGACAACAACAACAATTTTGGAGAAAAAGTCGCCTTGAAATCTGAAAGCTACTTTGAAGTAAATTCGGAAAATAAAATCGCAAATCAGCAAGTACAAGCAGCAATCAAAGCAAATAAAATGCAAACTGCTGTACAAATTTCTGAATTTCTCCATGATGAACAAATGCCGAAATCAGAGCAGCAAAGCAACATTCTTCAAGAAAGCATATGCACGCTAAGAAATGATCTGCAATCTGAAATTTACAATGAGCATAATGCACAAGAGCTCTCAAACAGAGACAGTTTTAAATGCATTGTTTCAGGTTCACATTTTTCCCTTTATCCTGATATTTTTAATGATGATAATTTTTCCCCTCTTGGTATTAATGATATTTCAGAAAATACAGAGGCTGATCTAAATGAATTACCATTAAGTTTTTATCAAGATAGAGAAGCAATTAATGATCATTCTTTTGCCATTAATGAACATGAAATTCTTGTCCCTCCTTGTTTTGATATATTGGATGAGATAGAAGGGAATTGTAGAAAATCTTGTGAAGTCATTTATGATAATTACTCTGACATTGAGGATGTTGATTTCTATTCCTCTCAAGAGAATCCTCATGAGAAAATTCAAATAACATCTGAAAATGAGGAACGCTTCAATTTTGGAATTATCCCAACTAATCCTCATTTTAGAGTAGCAAATTATTTTCATGATTTCATTATTCAAGAGAACATTCCAATTTATGATTCATATCATGAGGATCAAAATCCCATTCCCATTCATAATCATAATTCGTTTTCTAATTCACAAGTTGGAATTCAAAATTTTTTAAATTCCATAATTCTGGCCATTCCTTGTGAAAATGAAATCATTTCAAAACGATCCCAAATGTGCTGTAACATTAGTTGTACAAATAGTGACTTCATTTTAGTTTTTCTTTCACAGCTATTTTGTTTAAACTTAGATTTATTTTCTGATTTTATTTTGCAAAATTTTCACACTTTTCGCTGGCATATTGAACACCCTACTATCAAACACTCAATTGATGCATTGCCCAATTGGGAAATTCAAGTTTCATATTATAATCATCAGCATCAAAAGATATTAATATTCCAATTTAAATCAATGCTAATGTTTTATCAGAAGCTTCTATTTTTTCAAAGGCAATATCAACAAGAGAGTGTATTTTTGCAATCTGGCCAGCTAATCAATTTAATTAATAATTTTCCATGTCATTTGATAAACTTCCATTCATTTTTCATTGACTCATTTGAAGATTATTTGGAAGTTTTTCCTTCAAGGAAAATTGTCAATGATTTAACATTTGTACATAACACTAACAAATTTTTTCAGGTCAAAGAATCTAAAAGCTCATCTTCACAATCTGGCCTGTTATCTCTTCCTTTGAACATTTCTCAATCCTTAATAGAGGTCCATCCAGATTTCTATGATCCAATTGGTATTGAATTGGAAAGCAAATTTCAAGAGAAGGAGATTTTAATAAACTTGCTAACAATAACTGTACATTCTTATTTCAGATTTATTTTCCTTAGTTTAGTTAGATTTTTATTCTTATTGTTAACATTTGAACTGTACATAAACGCGGGAATAAAAATGAGAGAATGGTTACACTGGAAATATGACTATACCTAGTCATTTTCATGTACATGGTTAGAATAGGAGTAGAATTAATTTAGTTAGTTTGTTTTATGTAGTTAATTTATTTGCAATAGTTCTGTAGATTAAAAAATAAAACAAAGCAATCAGCCTTCTCATACATGTTCAGTGGAAACATTTTTCCTTATCAGAAAATTTTAATTCTTGCTTTCCTTTTTGAAATTTCTTATAGCGATTTCTCTACTCTGCCTATTTTGAATAATGTCTTGATCAAAGTCAATTAAAGTTGCACTTGGCATCGATTGCCTCAAATCCACTTTTCTTCATTTCGGGATTTCCTTCTAAGATTTTCTTTTGAAATTTATATGGTAAGGATTTGAGGATATAAAAGCTTCATGATCCCATTATCCTATGAGATGTATGATTGACTATGATAAGCCTAATTCTAATTCAATCATTATCAGTCAATCTAACCTGTCACGGCAGTCATATGAAGTTCATATTATATTCCTCCGAATTTGGCAAAAGCTGATCTTAAGGATGCCCATTTTGCCAAGTGCACACATTTAAATCTGTTTTGATATTTTTCTACAATTAAGTGACTTAATCTCATTCTAATCTTTGGTTCATTATCTGATGTTGTAAAATGCATCATGTTTATTTACTAAAGGCATTATTAAAAAGTCACTATAACAATTCAGATTTTTCTCAAGATTAATTCGGAATGAGCAGAGGTAATAAATTGTTGTTTCAATTTGAAAGGGAAGCATAGTTTAATATTTATTTCTGATAAATTTTATATTTCCTGAACTTGAATAAACAGATTTTGTTTAGGCTGATTGCACACTTAGATTTAGAATAAATAATGAGATGATTTTGAACAAAGTCAAAATTTTGATAAATCAAAGGAAGAATTTGAAGATTCATAAGGTAAAATTCGCAAACAATTTCCTTCCAGGTACGCATTTGCAAGTTCGTTCTCATCTCTTATTAGTTTCTCTTTTCCTTAGTTTATTTTTGATTTATGTTCTGTTTTATTTGCAGGTTTTTATTTCTTTTCAAAATCTGAAGTAAGCAGCAAACTCATTTTAAACTTGCAAACAGGTTCAGGGAAATTCAATTCTGATTCATTAGAGTTTAAGCATTTTTTTAGCTTTGCTTTCATTCATTAGAAAACCCAATTGAAATTTCAAGAAATATCATAAGACCATTCGCATCACGACATTGCATCGGAAGTAGCTCTTAGCATTCCTTTTGATCACAAATTGTTCATTAAAGACCTCCGATGTATTATCTTACTCATATGTCATATTGCATTTCGCTTATCGGAGCTTTCCGAGTGAAGTATACTTACATGAACATGAATCGCCTATCTCCGATAATCGACTTTACCGATATTGCGATAAACACATAATTCCGGACCCGATATGAAATTCAAATCAAATTCATAAAATATCGCGTCCGTTCAATCGCAATAATGGTAGGAGTATAACTTTAAAGGAGGCCGATGTTTCGGATCCGATATGTTATCAAATTTTCAACATAAAATTATCGGGTCCACTCTTCACCACATATCGGCATATTGAGAATTGTTAAATCGTGCACATAACATTGCCGATCGCGATCGCCGATTAGCCACGTCATTCATCGCATATCGGCATCGCAGCAATCATATTGTGTTACATCGGGTGCTTAAGATTGCCGATCGCCGATTTACGTCATCCATCGCATCGCCGATATTGCAATCGCTTCCTTGCAGTTTTATTTATGACCGATATCTCGGATCCGATATGTTATTAAAATCTCATCATAAAAAGTTATCGGGTCCGCTCTTCATCGCATATCGGCATCGCAAAAAATATATTGTGTTACATCGGGTACCCAAAATTTGCCGATTGCCGATTAAGCTATGACATCAATCGCATCACCGATATTGCAATCATTTCATCACATTCTTACGCTCACATCACCTCTCTGAATCTACAATGTGTATTTTGCAATATGGGAAGCACGATGCAATTTATTCTCTGATCCCCGATATAATATTTCTTTAATGATGCGATCGCTTCATTTCATTGCACATGTTCTTATCGGCAATTTGCCATTGCAATCTCCAATGCAACAACTTCCAATGCATGCCTCTAAGCCGTTAGCATTTAATCAATATATGGCATAGCAATAAAAGTGAAGTTCTGCAGATTGAATTTGAAGTATGGTGAAGAAACATGTTATGTGAATCATCCGATACGGCAATGTGTTATTTTAAAAGCGAGCTTGGGTAACAACTATGGTAAGAAAGCAGTTAATGACCAATTTGCAGCATATCCAAATTATTTCAATTTCTCATACATTTTAGTTTAAATATATAATTCCATAATTAAAAATGGAATTCAAGACCTCTCTATCTTCATATTTAAATTTTATTATCGTAGATTTGGTCTTGATTCCGAACTATTTATAAAATCATTGGAATTTATATGAAACTTGTGATATTTTGAGAAACAGTCATTGCTGCAAATTCTCATTCTCATTTTTGATGCATTTGCTTTAATTTCAACTCCCTTGAACACTAGGCATTTCATTTTTACGTTTTACTGCTTGCTTTAGTGTAAATAAAATAAATAATGATTTTGGGTTACAAGATTTTGGTTAGTGTGACTTCTTCATGTTTTTAATGATAATTAAAATAAGGAGTCAGCTAGTTTGGAGAAATTGATACCTTTCAGGTAAGATCAAAAGCAAGGATCCAATGGTAAGATTCATGTACCCACTTTCATTAATTTCCATTTCGTCACTCTAGTTTCATTTTTGTTTTTAAATTATGCTGATATAAAACTCTGTTTTGCAGCTCTCCATTTAAAGCTTTCAATCCTCTGCCAGATCATATTTTCGAAAGTCCATACTCTTCTCCTGGCTTTATTTCAAGAAGCAGCAATAATCCTCATTGAAACAGCCACACCAGGAAGTTTCTGAACCTTTAGTTTGTTTCTCTAAGCATTCCTTTTTTTAAAATGATTAAGATAATGCTTGGAAACAAGAAAATTCATATCAAACAGAAATTGTTCATTGCGGCTGAATTTTATGATCACTGTTATCTAAAAGCCTAAAGCATTCACAACTCTGCAAGGTATGTTTTTCTAACTCTCAACATAAGAAGGAATGATTACATGCTTATTTTTTTTTTTCTTCATATCGTTGAGGCATTGGTACAAACATTCTGGTTTGAGCTTATCTTGCGAGAATTGGATTTTCCTTTCCATTTTTAGAGATTTCTTGGTTTTGATTTTTGTTTGCTGATTTCTTTTTTCACTTTAGCATAAGAATTTTTTTTTTTTTTCTTTGATTTTCAGTTTTGATTTTGGCGACTTTGCCATTATTTATATGGAAGGCCTATTGGTTACCTAACAATGGTCAGCATACATGGAGAAAAATTGTTAATAGTCACCTATTAGCTTTTTCTTAAATCTCTTAGTAAAGTTTGATTTTCTTATTATAAAAGTAGACATACTTAATGAAGAGATTACCAATCATGAGAAGTTGGCAAAGTATCATAAAATCTAGAAAATTTCTTTTTCATCAAGTTGTAATCATTTTGAGATTTCAAAATTTTATTAAGATCTTTCAGAATTCTATTATCAGTCAAGAAAAGTTATTTTTAACCAAGTAAGGACACTTTACAGCAAAGCACCTTTAACTCTGAAATTGTCATTCTTAACTCTTAAGGAGTCAATGATTCTCCCTGTCCCAAAGAGTCTTATTTTTCTAGAGAATAATCCAGAAATATATTTAAACTTAAAAGATAAGAGGTCTCATCGTGAGCCTGCTTACCATGATCATAGGGAAAAAATAGACTGACATTACCACCACTGCTAAACAAACCAGGGTAATGGCTTATGATTGCAAACAATTATAAGACAAGGGGTCTCATCACGAGCCAGCTTGTTCAGCCCAATTTTAACCAGTGAATGGCATTGTCAACTATCTGGCCACCAAACCAGGACAATGGCTTTTAAGATTTAATAAAAAATAAAAATAAAAAATAAAAAATAAAAAAAATAAAAATAAAAAAGTAATACATATATAGATGGATTTATCTCTAGATCAATAATTCTTAAACAGATGGGATTCTGAATCATTTATGATTAAAAGGTAACCCTGTCGAAACTATAGATGTTTGCTGGTAGCAGTGGCTCTACCTGTGACAAACGAGTATATTTTGAAAGCTAAGCTGTAAAGTGACCCCTGCTTTATCCCTTCAGCTAATTAATGACTGATATAGAGTTTTGAAATATTTTAATTTATGAGGAATTTTAAGAAAAATTACAGTTAGATGATTCTGGTTTTTATTCAGACTAATGAACCTATGTCAAGCATTTCAAGCATAATTCTCTCTTCTTTAAGTTATTATACTTTAATTTTTGGAAAATCTTATTCATGTCAAAAAAAGAGATAACTGGTTCTTCTCCCGTGTGTCGCCAATTGTTGTGGTAAAAACACAACACCCCCCATTATTGATGCATCCGCTTCAAATAATGGGGACCCTTTCTATAAAAATTTTGGCTAAGCACCTTTTTGATTTTTATTTTAATTGATTACCCTACGCTTTCATTAATTATTAGTTTTCTTTGGATTCTTGTTTTGATTGCTTTGTTAGAATCGATTTTTTATAAGCTTCACATCGACGCTTGTTTCGCCTCATTTGGTCAAATGGTTTGAAAATGACACTCCTTTGAAATCTCATCATTTATCTAGCCTGGGTTAAAAATGCATAAAATGTACATATTGCATTTTGTAAATAAATTAGTCCAATAACGCATTCAGTTTAAATATTAACTCGTAGAGGGTTTTACTAACATTTTTCATTATGCAGCCAAATAATTAAGCATCGGGACTTAAGAAATTCACTCCAATTTTCCAATCAAATCTTAATCTCGAAAAACCAAACATTCAAGTGGTTGTAGTTTATTTTTATTATTTTTCATTTATTTTCTAAGTAGCTGTAGTTTTATTTTTTTAGCTATAGTTTAAAAACTTATGTTCATAACAACAAAACAAAAAAAAATGAAAATTTAAGTTTTAAAATTAAATTTTAAATTAATTAAATTAATTAATATATTATATAATTAATTTAATTAAATTAAAATTTAAAACAAAAAAAAAAAAAAAAAGAAATATGAAAAATCAAAAATTATATCGCATCGGAGCTTTTTCATTAGCACATTTTTATGAACCCTTCCATTCTCCCGATTGCCGAAATTTTGAAAACTCCCGATGCGATATGGGTTGGAAGTCTTGTTCGCAATGCATTCTTTCAAGCCCCCGACACACACCATAACACTCATAACCCCCGATGCACACCATAACACTCATAACCCCCGATGCGATATCGCATCGGGGAAGTTCACTTGACATATGTTAATAAGCCCCTCCATCCTCCGATTCCCCGATGCGATGGAGCATGATGATTTAACCCTAAGTCTCATCAAAAGGGTTGATATTTGTTTTTATCATACGTTTTATTTGTTTTTGAAATCACTCACGTTTTATTTGTTTTTGAAATCACTCACGTATGAGTGAAGTGAGGAAGGGTAATATAGTTATGTTTTAAAGTTCTTATATATTATGAGTAGGTTAGCTATTTAACATTATCGTGATATGTTACTTTTAATATATGTATTAGGAGTAGAGTAGAATAATGTAATATACATTAGTTTAAATAATATGTAATATTATATTATAGTAATTAAATTAATAATATGTAATATTATATTATATTAATTAAATTAATTAATATGTAATATATTATAATCTGTAATATATTATATTAATTAAATTAATTAATTATATGTAATATTTAATTAATTTAAATATCAGTTAGATTAATATTAATTAGTTTTTAATTAGATTAATATTGATTAGTTTTTAATTAAGAATGGATTTGTTTATAAATCATTAGTTAGTTAAATTAATAAATAGTTTAGTTTATAATTGGGAATTAAATTAGAATTAATTAGGGACTAATTTAGGATTTAATTTTTAATTTAAATTCTCATGTTTTTAGCCTAGCAACAGAATTTCCAGATTTACATCAGATTTGACCCATCAACTTTGGAAGCTCATAAATTGAGTTCTACTTGGCCAAATGAGGCCCAGGACGGCTCATTGGAAAGAGAAAATCAAGGAGAACATTTTGAAGGAGGTTTCACCAACAGATTTGATCATTTATTGGGCCAAAAATCAGGCAGAAGATCAGGCTCCGAATTTTGAAAACAAAATCAATTTTCTAAGTTATTGTTTTGAATTTCATTTGTCCAAAGCCTCTTCTAATTGCAGATCCATTGGTCAATGATATCATTTACCAATCGAACCATTCCAAGCATCAATACAGAGCTTATATTTTGTTTTTAATTATTTATTTAAATAGAATTTGATTGGATTGGATTTAATTGCCAGAAATGATATTTTGATTGCATTTTAATTTATTTTGATTTCTTTTGCAGGAAAACAGTGGAAAAGATATGGAGAAAAGGATTTCAAGCAATGAGAATGCTCCAGCAATTGAAGATCAGAATTAGGAGCAATTAAAATTATATTTGGCAGATTTCTCTTCAACAAACTCTCCTCTCCAAAATTCTTTCACAAATATTATAAATAACAGATTGCAGAATGGAATAGAGGCTGCTCTCCTCTGCAATTTTAGAGCTTCTAAAAGCACTATTGTAATTGGAATTTAGAGTTGTAGGAGAGAGGAGTGAAAAATCTCAGATCTGGGGATTATTGAGGATTTTCCCTTTGTATATTGAATTATGCATGAAGAACAAAGCTTGCACTATTGTGGCTCTAGTTTTGAAGGCAGAAGTTCAAGCAATGTAAAGGGCTGTTGGAGACCAAGATCAGAGAAATGGATGCAATAAATTGGTATTTTTAATACTACTGTTTTGAATATCAGTTTCATTTTTATGGTAACAGTAATGTGTCATTTTATTCATGTTTGTGCACTATTGTCAATATGGGTGGTTTGTCTCAATATTGTTATCATGTATCTCTGTTCTTATGGATTAATTTCTGATTCTTGAGTAACTATTTATTCAGAAATCTGCCTTGTTAAAACTAATTTATTGAATGGTAATATGTTGTGAACTATTTCCACATATTATTGTTTAGTTATTAGATTTGCTGATTTGATAATCAATATCATTTATGTGAACTACTTCCTGAGTGTTGTTGGTTTATTATTTCAGTTAAAATGTCTCAATAGGATGTGTTTTGATGTCCATAATATCAGTTAATTGAACTACTTCATTAACTTGATATTCATTATAAACAAGACATATCTAAATCCCAATATTTTAATTATCTTGCTCTTAGTTGGGTTAGATCTATATCTGCCTAATTAAGATAGGATTTAGATTAGTTTCTTTTGCTTGCATCATAGAATAAACTTGCATTTAGAGTAAATTCTACATTCTTTTAAGTCCTCTCCTCAAAGAGGCAAAATTTTAGTTGTGGCTTGGCTGAACCCAAATCAGCTTAAGGGTCATTCTCTTGCCTGATCAGCAAGGAGAAGTGATCTGATGTCCCTGTCTATTGGTAGTTAAAGATACATTATAAACCAATAGCAATAGGGAGAAGGTAACTGGACCTAGATGAACAGTCGGAGCCACCACACCAAACGGAAAAGGAGCTGCTTTTAAGGTCCGGACCGGGTGGTTATCCCCCAATGTTGTTGCAGCGATTTTCGAGGCATCAACACAGTTCTAAAAATTTCTGATTCAAACTCTCTAAAAGCCCTAAAATTGAAATTTTCAAGTTTTGGTGCATTTTACTATTTTTGGGCATATAGGCCATCTATTTTTGGTAGTTTTATCTTGCTGATCTGTCTTTACTTACTACTGTAAATCAAGAAATCAGATCTGAAATTTGACTGAATACATCATCTTAAAGTGATCTAAGCAGGCTGAAGTACATTTGTTGGTCATTAGAATTTCAGTGTTTTATGTGTTGGGCAAGTTTCATCATTTGAAGTGGTTTATGCACTGTTGTTACAACATTGATAAGATCTGAATTTTCTGAAGTAGTATTGCTAGTATAAATCTGTGATCAGCATCTTGATTGACTATTTTAAGCATTTGGCATCTTGGGTTACTTGGTATCTTGTGGAATATTGTTGAAATTTACACTTGTATCTCTAAGCATTTTATCTTGTCTAAGATTGTAATTCATTATTGTTAAGTACTCTTAAAGAGATTATAATTAAGTACTTAAACAACTTAAGAAAATCTTAACTCAAGATAAATCTCACTCATAATCTCTTGCATAAGCATACTAGATCTAGATTTGCATTAATAATTTACCTCCTAGCATAAGCTAGGTTGATAGAGATATAGGACAACCCTTCTTATCTAGCTTGAGGGGCCTCGGCAACTCTTCGGTGGTTAACACGGTGACCTTGCAGTCGTCAGAGCCACAGTCTCTGCAGCGCCAAAGGCATTGGGTGATAGAAGCCTAACAGAAAGTATCGTTAATCAGGCCCTAGCCTGCTTCCTATTAGCCTCCTTCCCACAACCTACCTTGGAGCCCAGCTTCAAAATAGTTAAAGGAAGGTTACACTTAGACTAGGCATTTAACTAAAATTTACCAAGATCATTGCATCTCACATAGGTCCTAGGACTTGCATATCATATAGGTTAGTCAATCATTCAAGCAATGGGTGTCCATCCGGTCATTTGGTTCCAATTCATAAGAAGCAAGAATTTGTGACTCCATTAAGGCACTGGTCTCATAATAGAAAATCTAATTTAATCAATAATCTTGCTTAATTTCAACCAAGTGGCTAGGCCACTCATCCGTGTCTCCCAAGTAAGTTGATTCTCAACTTGCTTTCCTTCACTTCATTCCATAGGGACTACCCCCCATAGCTTGTTGTTGGGAGACAGCTAGAACGGAGTGGGCGGGGATCAGAGTGACAGCCCCCGTCCTGAGCGTTGTCGTGGTGCCTGTACAATCCGGGGACAACAAGTACGAAATCAACCATCAACCATAAACAATTGGAGCACTTACTAAGCAATGATTCAACCTTAATTAGTAAATTAGATTCCAAAGTGACCATTCAACAATATTTGCTTAATGCCAATCTTCACTTAGATGTTTAATGAACCAATATCTTAGATCCTTAGATTAATTCTTGAGCGATAACTTAACAAGATTATTGGATTATGATATCAAGTGTGTCAAGTGCTTTTAGAGAGTGATTTTATGTGCAAAACTTGAAACTTTAGGCAACTCACAACAAACAAGTTAGTTAGTGCTCTTATCCCTGCCAATAATCCTCTTCACAATAGCACAATGAAATAAATCTTCTCCACAATGAACTTATTAGAGCATGAAACAATGAAAACCACTTATGTAACTTGTAGTCCAATGTTAAGATAGATTTAGGACAGCAGTAAATAAAATCACTTTTGCTCCAAGATGACAATCATGTATGAGCCCAATATGAGCAATGAGACACCCAATGACTCGCCAAATGAAAACATAACCTAACCAACCTTCTTATGATGTATTTTTTAGTATTAGGATCAGATTTCAATGCACTTGTGACAGCGGTAAGAAAGTTGTGAAAATAGTGAGCCACCAATGTGAGAATGTGTGCCAAACAATTTTGAAATGCCAATACAAGATTGTCAAACAGAAAATTTAGATTCTTTAGCCCTTTACGATGTACTTATCAGATCTGATAACACTTGTTATGCAGAGATATTCAGTCAACAAATCAGTTAGATTTATGCCCAAGAAACAACGCCCAATTCACAAAATGACTAGTAAACTTATACCATGACTTTCTTAGTGTATTTAGGCAACTTATATGTGATTTTTTTGAGCATTTAACTTTGAATTTAATCATTGTTATGAATGTATTCAGAGAGCTGTAGCAAAACAGTGAGAATTATGAGGGTTAGAAACCAAACTCTTAGGCCCTAGGCCTTGAAGAGCACTTGCCCAATTTGCCAGAAACAAATCAATGCCTGGAGCACCTTCAAACATCAAACTTTGGGCCAATTTCTCCTGTAAAACCCACCAATATTCAGTCCAAAAAAGAAAATGACCAATCAAGGATGGCGAAAGGGAAAATGATGGCTAAGGAAGGGCAACGCTTAGGCCCTAGAGGGCTAGCATTGAGGAGGAGGAGGGTTGCAAGGCCTAGCTAGGCTAGGCAAGGCCTAATGAAGCCTGTGTTGGGGAGAAAGAGGCCCCTTAGGGTTGTCGTAGGCCCCACAAGGGTTGTAGCCAAGGCCGAAGTCCTCAGGGAGGCCTGCGGCTAAGAGTTGACGGGAGGACGAGGCCTAAACAAGCTGTTAAAATTGGAAACTAGGGCCAAATTCCACTTTCGACAGCTCCTTTGCGGAAGATAATTGTGGCATTGAATTCCTCTTTTCAAGAGGACCAAAATCGACCTGAAGATCATCAAATTTGGATAAGGAGAAATGGATTTTTGGATTTATGTTCTCTTACATATAAATTATCAAGGTCAGCCTCTCATATATGTCGACTCATCAAGCCCAATATTCACGTCCCTTCAACCCCAACGACTAGTATATATAGAGGTGCCTTCAACCTCTTTCGACACACCTTGATCACATGTCTTTCTCTCTAAAATGGCCACAGAAGGAAGGGTTGCACCAGCGAAGGAGGAAGGGTTTGCTTGTCACTGTTGCAGGGTTATTAGAGAGGCCGAGATCTTAAGGCAGAAGGCCGAGATTGTTAGGCACCTGTTTGGGCTAGTTTAAACACAATTCAACTTGCATCTTTCTTCTTTTGCAGGCTGAGGCAATATAGAAAAGAAGTCGCAGGCTTGAGAGCTATTTGGAGGAAGATCATGGACTGTTTTGTGGAAGGTGTCTCTTGAGAAGATGGACCGCAGCCCTGGGAGATTATCTCTAGCAGGCCGCAGACCTAAATCAATTTGGACCAAGGTTAAAAGGGCAACAGTCTACTCCGGAAGGCCGCAGTCTTTGCATAAGGGTTTTGTGGCTTGTTTAAGGGCTAAAATAAGCCCACGTCAACCTCTGTCTATGGACAGAATGTAGTTGTTGGTCTAGAAGTAAGAAAAGCAATGTAGCTATCAGTCAATAAACCCTTACCCGCATTCTATCTGTTGTTGAAGAAGCCCTAGCACATTAGAGACTACTTTGCCTCTGCCAACATTGTCCAGGGCACACTTTTGTTTGATATTGACATAATGCCAAAATTGCATTATTGTTTGGGCCATCTACTTATCTAAGGGTAGTTATATTGTAATCTCTCTCTCTCTCTCTCTGAATATTTGATATTGATAATAAGAAGAATTGATCAAGGGTTTTCCCCATCTTGGGGTTTTTCCCTGGCTTGTGCCAATTTTGTGTTCTCTTGTCTTGGCTTATGGTTTTTGTTCTTTCGTCAACTACTGTCAATATAATGAAAATGTAAATTGGGCTAATATGGATTATTGAAGTAATTGACCTAAGCAAAGAACATGTTAACCTAAAATTAACACAAGACCTGCAGCTAAGCTGCTAGGCCAAAAGGAGGAGGTCGAAGGGAGGAGAGGCTAAGGGAAAGGGTACGAAGGAGAAGAGAGGGAGAGCAAAGGAGGAATAAGGAGAAAAAAGAGGGGACGGAGGAGGGAGAAGGCCAAGCAGGGAAATAAGGAGGGAGGTTGAGACCTTTAGGCCTCAAGGCCAAGCTTAATAGGACCCAAAAAGGCTGACGCAAGGGCTAGAGGGCTGACACTGAAGCTAGGAGGAAGACACTAGGCCCCAAGGCACTAAAAAAATTGAAACCCTTGCCCAAAAAAATTATTTTGCTTCAGATCTTCAATTTCTGCAAAATTCTTCAGGTGGTGGCCCTACAAAAAAAAAATAGAGGTTAGATCTTACCCTCAAGGGCCTAGATCTAAATCTAATCCAGCATTTTCCTATGATCTCACATGCACAAATAAATTTACAATAGCCCAAAACCCCAATATATACAAAAAATTCAAAACCTCAAAAAAACCCGGCTGCAAAACAAGGGTTAGAAAAATAAAATAATTATACAAATTATATTTACAAAAATATACAAATGTACAATGCTCAAAAGAATTGTTGAAAATAATTTTTTTGTAAATTTTGACAATTGCTAAATGTATTTGGAAAAATAAATGTCAAACCACAACTTTAGCAAAGTTAGACAATCATATAAAATATTCAGAATCCAAACATAGTCAACCTGTGCCCACAGTTTGTGAACTTGGAGCCCAAGGGCTGGGGAACCTGCAAACACTATATATTTTCCTCAAGAAAAAACAGTTAAAACATACAATGAATCGGATCACCTAAGATAAACCCAAAACTTACCAATAGAATGTTCCTATCATCTACAATGAAATAATGATTCAATTAAATTTTAAAGCACAATATAGGAATGCTCGTACCCAGCACATACCACAAATCAGTGAGACAAAGACATCATGAACTGCACCCCAAAGTCTTTTATTATGATTATCAAAACGTTCCCAGCGGGACAGTAGCTTTACATCAACTTTTACAAAGTTACATTAGCCAAAGATCAGTTGGTTTGAGACACAAATGACCTCTAATTTATAGATAAATCCTCCAAGTGGAAAATAACGGCTAGTTTGTTTGATCCTTGTCAAAATAATCTAGACGGTCGATAAATCTTTGATCAACTTTTAATCTTTGTCATCGAAAATACTTATTTTTTAGGAATTTTCGAATTTCTCATTAAATCCATTTTTTATTAACTCAAAAATAATTATTTTCAGTTAATTTCCTCAAAAAATTGACTTTGACTCAACCACCAAGGCCCAAGGGTCCATTTTTTCTTGAAATTTCCAATATTCCCTTGGTTAGGCCCTCCAAAAATTAATTTCTTTAGGAACCACGAATTTTTCCACTTGAAGAATTTAATTTTAACATTTTAATTTTTTGACTCTAATTATTTAATTTTCTGGCTTAGGATTAATTTTAATTTTGCCAGAAAATTTAATTAATTGACACTTGGAGGGGATTAATTATTTTTCCACCCTCAAATATTTTAGCCATGGTGTCTAAGTATGAGGGACCATGCACTAAAATATTTTTTAAATAAGAATTTACAAAATTCAACCCTCAAAGGTGGAATACCCGTTCGTTATAGACCCTCAAAATACACGTCCAATTTTGCAACACAATATGATCTAGTAGACCAAGTGACTTGTAATAAAATAGTTTACCTAATTAGCTTAAATTATTCCCAGATCACTTTTTCAAAAGACGCGTCTAAAACACTAAGACTCACCTAAGACTTTGACGATAAATTCCACCCTAGCTTTGGGGTAAGGTCGGAAGGAAAAACTTTGTCGATCATCCATGTTTAGAAACATAGACAAATCAGTGAGATAAAAAACCTCATAGGATGAGATTCGTCGCCAAAATAATAGGCTCGCCTAGGTTGTTACATAAATACACAGTCTTACTAGCATCATTTACATTACAAATTTTGTAGAATGGGTTTACAATGACTCAAAAAGTCGATGGTTGATGATCTTGATTCTTTGAAATATATGGTAAAATTGCTTCCTCGGAACTTTGACAAACTGTGTGCAAGAGGTCGAGGTGGTTATTTTGAATGAGGGAATTTCAAGAAAAATATTTTTGAAGATTTTCCAATGGTCCAAAACCACCAAAGGTCAAAGATTGGTCCATCCAGCACATCAATCAAGGAGGTTGAATTTTCTTGGAGATTTGTGCAACAATAATGAAGGGTTTGAAATTTTTGACCAGGATCAAACCATGGATCAAGTCAACTAGCCGTCTTTTCCACTTGGAGGCTCTCATGCTCTCATTTTTCTATATAAGGAAGCTCTAAGCTCCTCATTGTAACATCATGTAATCTTGAGCTCTTGGTCAGTGAAGCTCTGCTACTCTTGTAATATTTTTTCTGAGCAATATAATAAAAGTCTATGGGGCAAAGCTATGGTGTTATTCTTCAATTATATGCTATAATTTTTCTAATCTCTTGTGCTTAATGTTCTACTAGTGTTTTATATTGTTATTTCCATTAGCTCTTGAAGATTCATTGGTGTACAATTACCTTGCATCATTGTTTAGATTTGGAGAAACACACTAGGTGGAGCAGATCTATTGGTTTTCGGTTAAACCCTTAGACTCCTCTATCACTGTGTTATCCAAATCTCTACGGATCTAACAATTATCTTTCAAGTGTGTACAAATATTTTTGTTGATCAAATCTTGGATACATGGGGACATTCTCGGTTGAATTAACCAACTAGTCAAGCATAAAAGTTGAAGAACCCATAGTGGGTCACTTGAAGACTTATCATTCGAATAAGAAAAGGGGTTTTCCTTACCATTTGCTCTAGATCTAAATTTAATTATCTTGAAAATCTTTCAAATTTATTTAAGAGCTTTAATGAATAGATCTGATATTAAAGAGCTTTCATTGTAAATTTGTGAATAGATCTTGTATATATTTGCTCTCTTCTAACCTTGTATATAATTTCTATTTGTCTTATATATTTGTTTGGTTTTCTTGGTTTTTCTTTTCAAATCTGGATAAGGGCATCGATTTTGGGCTTGGATCTATTTGTGTAAATTTTTTGCAGGCTTGATCGCATTTAAATTTTGAAGAAGATCACTTTTTGAAGCTTGGATCAGCCTCCTAGCCATGAGGGCAGTGAAAAAATTTTAAGGAGTCATCTAGCCTTTCTAGTGGCCGCTATGGTTTGGAGGCCTATTTTGCCTTCTAGATCGAATCTTTCCAAGGGTTTCCTCCATATAATTTTTTGCAAATCTTTTAGGGGTTTTCACTTGGGGTTTTGGCCATTCTTCTCTTCAAATCTCATCTTTTGGGCAGTCGTCTAGCCTTGAGGGCTTGTTTTTGGCACCTTGAGGGTTTGATTCATCAATTTGTGGCTCGTATAAATTTTTGAGGCATTTCCTTGAGGCTACAAGCTTTTCTAGCCCTCTTTTTCTAGGTCACACGGCCTCTAGGGCTTTAATCTCTTGCCATCAACTTTTTTTGCTTACCCTTGTCTCTTGGAGGTGTTTCAATGAATTTTTGGAAGGTTTTATCATAAATTTTTGGAATAAAAAAATCATTTTCAAAGGCTCTTATCACTTGTAATACTTTTCAAGGAAACCACATATATTTTTAGGCCATTTTTTTCTCAAAGTCGAGAGCTCCTAGAGGAGCCTCTTCCTTGACTAAAGCAAAGGGTTTGATAATATTGGAGATCTGAAATTTTTGAGCCTTGATCTTAAGAAAATCACCACAAAATTTTTTGATAGAATCTGAATAAAATTTTCATTACATTTCTGGGCTGACCCTAAGGTCTTGGAGGTTTTCCTCCTCATATCCTTGAGCTCTTTATAATTTCTTGTCGAAGGTCAAGTGCCCTTGAGGGTTAGATTTGTGAAAATTCCTCAAACCCAGATTCCCTACTGCAGCAACTGATGATATTTCTCCTACTTGTTAATTTACATGAACAAGTTATTTGCAATTTTCTACGGCAAACATTGAAATACATACATTGCAGCCTACACCATTTAAAATAATATGCTGAAACAAGAAACTCAACAAGATAAAAATACAGCACAAATGACACAGTTGTTTTTTGGACAAATTTCCCCGGAAAAACCCAATGTAGGAAAACCGATGCAGTAGATCTGAGGGATTTTATTATTAAGCAGAAGTTATTTTTGAATACAACCTCTAGATGCCTTGCTGGCAATCCAATATAGAGAATATCACTTGGCAGAAGAAATTAGTGAGATTACCTCACTCTACACTACAAGTCCCGGTTGATCTGGCAACTGAACCAACGAGTCCCCGGCTACTTTTGCGCTGCCCCTACGCAGTCACTGCATGGGCCTGCATCACAACCTCTAAGGCACTGCGTCACCTCTTTGCTTTATCGATTTGCTCTCAAGAGCCGACTCTAGCCCTCCCGGCTTAGAACGTCCAGCCCTCCAACAAATTTCGGACCTCTGCGTGGAAGGATCTACACTACTCTGTGTGAGCCTTTCCTAGCTCTGTGTCACCCTCTCTAAGCACTGTGTTGCCTCCTCTGTGTGTCTCTCTGCCTCTCTGCTGAGTATTCTTGGCTCTGGAGAAGATACTCCAGCCAAAACTCTCTTTGCCCCTCTCTGCGTGATCACTACGAAATCATTATGCTACTCTAGCTTTAGCAATTCGATCTGACTGATCAACTCTCTGTGTTTCCTCCAAATGACCCTCAAGCCTCCTTAAATAATCTTCTCGTTGACATTCAACAGCCCAGATTAGAAGCTAATCAATGGCTAAGATCATTTCTGTTTGATCCTCGTCTTTTTCTAGAAGTTACATCCACTGTTAGATTAATACCCATTACTTATTTTAATTTCCTAAGTTTAGACTTAGGGACCTATTAAAAATAATTAATTATTTTAATAAAACTGTCTCTAGGAGGAATTTCCCAAAACGCTTTCTAGGTTCTTTGGAATAGATGTGCCCAAGCCTCCCTGCAAAATTTGAGACTTAGAGCACATTCGATGCTACCAGAAATCAACACTCCCTCTTAGTGAGGAATGTGCTCTAGTAATGCCTCTCACTTAAGCATCACCTTGACTTCATAACATCGCCCTCTGCGCTGTTGATGTCTGACATGTTGTCCACCAACTACTGCGTTGCTACTACGAATGTATTTTCTGCAATGGTATGATCCGGATTATCCACAGTTTCGTGTTCATTCTGTCGATGTTTCAAACCCCAAAGGGGGTCCATCATCAGGACTAAATCAGAAAGAATATGAATGAAAACTTATTGAGAGAAGAGCTATAATGACCTGGGCATAAATAAACCTAGATCCCTAATTTTTAAGAAGCCGACACTTATATAAATAATTTTTCATTTATTTTTATTTATTTATATGATTATTATTATTATTTTCAAAAAAAAATTATAAAAGTTTTAATTAATTATTTATTTAGCTTTAATTATTCCTATTAATTTACCTAGAACCTAAAATATTTTAATTGATATATCTGATTCATGAATAAGTTTATTTTTTCATTTCTTCCAATTGTTTTTATTAATTTAATTAACAAATTTTAATTTTATTTTATTAATTAATTAATTTAATTCTTACTTATTGTTTTTATTTTCATTTAATTAATTAATTTGAATTTAATTCATTAATTAATTTAATTTATTGTTATTTACCATTCTTCATTGTTTAGCCCTAATTTTTAATTAATTAATTAATTAATTAAATTAATTTATAATCTTAATTTTACTTATTTATTTATTAATCCAATGTTAATCCTTGGTTATTATTAATTCTTTTAATTAATTGACTAATTTTATTTAATTTTTATTTTAATTTACAATAGAATAACTAAATTAATTAAATAATTGATTTATAATCCTTCCTATTATTATTATTATTATTATTATTATTATTATTTTTGATTAATTAATTAAATTAAATTTATTGATTAATTAATCTTATTGATTAATTAATTTTATTTTTATTTAATTAATTAATTAAATTAAATTTATTGATTAATTAATTCTATTTAATTTAATTATAACCATAATTCTTTTTAATTAATTATTGATATTTACCATTTTACCCTATTAAGCCTTAATTGCCTAATTAATTAATTGATTAATTTATTTATTTATTTATTTTATTTTTATTTTTCTTTTATTTTATTAATATTAATTATTTGAGAAATTCTATTTAATTCTTATTTAGAATTAATTACAATTTTTATTTAATTAATATAATTAATTAAATAATTAAATTAAATTAAATTAATTAATTTTGATTTAATTAATCTAATTATATTTAATTAAATTTATCTAATTAAATTTTATTAAGAGACCCTGATACTATGCTTCCAAAGGCCTGGAGGGGTTTATTTCTCTGATCAGGGGAAGCCAGTTTCCACTAATTTCACTCCCATTGTCCCTGTTGAGGTTTTGAGGAAATTTCATAATTTGGATGGCCTCTCTGATTTTTCTTTTGTGATAATTATCCTCTCTTGCAATCACTTTAGCGTCCTCCAGACACACATGATGTTTGGTTTTGGACGAGTGTTCCGCAAGGGCCGATGTACGGGATCTCTCATTCTTTCTTTTCGCTGACATTGCCACTGTCAACACTACATCCGTACTACAGCTCCCTCTAATTTTTGCATCCGTGCTGCCGTTGGCACTGCCACCGCCACTGCCAACTGCCCCTACACTACAAATTGTTGCTGCTACTGCATCAGCAATGGAAAAACATCCCAAATTATTGAAGCCCACCTCTGACTGCTGCTAGTCCCACGCTATCCTTTTGAAGCCACTACATTGCTGCTGCTACTGCATTGTGCCTCCCTGCACTGCTGCAACTCTACACTACGTTGCTCAGACTTGGCATTCTAGCCACTGCATCTGTCGCTCCAACACTCCTCTGCACCAATTGACACTAGTCCATCCTGCTACTTTTGATCTGGGCTCCCGTAGCAATGAATTGATCCGAGAGGTGGGCTCCTCAAGGATCCTGCCCATCTGCAGCGCTTTCGAACTACAGCTCTAAATCAGCCCACCTCCCTCATGGAGGTATCTCGATTGTCATGACAAACTCCTCCTCGTCGATCTTCGTGGGTGCAGCCTTCGAATCATGCTTCTCATCTTTTTCTTTCTTCCTAAGAGAACACTGTGTTGCGAAGTGACCCATTTCACCACACCTGAAGCATTTGATCTTCGAAACGTCCTTCTTCTGCCTTCGTTGCTCCTGCTGCCCCTTGGATGCAAGGGCTACATTCTCTTCCTCCTCCTTGGGCTTCGACCCACTACTGCTACTTCCGTCAAGCTTACACTTGACTAGATCTCTCCTTAGCTCTTCCTGCTTGAGAGCTGCCCACATACTATCCCAGTCTGGCAAAGCTGCCCTGCCCAGGATGCTCTAGACAAAGACTTGCCACTCTTCTGAGACTGAGTTTAGGGCCAGTCTCACCATCTCGGAACCTTGAGGTGTAGACCCCACAGCTGCTAACTCGTCCCGGGTCTCCTGAAGCTTCGTGAGGAACAGATCTATGTGCTCCCCCTTTTGCATATGTGCAAATCTCAGTTTCTGCTCTAAGTACATCTTCCACTGCTTGGAAGATCCTTGATACAACGTTGCCAAGGCATCCCACATCTCCTTAGCAGTCCCTCTGCTAGCAATGTGACATACCACGTGATCCTTTACTCCATCAAGGATCATCCTCTTGGCCTTCGCTATTTCTCCCTTGTACTTCTTCAGCTGATTTGGATCCGTGGGCTCAGCCACCACGCTGTCGACATAGACCTTGAGAAAATGTTCATCCAGAAGGCACAACATCCTTGCCTTCCAGATCACATAGTTGGATGCCCCATCCAACTTGTCTTGATCTCTCAGTCCACTAGTTGCCATCTCTGCGACGAAAATGTCGAACTGCTCCTCCCTGTTTCTTACTGTTGTTGTTCAGCGAATAAGAAAACGGACTTCTTGGCAGGGAGTCTACTGAGGAAAAAATTCCCTCATTGTGCTTCTCCTCTCTCTTCTGATGATTTTCTGCCCAGCAAACTGCCTGCAGAGAAATTGCGTCCCACCAGCGCTTTCCTCATGCTGAGGTTGTTGCGTTGCTCCCTCTAGCATGGAAAGATTTCAATCTGGAAGCCCTTCCTCTCTGTCGACTCACTCGAAGAGAGACTTTCCTCAAAAGTTCAGCCCTCCTGGCCTGGACTGTGCAATCCCTCTGGGGATTCGAACCACTGCCTCCTGCAGCTATTCGATCTCATTCTCTTCTCAGCGCTAGGTTCTCTAGCACTGCTCTTCTTGTCTCACCTACACTGCTCTGATACCATGTGAAAATTCCTCAAACCCGGAATCCCTACTGCAGCAACTGATGATATTTCTCCTACTTGTTAATTTACATGAACAAGTTATTTGCAGTTTTCTACAACAAACATTGAAATACATACACTGCATCCTTCACCATTTAAAATAATATGCCGAAACAAGAAACCAAACAAGAGAAAGACACAACACAAATGACAGTTGTTTTTTGGACAAATGTCCCCGAAAAAACCCAATGCGGGAAAACCGGTGCAGCAAATATGAGGGTTTTTATTATTAAGCAGAAGTTATTTCTGAATACAACCTCTGGATGCCTTGTTGGCAATCCAGTATAGAGAATATCACTTGGCAGAAGAAATTAGTGAGATTACCTCACTCTACACTGCAAGTCCCGGCTGATCTGACAGCTGAACCAACGAGTCCCCGGCTACCTCTGCGCTGCCCCTACGTAGTCACTGCGTGGGCCTGCGTCACAGCCTCTAAGGCACTGCGTCACCTCTTTGTTGAATCGATTTTCTCTCAGGAGCTAACTCCAGCCCTCCAACAAATTTCGGACCTCCGCATGGAAGGCTCTACGCTGCTCTGCATGAGCCCTTCCTGGCTCTGCGTCACCCTCTTTGTGCACTGCGTTGCCTCCTCTGTGTGTCTCTCTGCCTCTCTGCTAAGTAGTCTTGGCTCCAGAGAAGATACTCCAGCGAAAACTCTCTCGACCCCTCTCTGCGTGATCACTACAAAATCACTGCGCTGCTCTAGCTTCAGCAATTCGATTTGACTGAGCAACTCTCTGTGTTTCCTCCAAATGACCCTCAAGCCTCCTTAAATAATTTTCTCATTGACATTCAACGGCCTAGATTAGAAGCTAATCAATGGCTAAGATCATTTCTACTTGATCCTCGTCTTCTTTTAGAAGTTACACCCACAGTTAGATTAATAATCATTTTAATTTCCTAAGTTTAGACTTAGGGACCTATTAAAAATAATTAATTATTTTAATAAAATTGTCTCCGGGTGGAATTTCCCAAATCGCTTTCTAGGTTTTTTGGAATACATGTGCCTGCAAAATTTGAGACTTAGGGCACATCCGATGCTACTAGAAATCAACAAGATCAACCTTGTTTGAAGTGTTTGGAATCATTATTGGTAGTGGATCTAGTTCATCTTTGTATCATGAGGAGATTGGGTTGTCAAATTCTTCTATCACTGTAATCCTCCTAGAGATTGAAGAGTCCTTTCCCCTTGTCAAAAGGACTTCTTCTCTTGTAATATAATAATAAAATCTTGTTCTTGAGGGAGCTTGGGATCTCTATCCCATAGTACCCCGCCTCCTTATTTAAGGGAGGCCATCTCTTTCTCTTTCCTTTTCTCTTCGATCTAACTTACTAACTTGTTTGTCTTGCATTGCTAGTTTCATTTTTTCATAGTTTAGATTTGATCTCTTTAGTTTCATTCATTGACTATATGATCTATTGCATTTGGAATTGTTCTTGTCTTTGGTTGCATTTGCAAGTTGAAGATTTAAGGTAGTTTATTTTTGTTGGAAAAAGTAACTATGTTCGGTCTTCAATAATGTACTTGAGTCATTATGTAATGTACTTGTCAAAAGAATAAAGAAAAGAATTATTATTATTGTGACTTATTAAAGCATGGGTTTTGTTGTCGCGCGGATTGGCACGACAACGCTCAGACCGGGGGCTGTCACTCTGATCCCCGATCCCTCCGTTTAAGCCTGTCTCCCGCGGCTAAGGGGGGTAGACCCTGTGAGATGATGAGACCAACTGTCGACCAGTTGGTTGGGAGACACGAGATACGATATGAAAAAAGCACTTGATTGATTTGTTTAATTTAGCAGACCAGTGCCTTAAGAGATTGTGGTTAAAACGATTACTTGTTAAATGATATAAAAAAGATATGGACTATGAACAGCAATCATCTATCATCAGCGAAATTACAATGCTCTTAAAATGACCAAAACGATATCCAGCAACTGAAAATTTTAACAGATAAATGCCTTAAAATACCACGAGAATTATAAACCATTAACCAGATATCAATTTCACATCTCGGCTTGAAAACTTAGATCCCAGCATGAAAGATATACATAAAAAACACTGAGACTGACATCTTGCTTTTCCACAAAATTTTTATTTTTTCAATTTTATGGAAATTAAAAATAAATCTAAAAAATTTAAAATTTTAAAACTAATCTAATTTAAAACAAACTAAACAAAAAATTAAATTAAGATTAAAAAATCTAACAAAACATTTTTTTTTTTTTTTTTAAATAAAATCTAGAAATTATTAAAACTAAACTATAAAACTAAGCCTAAAATTAAAAATTTAATTCCTAGACTAAAACAGCACTATCAAAATCTAAAATTAAAAGTTTATTCTAAATTAAATCTAACCTAAAAATAAAATGAACCTTTTCATATTTTTTTTTTTTTTATAATTTTTTTTTTTTTTTTTTTTTTTTTTTTAATCTAAAACAATAAGTTAAAATCAAATTGAAACAAAATTTTAAATCTAAACCTAAAACCCTAAAAAGAACTCAAAAAATATATTTTTTTTTTTTTTTATATTAAAACCTAAAAAATCTAAACTATGCAAATTTAAAACAAAATCTAAAATCTAATCTCTCTTTTTTTTTTATTGTTATTTCTTTTTTTTTTATAAATAAAAAGAAATCTAATCTAAAAGAAACTAAATTATAAAAATCTAATCTAAAAAATGAAATTGTATGTAAAACAAAAGAATTAAAATTTAACTAAACTAACAAAACCCTAAACATAACATACCTAAATTAAAACAAAAGAAACCATTAAATAACATCTAATCTAACGAAAATACAAATGCTAACCCAACCCAAACATAATCGTATTTTTTTTTTATTTTTTCATAATTAATGAAAAGAAACTACGACTATGGTAGCCTACGCTACAGCTAAACGATATGCACATGAAAAAAAAAAGGCGGAACCTACGTAAATCGAAATCATTTGAAAGCTGATAAATGCAACCAGACAGGGCAACCCGACATGGAAAAGACGCAGGTCGAAAACAAACGATTTACATGACAGAGAAATTGATTTCAAAGCACCGGCAGTCTACGGGTTAGCATAACTGCGTACCTGAAGGGAAAACGACACTACCTCAGCCGCCGAAAGGGAAACCGAGTCACTAGCGTGTGCGAATTGATGGATTTGATGCTGGAAACCGCTGCTCGTTTAGGTGAAGGGAGACTGAGCACTTTTTCGTTTGTTAACCAAAGGCATTTCGATGATGACTGCAGGCCCACGAAAATCTCAGCTACGGTCTCAACGTTTTACGCCACTGATCCGTGTAAAATGCCTGAAATCTGAGGGCGAGTTTACTTGTTTTGCAATGCAGGTTGGAGGCCAACGTCCTGGACGGGCAGGGAACCCTTTCAAATGTTCAAACCCAAATCTGGAGCGGAAAGGTTTATGCCAGAAGGCTTTTCCAGCGAACTGATATCTCATGCAGTCGTACCCACGAAAATAAAATAATAATTTTGAAAAAAAACCGATGCCTCACGTCAAAAATCCCCAATGCTGCTTAACGCTGATGGAGCAAACGTGTTTGTCTATGCACTGCTAACGTATTGATGTGTGGAGTGATGGCTCAGAAAACTGGACAGCATATGCCTGCAACCTGTAATGGAACACACTACCAGATCCTGGAAACAGTAAACAAAACCCTAAAAAAAAATTAAAATAAAACCCTAGACAGCTGATTAATGTACAGATTTCGGCCCCTACACAGCCAGATTTGACAATAATGACAGCAATGTTCTTGAAATATCAGAAGCAAAATTCACTGTGAACTTCACTGTAAATCAGAAAGAAAATTTCTCAATGTAAAACATGACATGAACTTCAAAAATTTAACCCAGGGCACAATCAGCTGGGCTCTGCACAGAACAGCCTGTGGGAGTCGGCTGGTTCAGCCCAGAACTTCCCCAAACGCCCACAAATACCCTTCACCTCAATGGTTTCCTGCACACCTCAAGCAAACATCAGCAAAAAAGGGCAAGAAATGCCGCTAGATTTCAAGAGAAAATGGAGATACCTGCCATTTTCCAGAAACCCTACAACATTCAGACCCTAGCACGTGAGCAAGATACCTGTACTCACAATGCTCTGAAAAAAAATCAGCTATTTTAACTGTTGAAAACTGAAATATGCAGAAAAGCAAACACCTTACAGCAATTCCGGAGAGTAACACCAGCCAGTTTGAACCCCAAAGTCTTTTTATTAATCAGAAATCAGTTTACAAGAGAGCTTTCAGTACAGACTCACAGATCAGATATCTAAAATGACCCCCTAAGACCCTATATAAAGGAAATGATCCCAACGGCTAGTTTTGGGTGATCCATGTAGAACTGATCTCGACCGTTGATGAGGATCAAGACATCTCTTGATCTCATCCGTCGATTTATTAACTTAAAATATTATTATTTTATTAGTTAGGATTTTTGCTTCATTTTTTAATTTTTTATTATTTTTTATTATTTTATTATTTTTATTCATTTTTTTAATTTTTAATTCATTTTAAGATGGATCATCAAACTAAGCCATTGGGAACGTCACCTAGGACCTAGGACCTAAGACTCGTGAGGGGATTTACAACATTTTCAACCCTCAAGACACATTTCATCATGATTTTTACAATTTACATCTCAAAGGGATGAACCCACTTAATACAGACCCTCACAAAACACCCAGCTCTGCGACACAACGATAATCTAGCAGATCAACACACTAGGATTCTCCTAAAGTTCTAATGACAAAATCAATCCCGGCTTTGGGGTCAGGTTTGAAGGAAAACTCTGCCGATCCGTGGATCGGTGAGACAAAAAAACTTTCGGGACGTAGATTATCATCAGAAAGTTAGGTCCACCTAGGCAAATTACATACATGACTCATGTCTGCTAAGATTATTTACAATTAACACATGCAGACTGGGTTTGCAATCAAAAAGATCAAGCTGCTGATGATGGCAGGATGGCACGGACATGCTGATCACGTGCTGCTTCTTTTTGTCAAGAAAAGACAGGGTGCACTGCATGGGTAGTTGACCAGTAGGGGTCAACATCTGGCTCTACTTGGGGACACGTTGCTGCTCGCAGGAATGTGAGAATCCAGAATCTGCATCCATACAACACAAAATAAGTAGCGTCCATCCAAAAATCAGCATATACGTTAAGCACAATAAAGATAAAAGCTCTTCATTTATTAACTATCTAAAACAGAAACGAAAATGCGGAAAAAAACAAGGAGTAGGGTTAGAAATACGATACAAAGGATGCCCTACAGCATCAGATGTGTTCAATATAGTGCATACTGAGCATTTGCCTGCTTTCAGGCAAATCTGTGGGTTGCTTGTCGGATGTGCCATGTCCAATTTTGCATATGGTAGGACTTTTTCCTATCCGAAAATCAAGCTGCTCACGGCCGTCTGATGTATCAAATCTTCGTCTCATCTTCTTTCTCTTACGCTTTTTCTTTCTGGCAGGTTGAATTACTGATGACCTGGTACTTTCTGTTTCAAAGCTATCAGATGAAGTATGTAAGATATGCATGCTATGTCTTTCTTCATCTTGCATCTGATCTCTATCATTCTTAAGTCTGTCTGGATCACCCTCAATCAACCGTCTTTCAATCGAATCAACAACCCCCCAATAATAAGATGAATGAGAAGGCTCCTGATCTGTTGATGTTTGCTGGTTTCTCTCATCTTCCAATTGCTGAAACCTTTGAACTTGTATTCTAATGGCATCAATCTGACTAGAATGTTGAACCTTTATATTACTGATTTGTCTGGCATGGTGCTCTTGCATGTCTTTTATTACTTTAACATTCTTTTCCTTTATGTCCATCAAGCAATGCTGTATAAAATTTATTTCTTCTTTATGGTTCGCTTGCATGTCAGCCACTTGATTATTATGGTTGAACGTCATGATGGTCATTTCCTCATCCATGGTTAATAGCTTGTTTTGCATAGAGTCAATTTCCCTATCATGATCAGCTTTCATGGCCACCATATTTTCCTCTAAGATAGACAACCTGCTTTGCATGATTCTAATTTCTGTTTCATAATTAGTTTTTATGGCCTCAATTTCCTTAGCATGCTGGTTTTGCGTGACCTCAATCTCTCTATTACGTTTCTCCAGGTGAGTGCATAAAGTTTTCACATCATTGACATAATTAGTTTGATTGATTTCCATATTTCTTACCAGCATCATTAGATCTCGTATAATTTGGTTTTGCTCTTCTTTTTCATTGTCATTTGTCCCTGATTTTTCACTATCATGAACTTGATCTGCAATATTTTCGGTGGATGACACATTTTGACATGAAGAATCGTCCTGGGATCTTTCAGCTGGACCTCCTATCAAATTACTTACATTCTGTTGTACAATTTTGGAGGAAGAAGGCAAGCTGTTTGGATAACCATATCTATCTTCAAAAGCATTGATAATATCAGCCAAAGAAGAGAAAGAATCCTTAGGAAAATTGTTAAACCAATTCAAAGCATTATCTTCTAAAGAAAGGACAAATAGACGCATTTTGATATCACCATGATGAAACTGAGGGGGTCTGCAATATATGATCATGAAGCGGATAAACAAGTCAATATGCCTTTTAGCAGCGATTGGATCACCATCTGAAAAAATAGGCAATTCAGGAAGGGCCTCCTCCGGAAAATCATGGAGACGGTGAGTAAAACGACATGGTTTAAACGAATAATCCATGATGAACAATAAGGGATGATAGAACTAGATCTTTGCTCAAGAAAATCAAAAGATGAAAGAAGGGGAGTCGCCACTTGAACAACAAATCTGATTCTAAGATCCGAGAAGCAATCAACAAACAGATATGCGGTAGGCTTCTTGTCTGGGAAAAATGAGAAAAGTGGAGTCGCCACCCAAACAAGAAACAAAACCGAAGAGATGCTGATATATGATGAAAAGAATGCCAAAATATTGAATCTGCCAGCGCAACTGAGAGATGAGAGATGAGAAGATTAATGTCGATGAAACCCCAAGAACAGAAAAACTCTGTCCCCGGCAACGGCGCCAAAAATGTTGTCGCGCGGATTGGCACGACAACGCTCAGACCGGGGGCTGTCACTCTGATCCCCGATCCCTCCGTTTAAGCCTGTCTCCCGCGGCTAAGGGGGGTAGACCCTGTGAGATGATGAGACCAACTGTCGACCAGTTGGTTGGGAGACACGAGATACGATATGAAAAAGCACTTGATTGATTTGTTTAATTTAGCAGACCAGTGCCTTAAGAGATTGTGGTTAAAACGATTACTTGTTAAATGATATAAAAAAGATATGGACCATGAACAGCAATCATCTATCATCAGCGAAATTACAATGCTCTTAAAATGACCAAAACGATATCCAGCAACTGAAAATTTTAACAGATAAATGCCTTAAAATACCACGAGAATTATAAACCATTAACCAGATATCAATTTCACATCTCGGCTTGAAAACTTAGATCCCAGCATGAAAGATATACATAAAAAACACTGAGACTGACATCTTGCTTTTCCACAAAATTTTTATTTTTTCAATTTTATGGAAATTAAAAATAAATCTAAAAAATTTAAAATTTTAAAACTAATCTAATTTAAAACAAACTAAACAAAAAATTAAATTAAGATTAAAAAATCTAACAAAACATTTTTTTTTTTTTTTTTTTTTAAATAAAATCTAGAAATTATTAAAACTAAACTATAAAACTAAGCCTAAAATTAAAAATTTAATTCCTAGACTAAAACAGCACTATCAAAATCTAAAATTAAAAGTTTATTCTAAATTAAATCTAACCTAAAAATAAAATGAACCTTTTCATATTTTATTTTTTTTTATAATTTTTTTTTTTTTTTTTTTTTTTTTTTTAATCTAAAACAATAAGTTAAAATCAAATTGAAACAAAATTTTAAATCTAAACCTAAAACCCTAAAAAGAACTCAAAAAAAATATTTTTTTTTTTTTTTATATTAAAACCTAAAAAATCTAAACTATGCAAATTTAAAACAAAATCTAAAATCTAATCTCTCTTTTTTTTTTATTGTTATTTCTTTTTTTTTTATAAATAAAAAGAAATCTAATCTAAAAGAAACTAAATTATAAAAATCTAATCTAAAAAATGAAATTGTATGTAAAACAAAAGAATTAAAATTTAACTAAACTAACAAAACCCTAAACATAACATACCTAAATTAAAACAAAAGAAACCATTAAATAACATCTAATCTAACGAAAATACAAATGCTAACCCAACCCAAACATAATCGTATTTTTTTGATTTTTTCATAATTAATGAAAAGAAACTACGACTATGGTAGCCTACGCTACAGCTAAACGATATGCACATGAAAAAAAAAAGGCGGAACCTACGTAAATCGAAATCATTTGAAAGCTGATAAATGCAACCAGACAGGGCAACCCGACATGGAAAAGACGCAGGTCGAAAACAAACGATTTACATGACAGAGAAATTGATTTCAAAGCACCGGCAGTCTACGGGTTAGCATAACTGCGTACCTGAAGGGAAAACGACACTACCTCAGCCGCCGAAAGGGAAACCGAGTCACTTGCGTGTGCGAATTGATGGATTTGATGCTGGAAACCGCTGCTCGTTTAGGTGAAGGGAGACTGAGCACTTTTTCGTTTGTTAACCAAAGGCATTTCGATGATGACTGCAGGCCCACGAAAATCTCAGCTACGGTCTCAACGTTTTACGCCACTGATCCGTGTAAAATGCCTGAAATCTGAGGGCGAGTTTACTTGTTTTGCAATGCAGGTTGGAGGCCAACGTCCTGGACGGGCAGGGAACCCTTTCAAATGTTCAAACCCAAATCTGGAGCGGAAAGGTTTATGCCAGAAGGCTTTTCCAGCGAACTGATATCTCATGCAGTCGTACCCACGAAAATAAAATAATAATTTTGAAAAAAAACCGATGCCTCACGTCAAAAATCCCCAATGCTGCTTAACGCTGATGGAGCAAACGTGTTTGTCTATGCACTGCTAACGTATTGATGTGTGGAGTGATGGCTCAGAAAACTGGACAGCATATGCCTGCAACCTGTAATGGAACACACTACCAGATCCTGGAAACAGTAAACAAAACCCTAAAAAAAAATTAAAATAAAACCCTAGACAGCTGATTAATGTACAGATTTCGGCCCCTACACAGCCAGATTTGACAATAATGACAGCAATGTTCTTGAAATATCAGAAGCAAAATTCACTGTGAACTTCACTGTAAATCAGAAAGAAAATTTCTCAATGTAAAACATGAAATGAACTTCAAAAATTTAACCCAGGGCACAATCAGCTGGGCTCTGCACAGAACAGCCTGTGGGAGTCGGCTGGTTCAGCCCAGAACTTCCCCAAACGCCCACAAATACCCTTCACCTCAATGGTTTCCTGCACACCTCAAGCAAACATCAGCAAAAAAGGGCAAGAAATGCCGCTAGATTTCAAGAGAAAATGGAGATACCTGCCATTTTCCAGAAACCCTACAACATTCAGACCCTAGCACGTGAGCAAGATACCTGTACTCACAATGCTCTGAAAAAAAATCAGCTATTTTAACTGTTGAAAACTGAAATATGCAGAAAAGCAAACACCTTACAGCAATTCCGGAGAGTAACACCAGCCAGTTTGAACCCCAAAGTCTTTTTATTAATCAGAAATCAGTTTACAAGAGAGCTTTCAGTACAGACTCACAGATCAGATATCTAAAATGACCCCCTAAGACCCTATATAAAGGAAATGATCCCAACGGCTAGTTTTGGGTGATCCATGTAGAACTGATCTCGACCGTTGATGAGGATCAAGACATCTCTTGATCTCATCCGTCGATTTATTAACTTAAAATATTATTATTTTATTAGTTAGGATTTTTGCTTCATTTTTTAATTTTTTATTATTTTTTATTATTTTATTATTTTTATTCATTTTTTTAATTTTTAATTCATTTTAAGATGGATCATCAAACTAAGCCATTGGGAACATCACCTAGGACCTAGGACCTAAGACTCGTGAGGGGATTTACAACATTTTCAACCCTCAAGACACATTTCATCATGATTTTTACAATTTACATCTCAAAGGGATGAACCCACTTAATACAGACCCTCACAAAACACCCAGCTCTGCGACACAACGATAATCTAGCAGATCAACACACTAGGATTCTCCTAAAGTTCTAATGACAAAATCAATCCCGGCTTTGGGGTCAGGTTTGAAGGAAAACTCTGCCGATCCGTGGATCGGTGAGACAAAAAAACTTTCGGGACGTAGATTATCATCAGAAAGTTAGGTCCACCTAGGCAAATTACATACATGACTCATGTCTGCTAAGATTATTTACAATTAACACATGCAGACTGGGTTTGCAATCAAAAAGATCAAGCTGCTGATGATGGCAGGATGGCACGGACATGCTGATCACGTGCTGCTTCTTTTTGTCAAGAAAAGACAGGGTGCACTGCATGGGTAGTTGACCAGTAGGGGTCAACAGGTTTCATGCTTGGGTCACCATGTTTTATGTCAAAGTCCCCATCGAGGACTTCCAGAATTTATTCCGAGTCTATAGAATTATTGTACATTTAAAGACACCCTTCTTGGGCTTTTGAATCATGTAAAAAGGTTAAGTATTCAGTCAAATATGAATTATGTAACCTCCACACCATGTCGGCCCAAGGGAAGATCAAGTCGGCCTAGGACCCTATTCGACCCCACAAGAAGCTTATAAAAGGAAGGACATCGAATTCATTTGGAGCATTACTTCTCATCAAGTTCGAATTCTCTCTACTGTGCAGAAGTGCGAAAAATCCTATTGTTGGGCAGAAGTGCGAAGTGGGTAGCTGGGAAAGTTTGTTGCTGGGAAGCCGAAGTGAATGCGAGTTTGGGTGAGTCTAACGAGTCAAGGAAAATCGAAATTTTGGTGGCTGTCTCTCTCTGTTTCGTGCTCTAGATTGGGAGATTGAAGTCTTCCAAGTTGGACTGTTGTCGGACGCTGTTAGCTGCTGCAAGTTGCTGCATAGTCGAAATTCTTAGGAAGAGGTCAACCTTCTGGAGGTTGACTTGGTGTGGAGGGAAGGTCTAGTCTTGGTCTTGTTGAAGAAAGTATAACTAGGTTCGGTCTTCATAATGACATGATCTTTGTAAACGATGTAATAAAAGGAAATAAATTATTTTTATGCCTTGCTACATGGGTTTCATGAGCAAAAAGTGTCACTAGGTGAAAGACTTCTTCTTGAAGTCTTTAGGATTTATTTATATGTCAAAGAATCATATCATGTGTATAGAAACTCTTCATGAGTTTATGTAAATGTATTCATGTCTTCAAAGTTGTGTAACAGCCCTCCAAGACCAAGATCAATAACTCAAGGCTCAAAAGCAAGCCGACCAAAGTCTGCAATCAAAACAACAAAAGGAATCCTAATGTCGGCTCCAAAAATAAATTAAATGTATAAATGGAAGTCATGTCAGCTTGGCATAAAGATATGTCGGTTCATAAGTTCAAGTCGGCTCAAATTAAGAGCACACACTACTATAAATATTAAATACCCACGAAGGGTTAGCGCAAATGACACAAGGAAAATTTCGTATGCCTCTGAAATTTCGCATATAGGAGCAGAGTCGCAGTAGGGTTTGACTGCACCTCGTTTGGGGTTTAGGTGCAGTCATGATCTCGGTTGTATGGAGCAGAAATAACTTCAGATGAGGACGCAGCAGTGAGTTGAAGTCTGGGCTCAACACATTCTCGGCATAGACATGATCTTCATGATGACAATCTCAGCATCAAAGATAGACTGACCTCACATGACAAGCAGTCTTGGCAGACTTCGCATTGACTTAAGATCTGGGCTATATCTTATCTCGATATACCTGAAGATGAATCTCGCATCGAAGATGGAGCAAAGATCTCCCTTACGACATACATGTGAATGAATCTGCCTCGTCATATATATATATATATATATATATTCTCGGCCTAGATGGAAAGTAGATCTCGGTGGATCTACTTCATGAGCAATCAATGTAAACTTCAGAATCCTTGTTGTCCTTACTGTCACGGCCTAATAGAAATCATAGTGATCCTGAAGGTATTATCTCAGTCTCGGCATATAATCACATTGAAGAGAATTTCAGTGATGACTGTGTCTACTGCAATCTAAGCAGTGACAATCAAGTCAAGAGCTGCAGTCTCGGTATACTCAAAGGGAGTAGTAAGAAACCATGATAGTTACAGCCTTGTCATAAAGAAGGGAGCTGTGATAATGATGACAAGGATAAACAGTCTCATGATCTCATGATGTAACACATCAACTCTAGATGTTGTCATGATCTTGTTATGAAAGATCATAATCTTGATGAATGGTGCAGAGATCACCTCAGTGGCAATATCAAAGATCAGTCATGGAGCAGATATTAGAAGATCTCAGTGACAGCTTCATGCTGCAGCAATCATGATGATCTCAGTAGTGTTAAAGGAAGAGGATTGATTTCTTGGTCTTGGAGAGGCAGAATGTGTCAAGGGTCATGGTCTTGGTATTCGTCAATGGAATCTCTATAAGAAGAATTTTGCGTGGGTTTTCCTCTCCAAGAGGGAGAGGTTTTGGCCCTGGCAGAAAGCCAAATATTTGTGTTCTTGTCTCTTTTGTTTTTTGGTAGCAGTTTGATGAAGTGAAAACACACACTAATAATGAATGAAAGATCAAGCTAATATAAATTGCTTAAATACTTCACAAATTGTTATCATGATAAGAAGAATCATCTTAATTTTGTTTGCCCTAGATTCTTCAACATGGTATCAGAGGGATGGTTTAGCAGCCAAGGAAAGGGGCAGAAAAGAGACATTCAGAGGTCAAGGCAGCAAATTAGCTAAAGGAACAAGACCTAGATCTAAGGGGCAGTCTACATCATCAAGTCTACAGCAAAGGGTCTTGAGAGACATTAATCAGAGGATGAAATAGTCAGATCTCAAGATGCATAGCAGCAGCCTTGATGACTCCCACAATCCACATCATGGCATGACCTCAACATTACAATGATTGATCCTTTCAATAGAGAACAACTCGGATTCCTACTCAAAGAAGCAGATCATCTACAGCATGAATTGTATGGACAATATTCAATGTAGAATGAAGGTGTTCGTTGCCACAGTCATAATAACACTGATTGATGGATCTCTACACCATGGCAAGCAACCTCAATTCAATGCTGCAAGGATCAGATATTCAAGTCAGTTAATTTGAAGACTTGAAGATAAGCCTCAACAAGGATCCTATCCGGAGGAAGCATCAAATGATCAAGGTGAAGATCTCATCTTCATATATCAAGTAAGTATCTTTTCATTCTATAATCAAGTTTGGTTCATTGACTTCATCATTGCAAGAAGATCTATGGGTTAGTTGGGTCATCAAAAGTTCTTGCAGTAGGATTGACAGAATCCTTATTAAAAAAAAAAGTGAAATTAGTACATTAAGGTCTCCCTTGAAGTCAGGAGAGCTCTTAAGGTTCTATAAAGTAAGAAAGGAGACATAAGAAGGATACATGAAATGCTAGAGGATATACTATCTGAAATACAGTAAACAAGAATGAAGAAACATCTTCATGAGATCTCAGTTACGAGATCTAGTAATAATGATGAAATAAACATCATTGATATTGATATTAATAAACAAGGTGAAGCGAACAAAGTTCCTTCTAAGAATTAATTACTCCAGAAACTTGGAATGTCAAGATATCCATTTAGGATATAAATATTATAATAAATAAAATGAATAAGAATGAGTATGAATTACAAATGAGAACGAGAGGCTTGCTTATATACCAAGCAAGTGTCTCTTCATGAAGAGTCATGTCCTATTAGACATGCCTCTTCAACCTAATTACTAGCTTAACTAACTATTATTTATGATTATTATTTTTTACATTATATTTATATTATTTATATATTTTATTCGTTACATTGCCTCCTTCCTCAAAAAGCTTTGTCCTCAAAGCTTGTCGATTACAAAAGGCTTGATCTCTTTTTTGACTTTGAACGTCTTTCTCTCTTGGAATAGTCATCCTTGTTGATACAAGTTGATATGATCTTCTTAGTGACAAACAAAATTGTCGCACTGAGAAGGGATTAGACCATCCCAGATTAATCTTTTGTATAGTACTCTGATCACTGGAATTTTGTAACGACTTGTTAGCATAAGACTGGATTGATTTTACGTCATTATTCTCTGAAACATCAATTTGTTGTTTCTGGTCTAAATGGTCCCGATACGTAGCATGGTTGAGTTGTCTACTCTCATGATTTGGATGTCGATATAAAGTTTTTAGATTTTCTTCTGGCGAAGATGTTGTTGAATTGGTTATGGAACATTCACTTGGGATGTCTATTATCTGAACTGCAACATCTACGTGTGTCGTTTCTTCAACTAACTTGTTTTCTTGAGTTGTCATATTCACGGGGTCGGTATTCGCTCCCTTATTTTCAACTTGAACGGTTGCGATTGGAGATTCTGATACTTCTACTTGAGTGACTTGTTCCAACTTATCTTTTAATGTTTTCTTATCCTCCTTAAGTTTCTTAGTTTGATTGAGCAGACTTTGATTATGGTTTCTCAAACGTAAAAGTTATTTGGTTTTTGATTCATCAACCTTATTTTCAGTATTTTGAATTTTAAGTTTTTCATCTTTTAGATCTCTTATTTGTTCTAATAAATTTTTATTAATGTTCTTTAAACGCAAATTTTCTTCTTCTTGTTTTGATAAATGCCGCTTGAGTTCTTTCTTTGAGACTTTAGCCTTCTTTACTTGTGCCAGTAATTTTTCGACGTGGTCCTTGAGACGAGAAATTTCTTCGTCCTTTTCCATTATTTCTTTGTAATGTATATCCACAAGATTTTTATGTTCGCATTCTAACACTTCCTTGCTTTGTTGAATCTTGGCTATTTTGTCATTCTCTTGATCTTTTCGTTGCACTTTCTCGGTACACTAGATAACATCATTTTGTGGAAGTGATGATGGATATAGAGAATCGAAGAAGGAATTCATTCTCTTTCTCTCCTAAACCCGTCGCTCCATTCTTGTAATTAATTGTTCTATATCTCTTGTGATTGATTGTTTTTGTTCCCAACTCAAGGATTCCATATTTTTTCTTTTTTTTTGCACATATTCTTTTAATAAAAAAAGTTATATAATAATATTTTTTTATATATAATTATAAATTATATATATTATATAATTTTAATTTATATATATTATAAAATTATAATTATATAAAATTTATATATACTTTTATGAGACCCACTTTTCCTTTTATATGTAACTAAATAAGGCTTATATAGTATCCTTTTTTATAATTATAATATATTTTTTTCTCATAAAATTTGGATGAGACGTGACTCTTTGTACGGTCACAATCTTTAGATTTGAACGATTAAAATTATTTAGATCACACCTTTTTTCTCCAATGTTATTAAAATATCTTTTACTTTTAAAATACCATGGGTTGTTTCTAAAACCCCCTGTAAAAAGTAATATTTACCTTTCACGTAAGAGATTTTGTATCCTTGCTTTTTCTTTAACTTTTAAAATACCATGGGCTATTACCATGGGTTGTTTTTAAACCTCCATTAGTAAAAAGTCAAACGTATTCCTTTTGTTTTTTGCTTTTCTTTTTTTTTCCTTTTTTTAAAATACCATGGGCAATTACCATGGATTGTTTTTTTAAAACCACGGGCTTCTCCACATAAAAGTTTTAAATATACTTGGTATGAGATTTTATATCCGTTTTGTTTTTTCTTTTCTTTTTTTTATTTTTTTTACTTATATTTTTTTTCCTCTTTTTGGTTAATTTTTTTTTATATGGCCAAAGGCCTAGAAAAACGGAGAAAAGGAGAAACTCCCAAATATTGAGCAAAATGCTTCAATTATTACAGCGACAAAGTAATTTCGATAGTCAAAGACTTGGATCGGAGAACGAGCTTTGTGCACAGGGCAAACAACCTACAAAGTAATTTCGATAGTCAAAGACTTGGATCGGAGAACGAGCTTTGTGCACAGGTCAAACAACCTAGAGGACTGAACTGCTCTGATACCAAATGAAGCGAACAAAGTTCCTTCTAAGAATTAATTACTCCAGAAAGACTTGGAATGTCAAGATATCCATTTAGGATATAAATATTATATTAAATAAAATGAATAAGAATGAGTATGAATTACAAATGAGAACGAGAGGCTTGCTTATATACCAAGCAAGTGTCTCTTCATGAAGAGTCATGTCCTATTAGACATGCCTCTTCAACCTAATTACTAGCTTAACTAACTATTATTTATGATTATTATCTTTTACATTATATTTATATTATTTATATATTTTATTCGTTACACAAGGTAACAAATATCCATGGACAAGGAGGTTATCTCGATCAACAATTTGTGGTATCTATGTCAGATAGAGAAAGACAAGCTGATAGGACTCAAATAAGTGTTGATAAGTAAAGGAAAGTTGACAAAACAGAATAGTACTATGGAAGAAAGCTCATATCACTGGAAGGATGGAGGAAGCTGAAGAAAGGGATCAAGGAAAGAGGGAATAGTAGATCTCCACTATGAGTAAGATGGTGTCCCTCTCAAAAGGATCCTATCAGAAGTCTTTGTAGATATGATCATGGTAAGAAGATGCATCGCGGCATCATGGAAACAAGAGCTTGTATGAGAATCAAAAAGAACATAGCACTTGAGAATCTCATTGAATATCAAAGGAAAGGAAGAAGTCATCCTGGACAAAGGAAACATTTGCCAGATGGGGGCATACTAGATCCTAAAGGATCTCTGATGAAAATTTCTGTGGAGGATCTCCTAGTCCGGGAAGGCAACAAATGTTTCATCAGGATTTCCAACTTATGGAAATCATGAGATGAAGGATTGATGACATGATGAAGCAAACCAAGAGATTGAAGATCCATTCAATCAAGAAAGCTGTTGAAAGTAGCCTGAAGGGAAAATGAGGTATGTATGCTTGTATTTGTATTTGATGTTGTAATGTCATGATATATGGTTGCAGGTAAAATGGATCGAGAATGATCAAAAGGGAAAGGATCTCCTCCTCTAAAAGGATGCAGAAAGACATAAGTCTAACTAGATGAAATCAACATAATATGTCCTCATATGAAGTATGAGGTAGTTGACTACAATTGAAGAACTCTGAGAGCTCCTGGGAATGAAAGATGTGAGGATGAAAGAGATCGTGAAGAATGCAACCTTGATGAAGGCAATCAACATACAGAAGATCAGGCAGAAGACCATGAAATCTCCCGGAAAGATGTGAAGACTCTGATAGAAGTCTTAAAAGATGAAAACCCTTGACAACAAATATCGTTGGGAGATGTTTGCAGGATGTTGATGCCTACAAGAAGATGTCATTAATAGAAGGCAATCACCAAAAGGTAACATGTGATTTGTTTTTTATGTCTGACCTCTTGGAAAAGACTAGGTATGTGTGCAGGGCCAAGGTAAGGAGAGTTGTGAAGGATGTCACAACTATGTACCTTGTAAATCAGCATTGAAGAAAAGGGCGAAGATAGATGGCCTTATGAAGGAAGCCCCAGATGCAAAGCCAAGGAGGATACTTTCCGGGAAAGAAGGAATGACATGATGGAGGAAAGTGATGGATGGCTGAACCCTACACGTGAAGAAATTGATGACATCGAAGTCTTGGATCGTCAGTCAACTAAAAGACCCTATAAAGTACTGATAGAATCCTTGGGTAAGAGGGAGCTCTGGGAGGTTCCTATAAGTAAAAGGAACTAGAGCAAGTTTCTAAGTGAAGAGAAACTGGGAACTCATCCCTGGTTAAAAGGGAGAGTTAGACACAACATTCTTGTCTTCAGTTTGGAAGAAAGAATGGAGGATTGTGTAATCATCTAGCATCTGACACTCTTTGAGGATGTGGTAAGGCATCCAAGACAAGAGTGGGCAAGAGGACTGATATTCTTGAGGGCTGGGAACCCAAGATGAGAATAGTCCTAGTAGGGCATACACTAAGAACACCCGGGTGGGTATGAACCTAAGAGAGACAATGATGATGTGTGTCTATCAGTCATTGGTCTCACCAACATTGTGTGCTTTGATCTATTTGAGAGATAGAGTTGTTAGTCAAGGCCTTGCTATATGGAAACAATGTTGGTTGAAATGATGCTATAACAGATGGATTGCAAATCCGATTCTTCTTATGAGAAATTCTTCAGATTGAGAATGACCAAGTACCATTATGAATACCTCCCTAGTTAAGAGTGAGTGTTAAAGAAAGTATAACTAGATTCGATCTTCATAATGACATGATATTTGTAAACGATGCAATAAATGGAAATAAATTATTTTTATGCCTTGCTACATGGGTTTCATGAGCAAGAAGTCTCACTAGGTGAAAGACTTCTTCTTGATGTCTTTAGGACTTATTTATATGGTAAAGAATCATGTCATGTGTATAGAAACTCTTCATGAGTTTATGTAAATGTATTCATGTCCTCAAAGTTGTGTAACAACGCTCCAAGACCAAGATCAATACCTCAAAAGCAAGCCTACTGAAGTCTACAAGCAAAGCATCAAAGGAATCCTAATGTCGGCTCCAAAAATGAATTAAATGTATAAATGGAAGTCATGTCGGCCTGGCATAAAGACATGTCGGTTCATAAGTTCAAGTCAGCTCAAATTAAGAGCACACACTAATATAAATACCCACTAAGGGTCAGCGCAAATGGCACAAGGAAAATTTCATATGCCTCTAAAATTTCACATATAGGAGCAGAGCCACAGTAGGGTTTGATTGCACCTCGTTTGGGGTTTAGGTGCAGTCATGATCTCGGTTGTATGGAGCAGAAATAACTTCGGATGAGGATGCAGCAATGAGTTAAAGTCTCGGCTCAACACATTCTCGGCATAGACCTGATCTTCATGATGACAATCTCGGCATCAAAGATAGACTAACCTCGCATGACAAGGAGCAGTCTTGGCAGACTTCGCATTGACTTAAGATCTGGGCTATATCTTATCTCGGCATACCTGAAGATGAATCTCACATGGAAGATGGAGCAGAGATCTCCCTTACGACATACATGTGAATGAATCTGCCTCGTCATATATATATCTGATATACATGTATTCTCGGCCTAGATGGAAAGTAGATCTCGGTGGATCTACTTCATGAGCAATCAATGTAAACTTCAGAATCCTTGTTGTCCTTACTGTCACGGCCTAATAGAAATCATAGTGATCCTGAAGGTATTATCTCAGTCTCGGCATATAATCACATTAAAGAGAATTTCAGTGATGACTATGTCTACTACAATCTAAGCAGTGACAATCAATACAAGAGCTGCAGTCTCGGTATACTCAAAGGGAGTAGTAAGAAACCATGATAGTTACAGCCTTGTCATAAAGAAGGGAGTTGTGATAATGATGACAAGGATAAACAGTCTCATGATCTCACGATGTAACACATCAATTCTAGATGTTGTCATGATCTAGTTATGAAAGATCATAATCTTGAAGAATGGTGCAGAGATCACATCGGTGGCAATATCAAAGATCAGTCATGGAGCAGATTTTAGAAGATCTCAGTGACAGCTTCAATGGTGCAACAATCATGATGATCTCAGCAATGTTAAAGGAAGAGGATTGATTTCTTGGTCTTGGAGAGGCAAAATGTGTCAACAGTCATGGTCTTGGTATTCGTCAATGGAATCTCTATAAGAAGAATTTTGCGTGGGTTTTCCTCTCCAAGAAGGAAAGGTTTTGGCCCTGGCAGAAAGCCAAATACTTGTGTTCTTGTCTCTTTTGTTTTTTGGTAGCAGTTTGATGAAGTGAAAACACACACTAATAATGAATGAAAGATCAAGCTAATATATATTGCTTAAATACTTCACAAATTGTTATCATGGTAAGAAGAATCATCTTAATTCTATTTGCCCTAGATTCTTCAACAGGTCTAGGGTGAAGAGTCTCAAAGAATACTATTGAAAGGAAGAATTACTTTGACTGGGTTTTACCTTCAAGGGGGGTCTGACCCTGGCATGTGCCTACATCTTGTGTCCATTGTTTTATGTATTGCTGCTTTTGGTAATTGCTTAATAAACTAAAGAAAGAAGATATAAAGAATCGTAATACTAAGAAACATCACAAGTAATTATCAAGATCGAGAAAATCTTTACTGCCTTTCTGATTTTCCAACATGGTATCAGAGCTTTGGTGAAGAAAGAAGAAAAAGGAAGATCCATTCATAGGCAATCTCAGAAAAGGAGTCTATCATATTCAAGGAAGATGTCTAACTCTATCAAGGGTGAGAACAAGCTTGAAGGAGCATCTAACTTCAAATCCTGGAAGAAGAGGATTGACCTAATCCTCGAGAAGAACAAGGTGTTGGATTTGGTAAAAAGAAATGTAAAGAAGAATCATCTTAATTCTATTTGCCCTAGATTCTTCAACGGGTCTAGGGTGAAGAGTCTCAAAGAATACAATTGAAAGGAAGAATTACTTTGACTGGGTTTTACCCTCGAGGGGGGTTTTGCCCTAGCATGTGGCTACATATTGTGTCCATTGTTTTATGTATTGTTGCTTTTGGTAATTGCTTGATGAACTGAAGAAAGAAGATATAAAGAATCGTAATAACAAGAAACATCACAAGTAATTATCAAGATCAAAAAAATCTTTACTGCCTTTCTGATTTTCCAACATGGTATCAAAGCTTTGGTGAAGAATGAAGAAAAAGGAAGATCCATTCATAGGCACTATCTCAGGAAAGGAGTCTATCATATTCAAGGAAGATGTCTAACTCTATCAAGGGTGAGAACAAGCTTGAAGGATCATCTAACTTCAAATCCTAGAAGAAAATGATTGACCTAATCCTCGAGAAGAACAAGGTGTTGGATTTGGTAAAAGGAAATGTAAAGAAGCCTACAGAAGAAGTCAGTGATGCCGACAAAGCGAAATTCAAGGATCTAGAATTGGTGGCTATGACTCTAATGGTAAAACGGATAAAAGACAATCTTGACCCATTCATAGCTAACATCGATCATGCTCAGGAGATGTATGAAGCCTTGTCGAAGTTGTTCACTATTAAGAACATTGGTCAAGTAGCAAGTTTGAATAATGAGCTGAGAACTATGACAATGACTAAAGAAGATATTGTGGCAACCTTCTTTGTGAAGATAGCTAGACTCAGGGATGATCTTTTGGCCATCGATGAGATTGTTCTAGACAAAGAACTGTGTTGATTTGTGGTAGCATCGAATGTGCTCTAACCACGAAATTTGGTGGAGGGGTTGGGGCACATGAGATCTCCAATACCTAGAAAGGGTTTGGGCAAATTCTAAACAGTTCAGGAAATATTAAAATAATTAATATTTTTAATGGAGTCCCTAAGTCTAAACTTAGGGAAATTAAAATATTAATGTGGATTAATATAAAACTGTGTTAGAATGGTCCAAAAGACATGGATCAAGCCAGATCTAATCTTAGCTGTTGATTAGGGACTTAATCTCGATCGTTGATATGTCAACAAGAAAATTATAAGATGAGGATTGAGGATCACTTGGAGAGCACACCAGATGATCAATCATTCTATTCTCTAGAGTGGGGTTTGCTAAGAGAGATAGAATCAGTGATCGGAGTTGCAGCTGGGGGGCATTCAGTACAGAGAGGCAGAGAGGCAGAGATAGTGTCGAGAGATCAGCGCAGGAGCCAGAGGGAGTGACGCAGAAGCAGCTAGGGCTCACGCAGGGCCATGCAGAGGCAGCCAGGAGTTGCGCAGTGCTTCAGAGAGGTCAGCGTTGCTAACGCAGAGGGCCAGAAGGCTAACACAGGGCCTCTTGAGGCTGACGCAGGCCCATTCAGGGTGACGCAGGGCCAGCGCTGGGCAGAGAGAGGCTGACGCAGTCCAGAAAGGCAGACGTTGGGGTTTCTGGGGCAGATTGGAGCTGAGGAGCTGCCAGAAGGTTTATCCGAGGTTTCAGCCGGGACATTTGTCTCAGACTGAGAGGTACTACAGCCAAGGAAATTCTCTGTTGGGTAACCGGATTTGGCACCCAGATTGTACTCTGAAATTGCTTAATAAGAAAACCCTCAGATAGTTGCACCGTTTTCCCGCATTGGGTTTTTCCGGGGACATTGGTCCAAAAATAACAGTGTCATTTTGTGTGCTTGTTTTTGTTTCCTTCAGTTGATGATCTATAATATGTTGAGCATGCACTAGTGTTTATTTTCAGTATTTACATTGTAAATAACTTGTTAAGTAACGGAACAAGTAGGTAGAAATAAATCAGTAAAGTGCATGGAGGGTTTCTAACTGGTAGACTTAGAAACTTCAACATGGTATCAGAGCGTGGTTGCAGATCCCAGGGGAATTGAGGACATCAGCCGAGCGGAGCAATAGCAGCAGAAAATAGCTGTCCCGAGTGATAGAAGTTGTTTCTAGCAGAGTAGCAGCAGGGGAAGGGTGACGTAGTGCCTGCGTCATCAAGGGTGAGCCAGGAAGAGGCATCGCAAAGGCTAAGGTAGGCAAAGGAAGACTCACGCAGAACCACACAGAAGCTAGGAGGGTTGAAGCAGTTGGCTAAGGAGGCTGGGTTGCTGGTGTGGGAAAGTTAAAGAGTGGAGCTGGTGAGGTATTGTAGTCAGAACAGTACCTGATAGGGCAAGGCCAAGAGGAGGGAGTTACTACCGAGGGTTTCTAGCCGAGAAATCCGGATCAGTGGTGCGGTTACACAGACAATCAGAGTAGGGGGCATCTCGACATCGGCAAAAGGATTTCCAGGAGGGAAATCAAGACTCAGAGGGAGTCACATCAAGAACTTCCAGGAGGGAAGTAGAAGAGCATCATGGCACTACACGGAGTAAGAGACCAGGATAGGCTGGACGGTGCGTCAAACTTCGCAGTCTGAAAGGCCAGAATCTTATTCGTACTTGACAGAAATCGTGTCCAGCACTTCGCCTTGAAGACAATATCTATCCCAGTCGACCCAGTTGAGAACGACAAGTACGAGGAGGCCAAGATCATCATCCTTGACGGGGTCAAGGACCATGTAGTACCACACGTTGCCAAGAAGGAAACGGCAAATGATATGTGGGAGGCCCTAAAGAAATTGTACCAACATACTTCAGTGCAAAGAAGAATGCTACTAGAAAATCAGTTGAGGTCATATCAGATGAAGGGAGAACCGATTGACACCTTCCTCGGAGGACTGAATGAGATCCGAGATCAGTTGACTGCCATAGAAGCCACGCAGGATCAGGAATTGATGGTGAGGACAGCCCTGAATGTAGTCTCAGAAGACTGGAGGTATTTGTCCAGAGTATATTGGGCAAAGGGACACTTCAACCTTGGGATGAGATGTGGGCGGCTCTCTTCGCCAAGAAGAGATCAGACGACAATCAAAGGTGGGAAGCAACATTAAGGGGATCAAAGTCAAAAAGGAAGAGGAGGAATATGTTGCCCTAGCATCTAAGGGAAAGCAAGAAAAGCAAAAGAAGAAGAATCTCTCCAAGATCAAATGCTTCCACTGTGGGGAGCTGGATCATTATGCGACCAAATGTCCAAAGAAGAAGAGTAAGGGAGTCTTCTGAGACTAAGGCAACGCCAACGAGGGCAAAGAAAGAAGTGGAGACAGACGATGACTGTGCCATGAGTGCACACGCACCACTTGAGCAGAAGTGGGGAGACATCGAGCTGTAGTCAGGCGGACTATAGGCGATGAAGGGCAAGATCCTCGAGGTACCCAGCCTCTTGGATTAGACCTTGCTATGGGAGCCCCGAAGAGGAGTAGCAGGATTGGCTGATGTGGGTAGAGACAGATGCGGATGGAGCAGCAGAGAGAGCTACAGTGCAGGAGTCCCGAGACAGCGTGAGGCTAGCAAGCTGCAGCAATGCGAGAGGCACAGGAGTGTTGCACCAGTGCAGGATGGCACAGAGAGGGGTGCAACGGTGCATGATGCAGGGAGTTGTTGCAGCGGCGCAGAGGTCAGAGAGGGAGCACTTGATTTATCTCCCTAGGTATCGAATTACTGTTAACGAAATTGAGGAGAGAGGGTGAATCAGTGATATTGTCCGAATTGGTCCCTAGATTTGTCATACAATTGCCTGAATATGGACTCTGGAGGGAACTCTCAAGCATCAAATAAGGAGACTATGGTAAATTCTACACATTATGTTGGTTTTTAGAATTAAGTTGATCTAGTTCCCGCGAATCCATCTTCAGCAACGTAAAATCATGGTGTATGTTTTTTAGTCAAGCTTCAATCATTGACATTTCTTCCTTAAGAAGGTAAATACGTTGTTCTAATGGAGCTAACATTTATGTGTCTTTAGGATCTCGTAGATAAGACATCTCACATGGAGGCAATTCTGGGGTTGTACTATTTTATTCAACCAAGCAGTGTGCATTTTTGGGTTGCAATACGAGTTGCCAGGAGGAGGTGTGAACAGGCTAGGAGAGATCGAGTTGATTACAGAGGAAGACAAGATTGTCTTCCAGATATTTTCCCAGTAGATTTACGGAGGATTCCCAGTTGGGAAATTAGTTGTAATAGTTCTGTCAAATTGTTGCATAATAATTGTTGTCGCACAAAGTGTCTAGGCACCACGACAACGCTCAGAGTAAGGGTTGTCACTCTAATCCTTACTCACTCCGTTTAGGCTCTCTCCTAGACAAGTCAAGGGGGGTAGTCCCTAAGGTGAATGGATGAAGATAGTCTATGGAACACAAGCTCTAGGAGATTTTAAGGATGAACGACTTGATGAATTTAGAACAAGTCTTGGTTAACTAAGATAGATATATTAAAATAAAACACAACCACAAAAAAATGATTATAGACGAGTGCCTTTGTATTGAATTAACCATAGACTAAACAAAAACAAGTTACCCAAAGCAATTTATAATGTGGCATTGCGACAATCATGAATAAAAATGCTCAAGACTTTAGCATGCAGGTAATCTAGCAAAATTTATCTTTCTCCAAAATATGATTTTTTAAAACATTTATCGCTCTTGACAATAGAGAAATCACAAAAATTAAGATACTTAACACCAAGGAGCTTTAGTTTAACAATTTTATTATTCCTTAGGCAATTAATTTTAATGTGGTAAATGAAGAAATCAAACTAAATCAAAGGGTTAATAAATTAAATTTTTAATGGGCCATAGGCCACATTAAAAATATTTAATGTGAAAGCGCAAATCACTCTTTAATTTATTTCATTCTAAAGTCACCAAATAACTTTTAAATTTAAAAAAAAAAAATATGTTTTTTAATGTTCTTCAAATGAAAAAATCAAAAATCAAAATCATAAATAAAATAAAAAATGTAAAATGTAAAACAAAATTAAAATCAAATCAAAATGAATTAAAAAAAAAAAAAAAAAACAATAACCAAAACGAAAAACAAAATCGAAATCTAAACTATAATGAATTTGACCAAAGTTTAGTTAAAAAAAATGAAATTGAATTGAATAAAAAAAGGAAAAGATAAAAGGCCTAACCGTAACTCACGCATACAAGTGAAGTAAAAAGTCGAAGTGTGTTTGTTTTGTGGTTTATGCAGGTTTTGACGGCAACAAGAAATTTGAGCTCGTTTGATGGATAGGAGACTGACGCTTGCAGCACAAGGGAAGGATGAGGAGCTGCGAGCTTGCAGGTTTGGATGGAGGGGCAAATGCATACGCAGATGGCAGCAAGAGGAGGTTGCAGATGGGATAAGGGAGCTATAGTTGTAGGTTTGTGGAATGACGTAGCAGAAGCGTGGAAGGGAGAAGGACTGAGCAGAGGGTTTGCAGAAAACGCAAGGAAAAGGGAGCTCAAGCCGCACAAGGGTTGTAGTTGCGGGTGAGGGAGAGGTTTAATGCAGCAAGGGGAATGGAGGATTTTCGAAAAGGCAGCGGGCTGGCATAGAGAAGAGGGAAGAACTGCGTGGAAGGGAGATGCAGCCAAAAGAAAAATGCAAGCAAACAACAACAATACAAACAAACAAACAGAATGAAGACCTCAAGCAACAGAGAAAATTCGAGAATTTTTTTACAGCAAGGAGAAAAAACCCAGACAGCAGCTCCAGGCAACGAATGGTAGCTTTTAAAAAACCCAAAATAAACCCAAAAAAGCGAATATTACATCAATACATTTTTTATGCTTCAGATTTATCAGTGAAATCCTTATGAAAATTTTCCAGATTTCAAAAAACCAAAAAAAAAAAATCCAAACCCTTGGACTGCAAAAAAATGCCCCTACAAAATGGTATTGATGCGAGATCTTACCCTCCAGGACCTAGATCTAGCTTCAAATCAAACTTCTCTTTCAAATCTACAACATGTACCTAAAAACAAGAACTCCCAGAACCCAGGTATACAAAAAATAAAAAATAAAACCCCAGAAACCCAAGTCGGAAAAAAACAAAATACAAAAATTACAGATCTATGTACAAGAATGGTAGATCTATTAGATCTGAGGAGTATGAATCCAACTCCGCTCCTAGATCTGATAATCTAAGGCTCTCAACAGCCAGATCTATCAATTTCCCATACAAAAATTAAATTTTTTAAATTTTAAAGGAAGTGCTTAAGCTCAAAACTCTTCGTATATCACACATAAAATCTTATGATAAGCCTAGAGCTAATTTCGTTGGGCTCTTCAAAAAACACAGAATGGGAGTTGGTTGATCCAACTGAAAACTTCCCCTAACGCCGAGGATCTAAAAATCAAGATTTTCCTACAAAACTCAATCCAGCCATTAAAATAGAGCGAAAAATTGATGATAAAATTCAGACAAATAAAACCTCAGAAACCCAAATTGGAAAAACAAAAAAAAAAATACAAAAATTACAGATCTATGTACAAGAATGGTAGATCTATCAGATCTGAGGAGTATGAGTCCAACTCCGCTCCCAGATCTGATAATCTAAGGTTCTCAACAGCCAGATCTATCAATTTCCCATGCAAATTTTTTTAAATTTTAAAGGAGGTGCTTAAGCTCAAAACTCTTCGTCTATCACACATAAAATCTTATGATAAGCTTGGAGCTAATTTCGTTGGATTCTTCAGAAAACAAAGAACGGGAGTTGGTTGATCCAACTGAGAACTTCCCCTAACGCCCATGGATCTAAAAATCAAGATTTTCCTGCAAAACTCAATCCAGCCATTAAAGTAGAGCGAGAAAATGATGATAAAATTCAGAGAAATAGAGATACATGTTATTACAGTGAAAATTCAAATTATCATTTAAACCCCGACGACTGAACAAGATACCTGTACTCAAATCACTCTTCAGAAGCTATCATCAATGGCTTAAAAAAAATTACGCATGAAAACAACACATCTTACAGTATTTCCATGAAAAGTAACACCAGCGAAATTTAACCCCAAAGTCTTTCTTTATTATCTAGGAAAAATTATACGAAAGTGTTTTTGCTTATAGCACACAACTTAGAGATCGAATAAATCCAATGACAAATGACTTTCTATTTAAAGATAAATCCTCCAACGACTAGTTCGAGTGATCCTCGTCAAAGCAATCTCGACCATTGATGAAGATTAAAATTTCTTTGAATCTCATCTATCGAAATATTTAAATCTCGAGGAAATTCGAATTTATCAATTAAATGTATTTTAATTAACTCAAAAATTAAATTTTTGAGTTAATTTCCCCAAAATTTTGACTTTGACTTAACCTCAGGGATCAAAGGTTTAAAATTTATCACAATAATTCATCTACCTTAACCCTGGGCCTCTTAAAATCAAATTTTTAAGGACTGACGAATTTTGCCTTTGGAGAATTTAAATTTACCTAGGACCTAGAATTAATTAAATTTTTGGCTTAGGATTTTAATTAATTTTTTGCCAGAAAAAATTAATTAATTAACCTATGAGGGTATAAACTATTTTTCCAACCCTCAAGACACTTTACATCATGATTTTCATATTTTTTTACATCACAAAGGGAAAACTCATTTGTAATAAACCCTCACAGACTACCCATTTCTGCGACACAAATATAATCCAGTAGACCAAGCAATTTGTAATAAAATAACCTAACCAAATAGTTAAGATTATTCCCAAATCACTTTTACATAGACTCGATCTAGACACTAGAACTCGCCTAAGATCCCAATGAGAAAATTCATTCTGGCTTTGGGGTAAGACTAAAGGAGAACTCTGCCGACCATTCGAAAATGGATCGATGAGATAAAAGACCTCCCAAAATGTAGATCGTCACCAAAAAAGTAGGTTTACCTAGGCAATTACATACATGACACGGATCTGCTGAGATTATTTACATCATATACATGCAGAGTGGATTTACATTATAACATGATGATCAGGCTAATGATGATAGTTTAATGGCACAAACACATCGATCAAGTGCTATCCCTTTTGCAAAAGAATGGAGTGTACTGGTATGGGTCGTTGACACGTAATGGTCAAAAATAATAAAACCCTCATCTACTGCATCGATTTTCCCTTCGTGGTTTTACCAAGGAAAATTGTCTGAAAACAACATTGTTATTTTTGTGTGTGTGCATCTATTTCTCAATTTTGTATTTTATATTTATGCAATGCTTTTATTGTGAAGAATGCATCAATGATTTAATTGTTATGCTGAATAATAATTTACAAGACAAATAAACTGCGAACAGTTAGAAGATTAAACTCTAGTTGTTGCATTCAAGGAATTTTTACATGGTATCAGATCAGAGAGGCTCTAGGCGAAAGGAAGTGAGATTTGTGCAGATTCAGAGGGAGATCTGAAGCACAAATTCCAAATCTGCACAGGCCAGTTAGGCAGTGCGAATTGCAGAAGGCGAAAAATCAATTTCCAATCCAGGGTGGAGGAAAAGTTCGATTCACCTCAGGAGCAGTAGCAGCATGCATAGTAGGATTGTCGAAGAGAGTTTCCGGTGAGCAAATCAGCGATTCGCAGAGCAGATGTAGCGTAGTGATTTTGCAGCAAGGGTTTTTGCAACAGCAGATCAGCGCAAGGCAGGAAGAGAAAAGCGCACAAAGGAAATTTCAAGTAAAATTCTCAGACGGTTTCTAGTTTTTGAGTAGGAGGGAAGGAGGTTGTAATTTCCAGCAGAAGAAGGCCATAGCAGGCAAAGCGGTTTACCAATGTGAGCTTGCCAGTCTAGTCAGTGAGTATTTCAAGGTTAACAGTGTGTGTGCTAGTGTTCGAGAAGGACATCCAGAGGTAGAGCGAGTTACCCAAGAGTGAAGTACCAAGCAGTGCGAGTTCCAGGAAGGACACCAGAGGCAAGTGCGAAATATCCAGGAGCAGATCTACGCATTCCAGGAGGAGTGCGACTAGGAGGGATAAAAGCCAAGATAGTTTGCAAGGAGGAGATTTCCTAGTTATTTCTCCAGTTTTTAGTTTCACAGGGATGGCCACAACTGGACCTAGGGATCAGGATAGGTTGGACGAAACCTCCAACTTTGGTGTCTATAAGGCCAGGATGCAATTCCTATTGGATGAGCATGGTCTGAAGGAGTTTGTGACAACAGTTGTAGCTAAACCAGCAAATCCTATCCAATTACATGAAAATAGGAAGGATATCGCCAAAGCCAAGAGGATGGTCTTAGATGGAATTTGGGATCATATCATCTCGCATATTGCAGAGAAGACTATAGCAAAGGGCATGTGGGATGTCGTCGTGAACAGTGTTGCAGGAATCGCCCCCCCCCCGCCGGATCCAAACCCAGAATCGCGGATCGGAGCGAAGCGTCCCGGAATCCACACTGGAAGCGCGATTCCGTTTTTGAGGTGGCGCGATTCCGGGTTAAAAAAACGATTCCTGCCATTTGAGGTTGCGGCCCCCCGGAATCGCGCAACCTGGACGCAACCTGGACGCAACCTGGACGCAACCTGCACGCAACCTGGACGCAACCTGGACGCAACCTGGACGCAACCCACCAATATGACATCATTCTCATATAGGATTCATAATACCATATAACTTGAGCATTGTAGCCTGAATATACGGTCTTACTGCTCTGAATACAATGTCAACTCAATGAATATACATTGAAAAAGGGCGGATTGCGTGGCGCAACCGGAAGCGCAGTCATCTACTGAACTGATGGATGCACTTCTATATATTCATATACTGCTGTAATTAGAACATAGCAATACCATACTCAAGCTATTTGAGCAGTGATATCCATACATAATGCTAAGTGCATATAAGAATGAAGAAGTCTCTGCTTATAGGTTTATACCCATCATTGCCAATATTGGGAAGCCATACCAATATTGATCTATATGAGAAACGATAACATATATATGACTGAAGCAAGTGACATGTCCATATTGAATTGATGTCATGAACAAATGTCATAATGCAAAGAATCATACTGAAGCATATGCCAATGATCATATGACACTATTGGTAAATCATACCAGGAGCAAGAGCATAGCCATATAACGAACGTCCAATTATTCCAGAGGTGCAGTATCAAATTATCAATACACTGTGAGAGTAGATCTGAGAGACTTCCTTGTAAAGTCTGCAATTCTTGCTAATGTAGTTTGTTGCCCTTACCTTGCTTCAAATCACTGTGATCTTATGTCCAACTATGCTTCCACCTATGCTGATCTACTAGGTATTCAATGTACTGCTGGTGGGGCTTAAGCCTTAAGGTTCCTCCTCAAGCCTCCTACAATTCACGGTTTTGCTACAGCAAGGTCTAGGTCTTCATATACGCGGGTTAATACTTTTTATAGTTTTATGTTTTATAATATGCTTAAAAATTTGATGTATGTTTGTAATAGCTAGAATATAGATGATTGTTGTACATACTAGTAACTACAATGGAATCATGGATGCCATATCTATCTTGATTTATGCAAAAATATGCATGTTTTCATGTCTTCTACAATTAATTTGGTATTTGGGATGTTTGTTTTGAGTATAAATGCAAAAAAATATATAAAAATATATATATATAGCAGACGCTTCCGCGGACGCTTCGCTCCCTAGATTTTTGGAAAATGACGCTTCCGCGCTCCGCGCTTCCGCTTCGCGCTTCCGCTTCGCTCCCGCTTCGTGCAACATTGGTCGTGAAACTGTACCAGGATCCATCAGAGAATCGAAAAATTATTTTCAAGGGGAAGTTGAGGATAGTCAAAATGCAAAAGGGCGAGAACGTTACATCCTATCTCACCAGGATTCAAGGTGTCAGAGATGAACTTGCAGCTGTCAGAGAGAAACCATCAAATAGTGAGTTAGTGTGCACGACACTCAATGGGTTCTCCAAGGAGTGGCATACATCCATCCAAGTAAAATGTGGACAAGACACACTTCCTAATTGGGAGCGGATATGGAGTGACTTCACTCAAGAGGAGCTAAGGCTCAGTCTCATAGATGGTACCACCACCAGCGGTGGTAAGGGGCCGAAGGTAGAGGAGGAGGAGGATAACATAGCTCTTGCAGGGAAAGGAAAAGCGAAGAAAGGTCTCAATCAAAGACAAAACTCTAAAGGAGAAAAGGAGAAGGACCTGTCGAAGGTCGAGTGCTTTGATTATGTTGAGTTCGGTCACTACGTCACCCTATGTCCAAAGATGAAGAAGGATAAGAAGGGGAAGCAGACAGCAACATTGACAGAGATTGATGAGTTGCCTGCCAGATTAGAGGATGAGTTCGCTACGTTTGTTGCATTATACTCAGATGGAGGAGTATGATACATCAGTATGCCAAATCGAGCAGGATCTGTGGAAAGAGCAGCACGAGGTCTAGACACTAGATCTAGCCATGGAGAGCTTAATCAATAGATCAAATCCAGTTGTTGTGTATTCTTCACATGGATCAGTACCTTTGCTACAAGAGCCCACAGTGGTAGAGTAGCAGGAGGATTGAAGTGTCAGTAAGGAGCAGTCAGATTCTCGAGAGACATTGCAGAGCTAGTTAGGCGCAATCAGATGCTCGGTGTTGAAAAGTGTAACTAGGTTCAGTCTTCATAATGACGTGTAATTGTGATTTTATGTAATTGATATAAAGAAGAAAATTTATTTTTGTAATGCTTGAATCATGAGTTTCATGATCAAGGAATTTTATTTTAGTTAAGGTTCCCATTGGGAGCCTTTAGGATTTTGTCATCAAGTCATAATAGTCTATGTCATGTATGGATGATGCAGGAGCATCGGCATTAGCCAGTAATGTGGAGGATTGTCCACATGTTGTGGCTAATCACAGTAAAATTCATTGACTGTTTGGTTCAATTCAGGTTTATCGAAAGGAGTAGACTTCATGAATAGTTTGTTATGGAAATAAATGTGATTGTTTTATTTAGAATTAGAGATAAGACTTATTAATATTGATGTAATCGAGAGTGATAAGATTAGGAGATTTTGTTGTTAAGATCTTTCGAAGAAATAGGAGGTTTTTGTTTGTTATTATTAGAAGAATTAATAGTGAAATTAGAGGAGGGGAGGAGAGGGATGTGTGTGTGGGTTTTTGGATGGAGCAAGAGCTCAGAAAATATGTAGACTGCGTGTTATGTGTAATGGAAGTCGATTCTTTTATGTCATTGGTTAAAAAGCAGAGATTTTGTTTATGAATAAATTTCATATTGTGTGAGTCAATGTATGAGAATTCGGGAAGACTATGTGTCGATTTCTCTTAGTGATGATAGAAGTGGTGGTGATCAGCGTTTTAATTTAGTTGTAAAGATTTCTGTGGAGAAAATCTGAAGTAGTGAGCCCGTGCGTGTGAAATTTCATTACCCAGAAAACTATGGAATAAACCCTTTTCAGAGCGTTGTTTTGCTGTGCAAGTCAGAGCGTTGTTTTGTTGTGCAAGTCAGAGCGTTGTTTTGCTGTGTATTCGATTTAAATAGTTGTGGACTGTGTTATTTTAATTTTAATTGCAAGATTCCGTGTTGAAGTCAAATCTGGCGTTGTTTAAATCTGTGAGTATACAAGCTGTTAACACAGAGAATTGATTTAAATTGCGGTTGGAATCAGTAAGCGGACTTAAGTTAAACTACCTCTCCATTTTGAAATAAATCGGTTCTGAAGATATCGTAAGGATTTTGGAAATTGAGTCGGATCCGGCAGTTTCGCATCGGAGCGTAGTAAGTGTCAACCTCTTGTGGCATATCGAATTCAACGTGGCAAATTAATTCGATATTGGGTCAATCAGCGCCAGGTGTCAATCCATAATGTTGCGTTTTGAAAAAATGCAATTGGAATTCACTGATTAATAATACATCGGAGCATGGAGAGGGATCCACATCGTTCCATATAACGATGGATCTGGAGGCAAAGTGTATTTAAATTGTTTGATATGGATCGGATCCAGTATAAGCAATCGGATCAGAAACCTAAAGGTGGAAGCACATTGCAAAATTGATGGTTGATTTCTAATTGAACCACAGCGATTCCAGTCAAATCGCATTGGGACTGTGAAATAATAAAACAGGTTTGATATTAAAACAGCTCGACTTCCGATTTCCGATTACAATCACATCGGAGTTCCAATTGGTTTGCGTCAGAACGGTGATCTCTGATCTCCGATCTCTGAGTGAATCGGATCGGAGCAGCAGATTTTGTTTTGAATCAAAGTTGGACATAGAGTGGGATCGCCGATTGATATATATATATCGGTGTATGACCAGAGTTTGGAGCGTTTTTTAACAGTGAAAGGGAAATCGATCTGAATCATTGGATCGGGTGATTTGGGGCAATTAAAATTCTGTTCGATCATTATTTTCCAGAGTATAAATCGGTGGAGAAGGTGAATTAAGGCGTGGCAAATTGTCAGCATGAGCAGTGTTAATCCAGCTTGGTATGCTGAAAGGGAAAAGACGCATAAACAGATTTGGTACCTTGGTTCGATTGAAATGGAAAACCGAAGACACGTAATTGAGTGCAGACAAATGCTATTGGGAATGTTTGCGTGAAAGGTTTGTTTGAAGCAATGTCAAGTTGAATTGAAATTGGTATTGCCCATGTATGGATAAGTTGAAGAACTTCTGTATGTACTGTTGAAATTGCCTAGCCTTGAGTTTTATTTGTACAGAGATTTAAGATGCATTTCTTATATGCATGGTAGTGTTTGTAGATTCTGTGTTTTCAGGTTTATCCTGCATCATTTTTGGTATCAGAGCTTGGCTCTGTTGAAATTGAATATGTTTGTTTTCTGAATGAAGTTTAGTACCAAATTACAGCAGAGAGGAAATTCGTTCAAAATACAGGTGACAGCTTAAGAAAGAATGAAGACTGCAGCAATCTAGACTAAGCGAAGTTGTGAGAGAAGAACCAGATGTGTTCTTAAACGCAGAATAAGGGAAGTCCTTAGAAGTGGCAGTGAACCTATAGAATTCAACAAGAGATTGGACAGAGGACAATTGAAGTGTTCTCGAAAGAGAAAGTGAGAGATTGCAGAAGCCTAGAGGGAGCAAAGGTGTTGCTCAAGAGAAGATTCCAGATAGGGGATCGTGCTTACCAAAAGACTGAGTGAGGAGAGCTTAGTGAGGTAAGCTTGCAGTAAGGAGGACTTACTGTTGCAGAGGTTTGTTGCAGAGGTGCGAGGAGCTCATGGAAAGAGAGGCACAGAAAATGACTACAGATAGTCATAGCGGAAGTTCACAAAGAAGCCACAGCAGAAGGGAAGATGCCAAAGCAAATGGCATGAGGATGAGTCAAGAAGAGTTTGACCGAGAGAAAGCTGAGATAGATTTCCAAATTGAGAATATTGATGAAGATGCTGCAGAAAAGTGTTTGGACCATGAGGAAAAGAGTAAAATGGCAAAGACTATGGGAAAGGAGAAATCAGCAAGTTAAGTTAGAGATAGTAAAAGAATGGAGAAAGATTGAGCAGATATTGAGTGCTCAAGAGGAATCAGAGAAACTCAGAGAAGCAAAGGTAGAATTGGAAGTCTCCATTTGCAAACCAGAACAAGGTGAAATGTTGGGGGAAGAAGATAATGAGAGGTCAGCTGAAGATCTTCTGGATTACTGGCAGAATTCAGAACAATTCGAAGATATGTTGACAAAGGAAGCAGATGAGGCAATGAAGCCTTGTGATTTTGATTCTTATAGTTTGTGTATGTTTGCAGGATATGCAGAGGATGATGGACAACCTGATGAAGTTGTCACAACCAGGAATGAAGATCTTGAGGTAAAGTATGATGGTGAATCCCTTTTAGAGGAAGAAGGCGTTGATCTATTGAAACAGAAGGAGTTCATAGATGAAATCCTGTTTGGTGTAAAACAGTCAGATGAGGTTGATATAGGCCAGAAGTCTAATGACAATTCCATAGTGGGACTACAAAAAGGTAAACCAATGAATTTGTTTAATGGAATTGATGAAAGATGCTTGCAATATGATGATGTGGAAAACAGGTCAACTCAAGAGGATTGTCAGGAAAAGAATGAAGCTAAGAATGGAAATTGTGATGAACTACTGGAGAGATTTCACAAGGAAATAAAATTCTTGGAAAGATTACTCAAGGAACCCAAAGGAGAAACGAAGCTTATAGAACCTGATGGAGGAAAAGGTGTCGAAGATAACATTAATAAATATGATGCTGAAATCAGAGAAATCGAGCAGCGATTATTTGAAGGTGAGATGAAAGATCAGGAGCAACAAAGGAGTTATGTCCTCAGATGCATGAAGGAGACAGAAATATTAACTCAGCAAGATGAATATGGAAGTAACCAGAAATTTGGAAAGAATGATCAGCTACATGAGAATGAATTTGAGGGAAGCATTAAATTGTAGAAGTATAGAAGCTGGCAGCAGAATGAAGAACCAGAAATTGGTCTGGCAGTACAAAGAAAGATAAGTGAAGACCGAAGATACAGATGGAGACTGAAAAAAAGGGTGAAATGGAAGCTATTGCAACGGAGGTTGAATGGCAAACTGATGAACGAGTTCAGGAAACTAGAACAAATTCATATTGATTTTAAGTCGCCGCAAGAAGGATCCACTGAAATCCAAAAGATCTATGATGGAGGATTGGTGCTTGAAGCATCAAAAGAAAATGGAAGGTATTGTATTTTGGAAACTGAAGGTTGTTGTGTGTTTGCAGGTCACATTGACTTGAGGAAAGATAAACAGTTATTGAAGACTGTTGAAGAAATGACTACTCATAGTCACATGCAGAACAAGGAGGATGCTAAAAGAATTTTTGAATTCAAAGGATACACTGAGTCATTGAAGATCCTTGATGTTGAAGAAAGCCAGAGTGAAGGAGGATTAAAGACAGATATTGCGGACAATGCAGTTAGTAAAGATGGTGCAGAACTTTTGAGAACTTCCAGATGAGATGGCAGATTTGTATAAGTTGAATCTTTTGATGAGGAAGCCAGGTAAAGCATTTGTGTTTATTGAGTTGATTAATTTTGATGAAGATTTATATGCAGGAAAAGGGCAGTGTGAAGTCGATCTAAACCAAGAAGAACAGATTGGATTAATGGAAGGTATGCTGGAATTTGAAAGGAACGATGAAGTCATGAATGAGAAACCAGAAGAAGAACCTGGGAAAAGGCATTTGTACATTTCAGAAATGTATATGGAAGATTTTTGGCACAAAGATTATGATGTTATAATCCAAGAACACAATCAGTTGTAGCGAAATAGTATTCAGCACATGAGAAGTGAAATAGACAAAGAATTGAATGAGTTATGGAAACTCATACTACAGCATTCTAGTAAAACAAATACAGGACAAAAGAAGAAAGGAAGATTGGCTGGAAGAAATGGCACAGGCGAAGGAAATGGAAAATTGCAAATTAGAGTGAGCAAAGCAGCAGCGAAATATGTGAAAAGGACAGCAACAGGTAGTAAGACATTACAGTATAAAGGATGGAGACTTGAAGGACAAACAACAACAGCAGTAACTAAGGACAGACTATCAAACCAAATATGGGATCCAGGAGGACACAGAACAGAATTGCATGATCAGGAGATCGTGGTTAATTTAAACTTCGGGAGTCTTATGCAGGAGCATCGGCATTAGCAAGCAATGTGGAGGATTGTCCACATGTTGTCGCTAATCACAGTAAAATTCATTAATTGTTTGGTTTAATTCAGGTTTATCGAAAGGAGTAGACTTCATGAATAGTTTGCTATGGAAATAAATGTGATTGTTTTATTTAGAATTAGAGATAAGACTTATTAATATTGATGTAATCGAGAGTGATAAGATTAGGAGATTTTGTTGTTAAGATCTTTCGAAGAAATAGGAGGTTTCTGTTTGTTATTATTAGAAGAATTAATAGTGAAATTAGAGGAGGGGAGGAGAGGGATGTGTGTGTGGGTTTTTGGATGGAGCGAGAGCTCAGAAAATATGTAGACTGTGTGTTATGTGTAATGGAAGTCGATTCTTTTATGTAATTGGTTAAAAAGCAGAGATTTTGTTTATGAATAAATTTCATATTGTGTGAGTCAATGTATGAGAATTCGGGAAGACTATGTGTCGATTTCTCTTAGTGATGATAGAAGTGGTGGTGATCAGCGTTTTAATTTAGTTGTAAAGATTTCTGTGGAGAAAATCTGAAGTAGTGAGCCCGTGCGTGTGAAATTTCATTACCCAGAAAACTATGGAATAAACCCTTTTCAGAGCGTTGTTTTGTTGTGCAAGTCAGAGCGTTGTTTTGCTGTGTATTCGGGAAGACTATGTGTCGATTTCTCTTAGTGATGATAGAAGTGGTGGTGATCAGCGTTTTAATTTAGTTGTAAAGATTTTTGTGGAGAAAATCTGAAGTAGTGAGCCCGTGCGTGTGAAATTTCATTACCCAGAAAACTATGGACTAAACCCTTTTCAGAGCGTTGTTTTGTTGTGCAAGTCAGAGCGTTGTTTTGCTGTGTATTCGATTTAAATAGTTGTGGACTGTGTTATTTTAATTTTAATTGCAAGATTCCGTGTTGAAGTCAAATCTGGCGTTGTTTAAATCTGTGAGTATACAAGCTGTTAACACAGAGAATTGATTTAAATTGCGGTTGGAATCAGTAAGCGGACTTAAGTTAAACTACCTCTCCATTTTGAAATAAATCGGTTCTCAAGATATCGTAAGGATTTTGGAAATTGAGTCGGATCCGGCAGTTTCGCATCGGAGCGTAGTAAGTGTCAACCTCTTGTGGCATATCGAATTCAACGTGGCAAATTAATTCGATATTGGGTCAATCAGCTCTGGGTGTCAATCCATAATGTTGCGTTTTGAAAAAATGCAATTGGAATTCACTGATTAATAACACATCGGAGCATGGAGAGGGATCCACATCGTTCCATATAACGATGGATCTGGAAGCGAAGTGTATTTAAATTGTTTGATATGGATCGGATCCAGTATAAGCAATTGGATTGGAAACCTAAAGGTGGAAGCACATTGCAAATACGATGGTTGATTTCCAATTGAACCACAGCAATTCTGGTCAAATCGCATCGGGACTGTGAAATAATAAAACAAGTTTGATATTAAAACAGCTCGACTTCCGATTTCCGATTACAATCACATCGGAGTTCCAATTGGTTTGCGTCAGAACGGTGATCTCCGATCTCCGATCTCTGAGTGAATCGGATCGGAGCAGCGGATTTTGTTTTGAATCAGAGTTGGACATAGATTGGGATCGCCGATTGATATATATATCAGTGTATGACCAGAGTTTGGAGCGTTTTTGAACAGTGAAAGGGAAATCGATCCGAATCATTGGATCGGGTGATTTGGGGCAATTAAAATTCTGTTCGATCATTATTTTCCAGAGTATAAATCGGTGGAGAAGGTGAATTAAGGCATGGCAAATTGTCGGCATGAGCAGTGTTAATCCAGCTTGGTATGCTGAAAGGGAAAAGACGCATAAAACAGATTTGGTACCTTGGTTCGATTGAAATGGAAAATCGAAGACACGTAATTGAGTGCAGACAAATGCTATTGGGAATGTTTGCGTGAAAGTTTTGTTTGAAGCAATGTCAAGTTGAATTGAAATTGGTATTGCCCATGTATGGATAAGTTGAAGAACTTCCGTATGTACTGTTGAAATTGCCAAGCCTTGAGTTTTATTTGTACAGAGATTTGAGATGCATTTCTTATATGCATGGTAGTGTTTGTAGATTCTGTGTTTGCAGGTTTATCCTGCATCAATGGAAGACCCTTCTTGGGCATGTTAAATTTGTATATGAGTCAATGAAAGAGTAAAAAGGCCCTCCAAGACCAAGCTCAAGCTCCTCCAAGAAGTTGGCCTCAAGATAATCTCCAAAAGGACATGTCGGCTCATCCACAACTCAAGTCAGCTTATTTGATGGTCGAAATGTTGACTTGTGGTAGCATCAGATGTGCTTTAGCCAATGACAATTTCCAATTCAGTTTTCAATAGAAAACACATTAATCACATTGACAGTAAAAGTAGATAAAACATGAAACAAAATGCAGAAGACAAGCCAAGACAAGAGGACACTAGATTTGGCGAATGCCAGGGAAAAACCCCAATGTGGGGAAAACCCTTTGACTCATTCTTCTTATTATTATATCAAATTTTTAGCAAAGAGAGTATAAAAGTGAAAATTTGACTTGCCAAATCACAGTCAAAACAACCCTATCAAATCTGTTGTCAACTGCAGTCAAATTCAACCCTAACCAAAAAGTCAAAGATAGTCAACACAGCAACAAATCTTCCTTTTTGGAGCTCGGTCATACCCATTCAAACTCGCCCTAATAAGGTGGTCAAAGTCAGCCCAAAATAGTCCTGAAAACTGCAGCCAAACTTAGTCAACTCTATGAAAATTTCTAAATCTACACATCAGAAATCCTATTGCAATCATTGGTTTATCATCTCCTACTTTTTTTACATTCAACAAATTATTTAATTATTTAAACACTGATGAAAAACACTACTGCAGACTCCACTGACATACAGATCATAAACTGAAATAGATATGAGACAAACACACAAGGGACGTCGTTATTTTTTAACAAACGTCCCCGGAAAAACCCAATGCGGGAAAACCGGTGCAGCAGCTCTGAGGGTTTTCTATTATTAAGCAGTAGTCCTGAATACAACTCCGAATGCCCTCTCGGCTATCCAGTTATAGAGATAAAATATACTGGTAGAAACCTAAGTGAGATTACCTCACTTCACCCAGCGAAATCCCTCCAATCCGGCTGTTGTCGCACAAAGTGTCTAGGCACCGTGACAACGCTCAGAGTAAGGGTTGTCACTCTAATCCTTACTCACTCCGTTTAGACTCTCTCCAAGACAAGTCAAGGGGGATAGTCCCTAAGGTGAATGAGTGAGAATAGCATGTGGAACACAGGCTCTAGAAGATTTCAAGGATGAACAACTTGATGAATTTAAAGCGAGTCTCAGTCAATTGAGATAGATAGATTAAAATAAGACAATCACAAGATAAAAATGACTACAGACCAGTGCCTTTAATTTGAATTAACCATAGACAAAATAACAAGTCACCCAGCGCAATTTATAAATGTGACAAATAGTGATGATTATGAACGATCAATGTAAATGCCCAAAACTTTAGCCTACAAGATGATCTAGCAAAATAATCTTTCTCCAATAATCAATATGATTTTTTAAACATTTATCGCACCTTAACAATAGAGAAATCACAAAAAATGCATTTAATTACCAAATAACACCAAGGAACTTTAAATTAGTATTTTAATTATTTCTTAGGCAATTAGCCAAATGAAGAAATCAAAATCTTTTAATGTGACGGAATTAAAATGAAACAAAGGGTTAAAAATTAAAATTTTAATTGGCCATAGGCCACATTAAAAAATTTAACGTGAAAGCGCAAATCCCTTTAATTTATTTCATTTTCAATTTTTAGATATTTTTTAGTTTTTTAAATTTTAGAAATTTTTATGATTTTTTAATTTTGTAAAAATAAAAAAATCAAATGTCACAAAGATTTAGAGAGGGCTTTTTTTAATTCTAAATGTTTTAGATTTTTATTTTTTATGAAATAAAAATTTAACCAAAAGAATGGAGAATCAAAAAAAAAACAAAATAAAAAAAGAGACGTCAAATAAACCCTAACGCATACATTAAAATAAAACAAATAAAACCAAAACAAATAAAACAAAAAAATCAAATAAAATGAAATCGAATTCTAAATATAAGGAAAACCTACAAACCTAATCGTGAAAAAATATAAACAAATGAAACTTGAAAATAAAAAAAATCAAATGTGTTTATTTTTGCAGGGCTCGACGACGGAAGGGTTCGAGGTTTGCTTGACGGTGGAAGGGAGATGCAGTGGGCAAAGTTGAGAGGGAGCAGGGAGCACAAGACATCGGAAAGAAGAGGGTAGCGAACAGGTTTTGCAGTTTGGACAGTCGGCAAGAAGGCAATGGAAAGAGAATGACGGCAGTAGGAGCAAAGGTAATACGAACAGCGGATGGATGAAAGGTTGCAGTTGTGGGGAGAAGAGCTTTACGTAGATGTAGAAGGCAGCACGCAGGTGGCAGCGAGAGGAGATAAACGCAGGAAGAGAGGAGAGGCTGTGGATTTGCTGCAGGGACGGTGGATGACAGCAGCAAAGAAGGATGCGGGCAATCACAAGTTTTAAGGAAAGGGCTTTTCTGTTGCAGGTTAGGGCGGAGGTTTATTTTGCAGGTCGAAGGTGGTAGCAAGAGGAGGGTTGCAGACAGATGATAAAGGAGGAGCAAAAGGCAGGAAGCAAGGGTAAGATGCAGGTTGATGGAGGGAAGACAGCGAGCAGGCAACAAACAAATCCGAAACCTTTTGTTGGAAAACCCCAGGCAGCAGAGAAACTGTAGCCCAAAACTGAAGACAAACCCAGAAAAACAAATTTCACACCAATGTATTTGTATGCTTCAGATTTATCAATGAAACCCTCATTAAATCGTTTCCAAATTAAAAAAAAATAAAACCCTTGGATTGCAAAAGGCTGAATAATATTCTTGCAAAAATGATTTTGAGGCCAGATCTTACCCTCCAAGGCCTAGATCTAGCTTCTAATCAAACTCCTCCTTCAGATCTGCAACCTGTACCTAAAAATAAAAACACCCAGAACCTAGATATACAAAAAATAAATAAAACCCAAGAAACCCAAGTCAGAAAACCAAAAAAATTTACAGATCTATGCACAGGAATGGCAGATCTATCAGATCTGAGGAGTGTGAGTCCAACTCCACTCCCAAATTTGATAATCTAAGGCTCTCAACAGCCAAATTCATCAATTTCGCAAATAAGAATTTTAATTTTTTAAATTTTAAAGGAAGTGCTTAGCTCAAAACCCTTCATGCATCACCAATAAAAATCTTATGATAAGCCCGGGATTAAATTTAGCTGGGCTCTTCAGAAAACACGGATCGGAAGTTGGCTGGTCCAACTGAAAACTTCCCCGAACACCCGATGATCTAAAAAATCAAGATTTTCCTACAAAACTCAATCCAACAATCAAAAGAGGGAGAAAATGATAATAAAATTCAGATAAATAGAGATACCTGCTATTACATTCAAAATTTAAATTATCACTTAAACCCCGGCGACTGAGCAAAATACCTATACTCAAATCACTCTTCAGAAGCTATCATCTATGGCTACAAAAATTTACGCATGAAAACGACACATCTTACAGTATTTCCATGAAGAGTAACACCAGCGAAAATTAACTCCAACGTCTTTCTTTATTATTTAGAAATAGATTACACAAAAGCTTTTAGCTTGGCACACAATTCAAAGGTCGGATAATTCGACTGACAAATGACTTCCTATTTAAAGATAAATCCTCCAAAGGCTAGTTCGAGTGATCCTTGTCAAAACAATCTCGACCGTTGATGAAGATTACAATTTCTTTTAATCTCATCCATCAAAATATTTAAATATTTGGGGAAATTCGAAATTTTCAACTAAATGCATTTTAATTAACTCAAATTTCCCCAAAATTTTGGCTTTGACTTAACCCCAGGGATCAAAAGTTCAAAATTTATCAAAATAACCTTAGTCCCAAGACCTCTTAAAATTTAATTTTTAAGGATCGATGAATTTTGCCTTTGGAGAATTTAAATTTACCTAGGCCCTAGAATTAATTAAATTTTTGGCTTAGGATTTTAATTAATTTTTTGCCAGCAAATTGAATTAATTAACCTATGAGGGGATAAATTATTTTTCCAACCCTCAAGACACTATACATCATGATTTTCACATTTTTTACATCTCAAGGGGGAAAACCCATTTGTAAAAGACCCTCACAGACTTCCCATTTCTGCAACACAAATATAATCCAACAAACCAAGCAATCTGTAATAAAATAACCTAACCAAATAGTCAGGATTATTCCCAAATCACTTTTACATAGACTCGATCTATAACACTACGACCCGCTTAAGATCTCAGTGACAAAATACGTTCCGGCTATGGGGTGAGACTGAAGGAAAACTCTGTTGACCATCCAAGAATGGATTGGTGAGACAAAAAACCTCCCAAAATGTAAATCGTCACTAGAAAAGTAGGTTTAGCTAGGCAATTACATACATGACATGAATCTGCTAAGATTATTTACATCATATACATGCAGAATGGGTTTACATTATAACATGATGATCAGGCTGATGATGATAGCTGAACGGCACAGACACATCGATTAGGCAATATCTCTTTTACGAAAAAATGGGGTGTACTGCTATGGGTCGTTGACACGTAGTGGTCAACACCAACAATTGGACTGACTGTCCCTGGCTACAACTGCACTGCCCCTTCACATTAGCTACTTGGACCTGCGTGGAGCACTCTGAGACTCTGTGTCAGTGCTGCGCTGCCTCCTCTACCTCCTACAGCTCTAACGTCAGCCTTCTCGACTGATCCTGTTGTTCCCCGGCTGAATCCGACCTTCTACAGGAGGGCATCTCTTCCCCTACACTGGCACTGCGTGAAGCAATGTGTGGGCCCTCCTATCCCAACGTCAGCCTCCCTTGGTCTATGCTGCCTCCTCTGGCTTATCTTCGCCTCTCTGTTATGTATTCGGGGTCCCAGAGAAGATCTCCAACCCCAATTATCCCTACCCCTCTGCTGCAACTCAGATCACCAGTTCGATTTTCTCAGCAAACCACGCCCCAGAAAATCGAACTTCTTTGATCAACTTGATGTATCTCGGATCTGCAACTGACCCTCAAGCCTCCTCTCATACTTTTCCTGTTGATGAATCAACGGTCAAGATTAAGTCCCTAATCAATGGCTAAGATTAAAACAGACTTAATCCTCGTCACTTAGAAGTTTCTCACCCATATTCTTATTAATACCCCTTAAAAAATTTATTTTCCTAAGTTTAGACTAAGGAACCCATTAAAAATATTAATTATTTTAATAACTCCTTATCCGGGTGGAATTTCTCCAAACGATTTTAGGGTCTTGGAGATCTCATGTGTTCTCGCCCCTCCACAAAATTTCGGACCTAGAGCACATCCGATGCTACCCAAAATCGACACTCCCTCTTAGCGAGGAATGTGCTCTAGCAATACTTCTCAATAGAAATATTACACTGATCCACTGCATCGGTCCTTTGTGCTTCTGATGCTTGGCCTGCTACCCTTCATCCACTACACTACTGCATCCTATATTGTTGCCCATGACACTATCACTGTCACTGCTACATCTGTACTGTAGCTCCCTCTCAAAATGTTGCATCATGTTGCCCATAGCAGTGGCACTGCAACTCAGTTACTGAGAAGTAAGTAACTGAAACTTCACCCAAAAACTGACATGCTAGTCAGTATGGATGCCTCGTGACGCTGAAGCTACCTTTGCTGCTAGTCTGTGTTGACCCTCTGCTGCTACTGCGTTGTTGCAGTCTACTATGTGCCTCTCGCACTACTACAACATCCACTGCGCTACTGCAATCTGCTTTGTGCCTCTCGCACTGCTACAACATCCACTGCATTGGATGATATTTATATGAATTTTGGTCCTCTTGAAAAGAGGAATTTAATACAAGCATCATCTCCATCAAATGAGTTGTCCCAAGGTGGAATTTGGCCCTAGTTGCCAATTTTAACACTCCCTCTCAACTATGGAGAATTCCACCTGTCAATCCATCCATTATATTGATCATCATGCCATCCTGTCATCATGTACCATCTATGTATCTCATCTCATATCTGCTCTGTTGAACAGTGATATGAATAATAAAGAAGAATTGATCGAGAGTGAGTCACAAGGCCTTACCACTCTCCACTGACAAAAGCCAGTCCAGAGGTAGACTTGATCCCAGATCAAGTTGTTGAACACCATGCATCCTAGACATAGGGAGTACGACAGTACACGATGCATCCATCAGTAGTGCTATGGTCCCTATCCACTTTTCCCAACTCATTGGCCAGATGAGAGGTACTTCCCATGAGTCTCGAACTACATGGGTAGGATGTATGTTGGGGCATCAACAAGAGAAGGTGAACCACTCATCCTACTCATATTCCATAGGAGAAGGTGAACCACTCATCTTATGCATGTCAATCGTAGGGGAAGGTGACCCACTCACCCTACACACATGTCAACCATCATGGGGTATGACGGGGGAAGGAGATCCACTCACCTTGTACACAATGCACGAATAGGGGAAGGTGAACCACTCACCCTAATATCGAGCTCCAAGAAGTACCCCAAGCCCCCAGGAGCTCCCAGAGCTCAATGTTCAACTCAAGCAAGACCCTCATGAGAGTGTCTTTCCACGACTCCAAGTCTCTCTCAGAAGGTTAAGAATTTGACCTTCCCTAAGGGCTTCGTGAGGATGTCTGCGACCTACTCATCAATCCTGATGTGTTGGAGCCTTATTGCTCCCCGTTGTACCATATCCCGGATAAAATGGTACCTGATATCAATGTGCTTGGAGCAGTTGTGGAACACAGGATTCTCTGAAAGGCGAATCCCACTCTGGTTGTCGCAAAAGATCATGGTGGTATCCAGCACATGCTCAAATAGCTCACTGAAGAGCTTCCTCAACCAAACAGCTTCACAACAGGCCATACTAGCTGCAATGTATTCGGCCTTGGCGATGCTTAAAGCAACCGATTTCAACACGCCATACTAGCTGCAATGTATTCAGCCCCGGCAGTGCTTAAAGCAACCGATTTCTGCTTCCTGCTCATCCATGAAATCGAAGCAGACCCCAATGAGAAGCAACATCCTGATGTGCTCTTTCGATCCACCACACTTCCAGCCTAGTCAGCATCAATATATCCATGTAGCCTCAAATTCCCGGCAGTGTATTTCAATCCATAATTGATTGTGCCACGAAGATATCTCAAGAGATTCTTAGCAGCAATCCAATGTATGTGATGAGGCTCGACCATAAATTGACTCAACGTATTCATAGCGAAGCATATGTCCGAACGGGAGTTTACCAAGAACATCAGGGCCCCCACAGGTTGTCTTTATTCAGAAGGGTTTGCTAATTCGATTCCAACAACACTTCCACATATCTTCTTGAAGTTGAGTTCCATTGGAGTAGACACAGACTTGCAATCCACCATCCCACATCTCTCGAGCAACTTCACAATGTATTTTCCTTGAAAAAGAAAATCTCACCTGGCTTTTGCCAGACCTCCAGGCCTAGGAAGTAGTGCATCAGTCCTAGGTCCTTCATTTCGAACTCAGAAGCCAACTCCCTCTTGCATTGATAAATGAGAGGGTTTGCACCTGTCAGAAAGAGATCATCTACATAAAGGACCAAAATGAGAGGCATGTCCTTTTGAACCTTGAAGTATAGGTTAGGATCAACATCGCTCCTTGTAAATCCCAGCTTCATAAGATAGCTATCAATCCTCTCATACCAAGCCCTAGGGGCTTGCTTCAACCCATAGAGGGCTTTCTTCAACCTGCATATGTGTGTCCTTCAATCTTGTACTTCGAACCCCTGAGGTTGTTCCAAATAGACTTCCTCCTTAAGCGAGCCATGCAAGAAAGCAGTCTTAACAAGAATTTGATGTAAGCTCCATCCTTGAGTGGCAGCAAGAGCAATAATAAATCGGATAGTGGTATATCGGGCAACTGGTGCAAATATCTCGTCATAGTCCACTCCTTCATTTTGAGAGAAACCTCGAGCAACGAACCTGGCCTTGTATTTCTCGGCACTCCCATCTGCTCCATGTTTGATTTTGTATAGCCATTTTGAAGTGACTACAGACTTATCCTTCAGTCTAGGCACCACATCCCAGACATCATTTTTCATGATAGATTCATATTCCTCATTCATCGCATCCTTCCAGACTTGGTGCTTTATGGCTTCTTCGAACGTACATGGCTCAGTTTGAACAATAGTACTCATAGCAGCTAAGTACCCTTGATACCTGTTCGGCTTCTTACTTTCACAAAATGTCCCTCTTGGAGCAATATGTCTTTCAGCATCTTCGAGAGTATCTTTGAGCCACAAAGGTCTTTTCCTTGAGGTAGAGGGATCACCAGGAGGTGGATCAATGGGATCCATCAGGCCTTCAACATCGGGCATAGGCTCATCTGTCGGAGGTTCATCCTGTTTTTCTGCAATAGCATCATTATCCTTCCTTGGAATGGGGAGATCTCTAGCTTTCCCAAGGGCAATGTCTTCATCGAAGGTGACATCATGGCTTATTTCCACGTCCCTTTGACTAGGCACATAGATTCTATATGCCTTTGAATTTTCACTATAGCCCACAAATATACCTTTCTTCCTAGATGCTTCCAACTTGTTTATTTTCTCTTTAGGCACATGAAAATACACAGGGCAACCAAAAATTCTAAAATGAGAAACATCAGGCTTCTTACCAGTGAAGATTTATTTGGGTGTATTGAAATCTAGTGCTTGATGCAGGTTCCTATTTTGATCATATATGACAGTGTTTGCAGCTTCTCCCCATAAGAACTTCGATAAGTGTTTGCAGCTTCTCCCCATAAAAACTTCGATAAACCTTGATCATGGAGCATGGCACAGGTGGCTTCCATGATTGTTCGATTCTTTCTTTCAGCAACTCCATTTTGCTTAGGAGTGTATGGAACGGTTGTCTCCCTCTTAATGCCAGCCTCTCTGCAAAAGTCATTGAATTCATTTGATTCATATTCGGTTCCATTGTCAATCCTCAATATTTTGATCTTCTTCCTTGTTTGATTTTCCACCAAGGCTTTGAAAGAACGGAACCATTTGAACACTTCATCCTTCTTCTTCAAGAAATAGATCCATGTTTTGTGAGAGAAGTCATCCACAAAAATTGCATAGTATAAGTATCCTCCCAATGATGTTACGGGAAACATTCCAGATAGGTCAGAATGGACCAATTGAAGAATATTAGTAGTTTGGATTTCACTTGAAGGGAATGGTCCCCTTGTAAGTTTCCCAGTTGCACAACCCTGACAAACTCCTTCATGATTCATGTTGAACTCGGGCATACTTGTGACCATCTTCCTTACCCCAGGTAAGGCTTTGTAATGAAGGTGAGCAAATCTTCGGTGACATAATTCAGATTGAAGAGAAGTATTGCAAGTCAAGGTTCCCAAAAGACTTCCTCTAACTTGATAGAGACCTTCAACCCTAAATCCAAGTGTAAATGCATCTTTAGGGTTTCTTTGCCAAAAATGTACATGTCCATCAATGAATGCTACCTTGAAGCCTTTATCTTCCGTTGCAGAAATAAACACTAGGTTCTTCAAATCGGGTACATATAATACTTCTTGTAGATGAATGGTTTGACCTTGATTTAAGTGAAGAGTGATAGTACCTATTCCTTTCACGGGATAGGTGGCATTATCTCCAAGTATGATCTCCAAATTAGTCTTCTTTTCAACCAAATTTGAGAGGGCCTCCTTGTACTCAGTGAAGTGCCTTGAGGCTCCACTATCAATCAACCAATGATCCAAAGTATCTGGAGGAGAGGTAGTAGATAGAGCAGAAATAAGATAAAATTCCTTTTGTTTTTCTACAAAATTACTTTCCTCATACCTGGAATTTCTTGTCCTTTTGGGAGGTCAACCATTTCCATATCGGGAAGCGAGAGCATTCCTCTTTTATTTATTATTGAACCTGTTGTTCCTTTGATTGTCATTGCCTTTGAAATTGTTGTGGTTGTTATTGTCATCATCCCTTAGAGAATTCTTCTTGTGAGGGCATTCTCTAGCATAGTGACCAAACCTATTACAATTGTGTAGCACCTTCATTTCCTTCCTTCTTTGAATGCATGATTGAACCCTTGACCCTGTCTCCTTGGACCAGCATTATTCTTCCACTTAGCATGAGCGGAGAAGGAAGTAGGTTCATTTCCATTTGAGGGCTTGTCTCTCTCCATCATCCTCATCTCTTCTTGAGTGCATCTAACCAATAATTCATCGAAACTAGGAATCTTGTCATTGTTGAGAATGGTTGTGTTAAACACATCCCATGCTCTTGAAAGACCTCCAAGTGCAATGAGAGTGAGCTCCCTGTCAACAATAACTTCTCCAATGGATAGAAGGTCATTCTTGATTTGTGTAATCCTCATGAAGTAGGACTGAATAGACTCCCCTATATCCATCTTGATGTTCTTCAACTTGTTCTTGAGAAAGAGGATTTGATTTGCATTGTTTACTTTGAACATCCCAATCAACTTATCATACATCTCCTTAGATGTTCCCAAATCAGAAATATAGGCAACCAAATGCTTTTGAATGGAGTCTATGATAATTCTTTTAGCTTTGACCTCACCTTTCTTGTACTTCGTCTTTGCAGCAACAAGTGCATTTGAAGGAGGCTCTACCACTCTTCCCTGCACATAGTCCATGGCATCATGCTCTTCTAAAGTCAAATCCAAAGTCATCTTCCATGCATGATAGTCAGATTGTCCTTGAGCTTATCCTCAGATTTGAAGTAAGATGTAGTAGCCATTGAAGCTAGTCCAATAATCTTGTCTAACAACTCTCCCTTAGTGATTGCTTTTCTCTCTCTTGCTTGGGCTTTGTCTTCACCTGAGCTCTGATACCATGTTAATTTTAGTTAACAATGGTATGTTCTATGCTTAGCACAATTACTTCAATGTTCCTTTAGCAGCCCAATGACAATTTCCAATTTAGTTTTCAATAGAAAACACATTAATCACATTGACAGTAAAAGTAGATAGAACATGAAACAAAATGCAGAAGACAAGCCAAGACAAGAGGACACCAAATTTGGCAGATGCCAAGGAAAAACCCCAATGTGGGGAAAACCCTTTGATTAATTCTTCTTATTATTATATCAAATGTTCACCAAACAGAGAGAGTACAAAAGTGAAAATTTGACTTGCCAAATCACAGTCTGTTGTTCACTGCAGTCAAATTCAACCCTAACCAAAAAGTCAAAGATGGTCAACGCAACAACAAATCTTCCTTTTTGGAGCTCAGTGAAACTCGGCTTGATAAGGTGGTCAAAGTCAGCCCAAAATAGTCCTAAAAATTGCAGTCAAACTTGGTCAACTCTGCGGTCAGATCTGCAGTCAACCCTACAGTCAAAGTGCCCATAAATTCTTGATTCTTATGCCAAACTGTACGGCCTGCCAAAAACAAAATTTTCCCACAAAAATCGTAGTCAAAGGATGAGTCAAAGTGCTCAATCAATGTTGGTCAAACTCCTGCAACAGTCCTGAAATTTGGCCTTGCAATTTGCCCAGAAAATTCGTCCTTTTGCCACACGTGTGAGAGAGAGAAGATTTGCCCAATAGTTGTATGAACCAATGAGAGAAGGAGAGAGAAGAAATGTGTGTGATGATGATGCCAAATGAGGTGAGAGGGCACTTGTATTTATACAAGTCGTTGAGGGTGAAGAGTCATGTCCATTGGGCTTCATGAGCCTACATGATGATGTGGCCAACCTGAACAATTTGCACGTGTGGGCATAAATTCAAAAACACACTTTTGCTTGTCCAAATTGGATGATCTTTATATCAATTTTGGTCCTCTCGAAAAGAGGAATTTAATGCAATCATCATCTCCATCAAATGAGTTGTCCCAAGGTGGAATTTGGCCCTAGTTGCCAATTTTAATAAATACTTCAGCGCAAAGACATCAGCAATGGGAGATCAGAGTATGCATAGTAGCATGGTGGACAGTGCCAGAGTATTTTCTTCACAGTGATTTCCAGTGACAGGGAGTCAGATCAGCTTGAAGATGTGAAGGAAGGAGGTATTACAGATGTTAAACACCAACAGCGTGGATCAGTTCGGCTACAACATGTTCCCACAGACCAGCAGGTGGCTGATATACTCACGAAGGCTCTAGGGAGAGCCAAGTTCATCTATTTCAGAGAACAGATGGGTATAGTGGAGAACACCTTCCTCATTAAGAGGGAGTGTTAGTTTATGGTAGCAGCGGACAAGTGTTCTAGTCTCTATGGTGTCTAAGAGGCTAAGGAACACGAGATCTCTGAAACCCAAAAAAGGTTTCATGAGATAAGACTCAAAAACACCTTAATTAAATTAATTTTGCATAATATTTCCTAAGTCTAACTTAGGAAAAGTAGTAAATTAAAGTGAATTAATTAAGGTAGACCGATTTTTATCTAGAGCCTTCTATTGATGAAGTCGAATTGATCTTAGCCATCCGTTGAGAATTAATTGTGGTCGTTGAGACTCCAACGAGAGATTATAAGACTAAGTAGAAGGGTTTGGGGATAGACACAGTTACAGAATTGAGCAGTTCGACTACCCAGCTGCAGGTATTCAGCAAAGGCGTTGTTGAAGCTAGGGAAAGGATCAAAGCAAGGGAGCAACAGAGATTCCAAAGGAATATTTCCTCAATATTTCCAATGTTTGAGAGACAAGAAAGAGGAGGCCAAGTTTTTTGTAAAGGAGGTCGTACAAAGTAGTGCAAATAGCCAGAAACCCCAGTACGAGTTGCATAAGAGACTTGTTTAAGTTGCCAATAGTCAAACCAAAACCCTAGAGGCATAGCGAGTTGGTTCTAGTGGCAAAGGCAGGCTAGATGTCTCACCCAGAGGTAGTGCTGGGTCTGTAAAATTTTATTCAGCCAGGCAGTGCGCATTGGGAAGCAGTGTGAGTGGCAAGGAGGAGGTGCGAGCAGGCTAGGAGAGGCCGAGTTGATTGCAGAGGGAGACAAGATTGTCTTCCAGATATTTTGCCAATAGATTTCCGGAAGTTTGCCAGTTGGGAAACTAGTTGTAACATTTCTCTCAAATTGTTGCATAAAAATAAAACCCTCATCTGCTAAACTGGTTTTCCCTTTGGGGTTTTTCCATGGACAATAGTCCAAAAACAACGGTGTTATTCTTGTGTGTGCACATCTATTTCTCAATTCCGTATTTTATATTTCCGTAATGTTTTTTATTGTGAAGAATGCATCAGGGATTTAATCGTTATTTGTCAAATAATAATTCAAAAGACAAATAAACTGCTAACAGTTAGAAGATTAAACTCCAGTTGTTGCATTCAAGGAGTTTCACAGCTAGCAGGTACCAGTTCAAATCCCCTTAGAGAGGTGCACTAGTATATGCCAACAGATTTACTAGAGATGCTACCCACAAATGTGAGGAAGCATCTATCAAGTTTCCTTATGAGGTTTTCGTTGGAAAGGGAAAAAGATAAAATTATTAAAAAAAAGGTAAAAAATAACATATATATTCTTTGCATATGTATTCAAAAAAAAAACTAAAACACTTCTTATCATGAAACCTATGAACTTTCGTTTCCCATTCTAAACCTGTTTCTTGTTTTGTTGTGTTTCTCATTTTTGCTAGAATTGCTTGTACCTGTTGAGTGCCATATTCATAAAATAACACAACCATATCTAGCATCCTAGACATTTTCTATAACATTCACAAGGTTCCAACCATGGCATATGCCAATATGTATATGCTTTCTTGTTCAAGTGGTTTACCACTTGCTGGATCAAAGCTAGGCTGCCACCATGCTATATATGCAACCCATAGAAGAGAGGAAAAGAATGGAAAGCAGAAAGGAGAATAATAAAACTCATCTTTCAGTAAAATTCAGTATAAGACTGCTTTCAAATAGTAACCACAGGAATCAGTAATGCGTCAATGTTTGTATAATGTGAAATTAACTTTCATTCTAACAATATTCAAATAATCTCAGAGCTAGACAGAGAATGGTAGTGACCAAGGAAAGGAATAAAACCTTACTGATTTCTTTAGAAGCAAAATAGAATGAAATCTCTACCTTCCTTCTTTCAGATGTTAGCTGTGGTATACTCAATCGTATAACATTTCCATCATTGCTTGGAGTCAAACCAAGATTAGACTTGCTAATAGCTTTCTCAATTGATTTCAAGCTGTAAAAAGCCAAGTGTGTTAAGCCAGATAGGAAGAGGTCACCATTGCTGAAATTAATTGATGACAAATATGTATCTCTCTTTACCTTGATTTATCGTAAGGCTGAACAAGAAGAGTACTTCCATCTGGCACACTGACTTGTGCGAGACTCTTCAAGTTGACAGGGCTTCCATAGTACTCAACCTACAAAGAATAGAACTATTAAAGGGATCACATAAACTTAATATAAACAAGATTTCTCTCTTAACCGCAATTATCTGGATTTGTGACAGCATCATCAGCAATATCAAGAAAAGGCATTGTACAATGTAAACCGCACTATAATATTCTGAAGTTTGAAAATATCAGTGAATTTAAAAAGTCAAAAAACATCAAGTATTCCTCTTGTTATCACCCAGAAAATTCCACTTCCTCTAAACCTAAGGGAATCTGGATAACATTAAAAATCAAGCCACTATCATCTCACTTGACCTCTCTCACTTATAAGACTTAAGTTAGTGCTTGATAATTTCAGGGTGGTATATCAATCCAAGGTATTAACTCTGGGCCAATAAATGATTGTAAGTACCTTTAAACCAATAAAAGATTGGTGTTCTGCCTGTAATCTGTGATTAAAAACAGCATGCTAACAGTTTTCTAAAACTATCATAAATGCACAGAGAACAATGTAGAAAATTGATATTATGTTGGCCATGCAACCCAATGCAAATCTTAAGTAAAAATGCTGAATTAAATGCAAAAAACAGCAGGTACAACAGGCTGTTTATATTATTTTTATGACTGTAAATGCAATTAAAAAAAAAATAGTATTTTCTGTGGTTTATATGCTTTCTAGTCACTCAACAAAAAAAAAGTATAATTTTGTTTTCTTTCTGAACAAAATTGAAAAAACAGCAGGTACAACTGGTGCTTATACCGTGTTATGACTATAAATGCAAGTTAAATTTCGTTTTTAGTATTTTCCAGGGCTTTTATGTTTTCATGTGCACTCAAATCAAAAAAGAAGTATAGTTCTGTTCTCTTTCTGCTAAAAATTTGAAAAAACAAGAAGCCAATCTTGCCGTAATTTGATAGAAATTTGAAAAAAAAATGAATTAAATATGCCTATTAGATGCACTAAATTTGAGGTATATTGATAGTTTTGGCTTTTTTACAAGTAATTTAATAGCTTGACTGAATTAATAAATGCCTTATGGAGTTGAAATATGAAGGAAATAAAAGAGCCCCAAGGGTTAGCTCGACCGGTCAAAGCAGTGCCTCGCTATACGGGAGGTCACAGGTTCGATCCTATCTGAAAGCCCTTGGGGTCAGGTCAGTACATAGGCCGAGGGGATGTGATCCCCCTTCGGGTCGATCTGCCCAGAATTACTGTGGACGTAGTAGTGGCTACCCAATGACCAAGGGTACCTGTGAACCACTGGGAGAAAAAACAACAAAATAAAATAAAATAAAAATGAAGGAAAGAAAAGCGCATCAAGTGAATGATAGTATCCAAGTCCCATCACTTAAATTTTATGAAAAATGTAATCAAAAACAATATTCTTAAGTATGAAAGAAATTCTTACATATGAAACACATGGAAGAGTCACCAAGAAAATGATTAGAATGTCACTATTACCAAGGGTTGTATGACAAACAAAGTCCTTGGCAGGTCCAGACACACAAATAATCCTTCAGATCTTGGAGAAGCAAAGATGTACAATTCCTTCTCTACAATCACGATGCTACAAAGGCAGAATCCAACTATCACAAGCACTTGATGCTAGCGCTCAACTATAGTGTCTCAAGAAAGAATAATGGAAGCAATGAAAGGTACAAGGTCATAGCAATAAACTCTTGCTGTCAATCACTCATGAAAAGTCACTAGCCCTCATATTGCTTGTACAACATATAGATGAAGGAAAGAGAGAAAATGAGAATAGAAGTGATAGATAACAATAGGACAAGGTGTGCGGTAAAAATAGCCCAAATTCTCTAAATAGAGCACTCCTCATTAGAAACCTGCTCTAGATAAAGTGCCACAATCTGCTCAAATTGTTCATATAGGAGCCCTCAAATCTGCTACCAAACCGCTGTAATAAACCTGTTAAATCTGCATCCAACTCACCCTGTCTCCAAGCATACATCCATTGATGCTCAGATATTAATGAGACAAGAAAGGCCTTTACGTAGATCACACCCTTTTCTTAACATAGTTTATTTTCCCTTTTACTGAAAAATGATTTTCCCTTGTAATAAATCACGTTCACTTTTAGTAAATCACGCATGCTGAAGACAGACTCAATGGACTCTTCAAAAAAGTAAGTTTGGTCTTCATATGTATCCAAAAACAGCCAAGGTAGGCAGGGTGTACTTTTTAAAAGGAGATCTTCCAAAAATACACTTTACATACATGCTTTATGTTAGTTTTTGGTATCATCAGAAGTGCTCTAGCCTTAAAAATTGGTGGAGAGGCTAAGGAACATGAGTTCTAAAGAATCCAGAAACCGTTTGGTGAAATTTCACCCGGATTGTATTTTATTAAAATTAAAAAATATTTTTAATGGAGTTCCTAAGTCTAAACTTAGGGAAATTAAAATATTAATGGGTATTAATCAAAATATGAGTGAGAATGATCTAAAAGGCGGATCAAGTCATGTTTTAATCTTAGCCATTGATTAGAGACTTAATTTCAGTCGTTGAAGACTCAACAGGAAAAATATAAAATAGAGGCTTGGGGTTCATTTGGAAACACACATAGAGAGATTGAGGAAATCGATTTTCTGAGGTGAGAAGTTCTCAAGAGGAAAATCGATTGGGGAGATCTTGCAGCTGAGGGGCAAAGAGAATCTGGGAGAAGGACTTTCCAGAAAACACAGAACAGAGAGGCGGAGAGAGCTTGCGGAGAGGCAGCGCAACAGCCGGGAGAGCTGATGCAGAAAAGTTGCCTGTCACGCAGAATCCAAAATTGTCGGAACAGCCGGAACTGCCAAGAACTGTCAAAACTGTCAGAACTGTCGGAACTGCTGGAAACTGCCGGAACTGCGGAGAACTGCCGAAACAGCCGGGAGAGCTGATGCAGAGGGCAGAGAAGGTGACGCAGGGCAGACCCAGAGCCAGCGCAAAAAGAGCCGATGTTAGCCAGTCTTGTGTCGGATCAACCGGAATTTTGCCAGGTAAAGTGAGGTAAAACTCACTCAGATTTTCCGCCAGTATTTTCTCTGTAAAGGATTGCTACATGAGCATCCTAGATTTGTATTCAAACATTTCTCCTGCATAATAATAAAAACCTCAGAGTTGTTGCACCGATTTTCCTGCATTGGGTTTTTCTGGGGACTATTGTGTCCAAAAATAAGTGTGTCCTATGTATCTTGTTCTTTGCTCTGTTTTTTGTTTCATGAGATCAAATATTTAATTAGTGTAAGCTGCAAAAGTAATTTGTTTCAGTATTCAAAAGAATAACTTGATGAATGTAATTTAAAATCAAGTAGGTGAAGTAGATTCAGATTCGCTGAAGTAGAGGTTCCTTCACAGTAGGAATTTTCACACTATAGGTGTAAAGGCATTAAATAACATATGCATTTATATAATTACAAAGGTGCTTAAGGTATTAAAAATAGTAGGAGACTTAAGTGGTAATAATAGCAGAGTCAAAGACCCTAATCTAGTTGGAGTGCTCCAAGATTGAGAATACCATTTTCAAGAACTTGATAATGGGTGCCCAAAAATGTCATCAACTACTAAAAAATACCACATTGTTAAAAATAGTCAAAAACAAGAATCTAAATGGCCATCTCACATTTATCATCTCTCATGCTTCAACCCAAAATTTGAATGTCACCAAAAACCTATCCAATTGCTACCTGTGATGTGTCCTCTAAATATCAACGTATATGAGCTACCTGTTCAAGAACCCATCCTAGCATCAACCCCTAAATAACAAAAGCATGCAACCATATGCCAAGCCTGAAAGGCACTCCACACATTGATGATCCCACATCAATGGACTAACTAACCAGTCCATCTCATAATGTACCTATTACCCCTCAAGTCGGCAAGGGTACATACAGATTTTTCCAACAACTTTTCACCACCATTGTAAGCCCAAAGTCACAAGTCAAGCTTTTAAACAGCCATGTGAAGCCCTATATTAGGTGTCCTCGGCCTTGTTTTGGGTCAGACCTATTCTCGCTCAAATTGTTTACCTACAAGCGACAACGACTCAAGACAGGGGTTGTCACTTTGATCTCGGCCCTCTCTGTTTAAGTTGTCTCCCTATAGCAGGCTAAGGGGGGTAGTCCCTATGCATGAAATGATGAATTCGAGAGACACAATTGAATGGCCTAGCAACTTGGTCAAAAATAATTGGCAAGTTTAATTATTTAGCACAATTTGATTAGATTTAAAGACTTTTAAGTGTGAGACCAATGCCTTTATGAATTATTTACTTGCATAATAAAGATTAAACTCCAAGTCACCAAATGAACAGTTGCTTCTAGGATGAAAAATATCCTATATGAGATGCAATACCTAGAACTAAGTGAGATGCAGGATCTTGGTTAATTTTAGTTAGAATGCCTATTATAGGTAAATCCTTTCTCTCAACTATTTTGAAGTTAGTCTCGAATGTAGGTTGTGTTGTCACTCAGATTGTACAGGCATCACGACAATCGCTCAGGGCGAGGGTTGTCACTCTGATCCCCGCCCACTCCGTTCTAGTTGTCTCCCAACAGCAGACTATGGGGGGTAGTCCCTATGGAAATGAGGTGAGGGTAAACAAGTTGGGAACCAACTTGTTTGGGAGACACGGATGGATGGCCTAGCTACTTGGTTAAATTTAGCAAGATTAATGATTACATTAGATTTTAAGTATGAGACTAGTGCCTCATGGAGTCACAATTCTTGCTTAATGTAAATTAATGTCAAGTAATCAGATGGACACTCGCTGCTTGATATGATAGACTAACTTATATGGGATACAAGTCATAGCTAGATGTGATGCAAGAATGTTGGTAAATTTTAAATTAAGTGCCTATTCTAATTTGAACCTCTCCTTTAATTGTTTTGAGAAACAGTCTACAGAGTAGGTTGTGGGATGGAAGCCAATGGGAAGTAGGCAAAGGCCTGATTAATGATAATTAGATCTAGGCTAGATAACCAAAGCCCAAATGGCCAAAATTTAGGAAAATTCAAATTTTGCAATTTTGAGTTATTTTAATTTTTGACCAAATTAAATGTGATTTTTTTAGGGCTTATATATCACTGTTAAAAATAAAAATTACAACAGTGGTAAAATAGCGAGAAGCTAGGGTTCATATAGCAAACCAAGAGGCCTTGGGTCCTGGTAAATGGCTAGGAAGACTTCCAATGAAGATGACCACCTGAAAACATGTTAACCCCAAAATCACTGCAAAACAAATTGTTAGAGAAAAATGTCAATCCCTTGAAGAAACCCTTGTTTGCAATGAGATATAGCCCTTGTAGGACTTATGGTCTTCTTAATGCTTGCAAAATAGGTCCCAAACACTGGCCTTTTAGGTTGGGTAAAGGTTAAGGCCTTCAGAAAATGGGTTTCTTCCCCGATTTGAAAATAGGCAACCAGCAAAAATAGCCTGAAAACCCTAAACTCCTAGGGTTTCTAAGGTCTCCAATGTTAATTTCTTCCTCAATCCTTAAACAAATTTATAATAGAAACCCAAATACCCAATACAGAAAAAAGAACAAAAAATAAAAAATAAAAAAAAATAATTTCAAAACTCCAAATATATACAAAATCTCAAAAAACCCAAAACCCCAATTAGCAAAAATAATTTACAAATCTATTCACAAAATTTACAAATGTACAAGGGTTTTGAAATAAAAATTTTGAGAAATAATTTTTTTATGGAGTTTTTTCTTTGATGAATGGCTAAAAATACTTTAGAAACCCAATGCACACTATAGCCTTAGCGAAGATTAAATCCACCATACAAATATTTGGGATCCAAGCAAAATAATTCTTGCCCAAGTTTGTGAACTTGGAGACCAAGGACTGAAGTACTTGCAAACACTATGTATTTATGTTAATCATATGGGGAATCAAACCACCTAAGATTAGCCCAAAACTATCAATAGCATGATTTTATCTCCATCTAATGAAAACAGATCTTACCAATATTCAACACAACATAGGAAAGCCCGTAGTCAGTACATACCACAAATCATGAACATGGAACACCTTGAAATTGCACCCCAAAGTCTTTATTATGATAGAAAAATAGTTCCCAGTGGGACAATACTTTACATGAAAGCTTCAACAACAATTTTCTAGTCAGAGATCATCTTGCTAGAGCCTCAAATGACTCTAATTTATAGATCAATCCTCCAAGTGAAAAAATAATGGCTAGTTTCTTTGATCCTTGTCAAAATAATCTTGGCCATTGAAAAATATTTGATTATCTTTTAATCTTGGCCCTTGATTTTTTATTTTTGAGGAATTTTCGAATTTATTATTTAATTCCATTTTTATTAGCTCAAAAAAAATTTGACTTTGAAATTTCCAAGAATCCAAATTTTCTTGAAATATTTCCTTAATGGAAGACCTTTAAAAATTGATTCCTTTAAGACCCACGAATTTTTCCACTTGAAAAAATAATTTTCCTAAAACAACTTAATTTGACTCTAATTAATTAATTTTTCGGCTTAGGATTTAATTTTATTTTGCTAGAAAAATTAATTAATTTACACATAAGATTTAATATTTTTCCAACCCTCTAATACATAAGATTTTACATTTACCACCCTCAAAGGAGGAATACACATTTGGCTTAGACCTTCAAGACATATACCCAATTCTGCAACACAACATGATCTAGTAGACCAAGTGATTTGTAATAAAATAATTTAGCCAACTAGCTTAAATTATCCCAAAATCACTTTGACATAAGACTCTACTAGAACACTAGGACTCACCTAAGACTTTGACGAAGAATTCCACCCTAGCTTTGGGGTGAGGCTAGAGGGAAAAATTCTGCCAACCATCTATGTTTAGAAACACACATGAGTCAATGAGACGAAAAACCTCCTAGGATAAAACTTTTCACCAAAATAATAGGCTTACTTAGATTGTTCCATAGTTTTTAAAACCGGCCTAGCTAACTGGTTACCGGTCTAACCGGCCGGTCAGCAAGGCCATCGGTTGGAACCGGCTGAAAAACCCGATTAAGGAGGCGTTGTGGCGAGAATTTTACCCTAATCGGTCCTAACCGGGCGATTTTGTCCTAAACCGGCCGGTTACCTGCCATGCCCACCGAGGACCCACAGTGTGGCTTTTCCAAGGTAGTTTAGGGGTTTTAGAGGGAAATTACGGGTGCTTTCCCTCCAAAAACACCCTCTCCAAGCCTTTAAGGAACAAAAACGGTTAAATGATCTTGTTTCTATGCAATACAACCTTCGACAAAGGAGGAACCAAATGATGAACAAAGCACCTGATCTAGATCCCATTGTGTTGGACGATATTGATCCAACATCAGAATGGGTGGAGGAGACTGAAGATCCTGCGTTTGAGGCTGATTTTGTATCGACATGGCTTTAGCGGGGCATGAAGCAGATTTTGTGGCGGCATCAGAACCAGGATCAGTAGCGGCATCAAGGAAAGGCAAAGAACCAATGGAAGGCACTAGTCGTGCAGGTCGACAAACTCGTGCTTCCATTAGGTCCACTTCTGTCATTATTGGTGGCATTGCTACTGAGGTTGCAGATCAGGCCTAAGCATCTTCAAACTCTGAACCAGATGATTTCTATGTAGCTCCTGATGATGATCCTGTGGCTAGTAGTGGTGATGAACTTGATGATTGATCATGTGTACACTGTAGACTTGTAGTAGGCCAATGGCCTCATAGCTTGCAGCATTGTTTATGGACTTTATAGGCCATTTAGAGCTTCATTGCTTATATATTTTGCTCTTTTGTCGATGATATGTATTGCACTCGGTGCCATTTCGATATATTCACCTTTACATGGTATATAAATGAGCAAACTTTGCATATTTTGTCTCTATTGGCTTGGAATCATGGTTTTAAATCTTAAAAATAGTTTTGTTTCATTAAAAATTAATTATTAAATGTATTTTCTAAAACCGGTTCATTTAGACCAAACCAGTTCCGATCGATAAACCGTTCATTAGGTGGACCGGTCCGATCACCGGTTCCGGTTTTAAAAACATTGGATTGTTCCATACACTCAAGGTCTTACTAGGATCATTTACATTACATAACTTGCAGAATGGGTTATAATGACACATAAGACAGTGGATCTATGTTGCGGGGGAGCCCCCCCCCTTCGAACGCGCTCCCAATCCGCGCTTCGGGCGGGAGCGACTCGGGAGCGCGCTCCCGAAAAAAAAAAAAACCGCTCCCTGCCAATTTAGGAAGTGTTGTCGGGAGCGTCGCTCCCGGGGCGAAAATTACAGCCCGGGAGCGATCGGGGAGCAATCGCTCCCGAACTATAAATTTTCGCTTCGGGAGCAAATCGAGTGGCGCCGGGAGCGATCCGGCGAAAAAAATAAATAAAAAATAAAAAAATCCGCGAACCTGAAAAATAAAAAAATAATAATAATAATAATAATAATAAATAAATAAATTGTTACCCCTCACGGTTGGAAGAGAGTGCGATGGAGGCGTTTCATGGTTTTAGGGTTTCAGAAGACTGCGCCGCCGCGGCCCCTGAAGGTTTGCTCTGCTCTCGAGCGGCCAGAAGCCTGTCCGCTGGATACTCAAAGCTTGAGGCTTCCCTCTCGCCCTGGGTCGGATTCTCTGATGGGAAGGATTTAAATGATTCAAACTACAGCAAAAAGAGTCCGGCGTGTTACCCTTACTTCTGGGCGCAGGTCGATTACCTCAGGGCGGCACTAGCCTTTCATCCAGAGGTTTTTACTCTAAATCAACCGATCCTCACCCAGTCCTGTCTTGATGCGCTCCCCTCCGCGACCGCAATGCACAGGCCTGGCAGATCCATTTGCGTCTATGGAAAACAGAGGCGTATGGTTTCCATGCCCCATTTTGGTAAGACGTGGATCCGATCTGCCGAGCTAGGGTTGATTTTAAATGGCAGGGTCGAAGATCAAGTATGGTGTGGGACTATGGACCTGGATCCGCGATGTTTTGAGTTTTCTCTGCTCTCGGCTGCGCAGATCTGGGCTTTTATCACCCTGACGCAGCGTTTTAACAGAGGACTCACAGATCCCTTTGCAGCAGATCCGAGTTGGAGCAAAAAATACCTCAGGTAGAAGATTTCTTCTCTCCTGCGGCCTCCTTTGCGTCAAGAGATGGAAGACTCAAAAGACTCTGGCCCCGTGCTGCTCCAGAAATCTTTTGAAAATACCTCTGCCCCCTTTCAAATTCAAATAGCACAGATCTCTGGCAAGACCATTCTGCAATGGGTAAACCCTACAGATCTGGTGCAGAACCTCAAAGCAAATCTAGAGCACAGACTTGGGATCCCCTCAGCTCTACAGAGACTTATTTTCCAAGGTAAACAGCTCAAAGATCCTCTTCCTCTCTCTTTTTACAGCATAAAAAGCAACAGTTCTTTAGTGTTTTCCTTTCGCTTGAGAGGTGGAGCTGTAGGGCAATCCTCTTCTACTCCTCCATACTCCTTCAAAGCCGCAGTCCGCTCTGAGATACCCGCAACCCCGGAACCTCCCAAACCCAAGCCTTTTTTGGTTGATAAATTGGAGGAGGTTCCCTCTGTTGAGATCTCCTACCCTGATCTTGCAGACGACACCCAAAAATTTGCTGAAAGGGCCATCATCTGCAGATTCAATGGGCTCTGGCCACGCTCAAAGGATCTTTATGACTGGATCAAGGACAACTGGACTGACCGTTGCAAGGTTTATTTCTGTGCAAAGGGGTATTTTATAGTGCTGTTCGATAACCTCGAGCACTACGAAAACGCCTTAGAAGAAGGCCCTTGGTTCATGGGTTCAGCAGGCCTCTTCTTAACTCCATGGTTTCCAGACTTTGACCCAGCTTCTGCAGTCATCACTAAAGCCCCTGTATGGATCAGACTTCCAAATCTCCCAATACACCTGTGGCGCACAGAAGTATACAGGCAAATAGGCAATACCTTGGGTTGCTTTTTAATGGGAGATTACAAGAGGGAACAGCAAGGTCTCTATACATATGCTAGAGTATGTGTGGAGCTAGATTTAAGCAAGGGATTGCCAGAGCAAATCAATCTCAAGATCAATGACTCTGTCTGGACCCAGTTTCTAGATTACGAAAACACTGCCTTCCGATGCCGCCATTGTCACCTAACAGGGCACCTGCATAACTCCTGCCCTTTGCTGACAGCAAGAACGAAAAAGGGCATCTTCGCAAAATCCAAGCCCAAGCGTTGGGCTCCCTATCCACCGCCGCCAGCTGGGAGCTCTAGCTCCCCAAGTATGGAGAATGAGGAAAGCGATTCAGAACCGGACCAGGCGCCTCAGCCGATGGTTCCGCCCACGGACACTATGGGGCACACCCATGTCACAGCAATCTCCCAGAAACGCGCCCATGAGACTTCCTCCTCTGAATCAGAGAAGGAGTTCCCGAAGATAGAGAATTCCAATCTTCAAGTTGTTCTAGCTCATTCTCCCCATGATGGCTGGACAAAAGTCAACAAAAAGAAAGGGAAAAAACATTGTGTTGTAGTTACTGACCCTCTGGGGTAAAAGCCTGTTAGTCAGTCCTTGCTCTCAAATTTTTTGATGTAGCTCTGAGTTTGTATCCTTCCTCCGGGACCGAGGTTGATGAATCCATCATTTCCGGTCTGTCGGTCTCTTACTTCTCCTGTTTGTACTATATTTTACTTAATAGATTTAGTCTTTATCGATAAAAAAAAAAAAAAAAAAAATTGTTTTAAAAGCCCAATGGGGCTAAAAATATTTCATTATCACTTGAATGAGTTGAGTTAGAGCTGGAGAGCAAGAGCAAAGGAGCGAGGAGAGCGAGGAGCAAGGAGCAAGCCTGCAAAGAGGTAAGTAACTTAGTAATTTAGTTAGTTTAGTTAGTTTAATTTAGTTAGGTAGTAATTTAGTTAGTTTAATCTAGTTTATTTAGTTTATTAATTTTATTTAGTTTAAAAATCATGAATCTAAATTAAATTAATTAATCTAAATAAATTAAATTAATTTGCAGATTCAAAAGCCTACAAATATCAAACACCATGGACCTGGCTATATTTCTTGGCATTTTCCTCTTCTTGGTCCCTTTTATGGTTATTATGGTGCTAGAGAGTAGGAAACGGAGGGGCCAAAATGAAGAGGGGGACGAAGAAGCTGGAGAAAGTCGAATTGATGAAAACCCCGGTGAGGAGGAGCTGGAGGAGGGTGAACATGGCTCTCAAAAAACTAAACAAGACCAAACCCCATTGTGGAAATATGTTAACAGGGCTGAAACAGGGAGAGGGGGTGGAACCACTAAATTTCATTGCCCCCATTGCAACAATGATTACACAGGTTCATACACCCGTGCCAGAAAACACCTCTGTGGGAGAAGGCCATGGGATGGAGACAAACAAATAGGAATCAAAACTTGTCCAGCGGTGTCAGCAACGGATAGAGCCAAATACATGAGGGAAGAGGAGGAAGCCCAATACAAATCAAAAAAATCAAGGGGTTTCTTTGAACCAAGTTCACAACCACAAGCACAAAGAACTTCAGCATCCTCCCAAGGCAGTGGATATGGAGGCACAGGGTCATCATCTTTAAGGCGTAGAACCATATCAGATTTCCTTGATGAGGGGTGTAGGAATGATGTCGATTCAAAGGTTTACAAGTTTCTCTATGCATGTGGGATACCATTCAATGTTCTTCGCTCACCTTATTGGCACGAAATGGTTTCTGCCATAAATGATGCGCCTAAAGGATACAAGAGCCCTGGGTATGACAAGGCAAGAACCGTTGGACTTGATCATGAAAAAGCAAAAATATCACATTCTTTGAATAGAATGACAAGTTCTTGGACTGACCATGGGGTGTCCATTGTATCTGATGGATGGACAAATGTAAAAAGCAAGCCATTGATAAGTGTTCTTGTTGTGTCTGTTAGTGGTGCCATCTTCTAACTGCACATGATTACTCAGACAAGTTCAGGACCGCCATCAACATTGCAGAAGCATTACTTGAAACAAATGACCGTATTGGGCCATACAATGTCATCCAAGTCATCACTGATAATGCTGCTAATTGTAAGGCAGCGGGAGCAATTATTGAGGATAAATACCCCAACATATTTTGGTCTGGATGTTTGGTTCACACATTGAACCTTTTGATGCATGATATTGTCAAGAACAAAAATGCACAATACAAATGGATTGGTGATTTGTACAAGAAAGGCAAACAAATGATGAAATTTATTGTCAAATCATAGCAATACCCATGGCCTTTTCTGCAGTCACTCGAGATTGGAGTTGTTGAAGATTGCAAAGACCAGATTTGGTAGCTATTACCTCACCTTTAGGCGCCTTTTGAAGGTAAGAGATTCATTGGCTAGCATGGTATCAAGTCCACATTGGCAGGTGTTAAAGGAAAGGGCTACAAATGCAGCTGATAGGCGAGGTTTTGAACTGGTGGAGGAGGCCGCTCTTGATGGTCAGTTTTGGACAAGTGTGAGGCATGTATGGGATTTCACCAAGCCCATTTATCACATGATTCAGTTTGCAGATACAGACAAATCAGTGATTGGCGAGGTGTATGAGCAGATGGATACCATGTTTGGGCAAATAAAAGATATTATTCATAACAGAGATCCCAACTTGTACAAACTGATTCATGATTGTGTGTGTGAACGGTGGAATAGACTTAATCTTCCACTACATTGCTTGGCGTGTATCCTTACGCCAAAATACTACTCTACATCTTGGTTGGGCCAACCTGCACCAGGGGGTTGGATTAGGACCAAACCCCATTTAGATCCAGAGGTAACTAGTGGATATTTGCAAGCATTAGAAAAGTTGATACCTGACAGGGAGGAATGTGCAGTTGTGCGCCTTGAAATAGGCAAATACTTCAGTGGCACTGGTTTGTTTGGTAACTTCCATGCAATGGACGACAGAGACAGATTTGATTCTCTCACATGGTGGGAAACATATGGCGGCCGGGGACTTTTGCCAAAATTGGCAAAAAAATTTCTTTCAGAGGTTGTAAATACTTCTTCTGCAGAGAGGTGCTGGAGCACCTACAGCTACATACATAATGTGAAAAGAAACAGACTCAATGAAAACCGAGCAGAAAGCTTGGTTTATGTGCACTACAACTTGAGGTTGTTGAATCATTACTGTGATCGGGTATGAAGATCCCACATATAAAATTTGGGACAATCACCCAGAGGATGACAATTTGGAGGATGGCATTGTACATCTTGAAGCACTGGAAGAGGAACTTATAAGGGATGAAGATGAAGCAGCTGCAGCAGCCATGCCACCTCCACCTCCACCATCCAGTAGCAGTGCTCGAGGTCCGAGTCTTGTTCCTTTGTTGTCGCCACCTCCATCTACACCCTCAAGTGGAGGGCATGTGCCTTCTAGTTCTGGTCGTCAGTCTATGCGAGAGACTCCTAGAAGACCACCACGACCTGCTTATACTCCTGGAGACTCTCGTGGCAAGGGCCACATGTAGATTTACAGTTTACTTGTCTTTTCTAGTTTCTATTAGACTTTAGTTTTCATAACTGTTGAGTTTTGAGTCCTTGACTCTTGACTCTTGACTCTTTCATATCATAATGATATTTGTTGTAAACAATATGACTGTGACAATGAGAATTTGAAGTTTGAAGTTGGCAATTATAACTCACTGGTAATGATTGTGAATTATGAATATGATGCTTCGTGAAAGACTAAAGTTGTTTCATTTCATTTCATTATTCATGTTTCATTTTATAACATTTCATTTCATGTTAACAGTTAGAAGTTAGGACTTAGAAATATCTAAGATATTACTTCTTGTAATGGTTAAACTTAGCTTGCAAGTACAACTTTGGTGATCAATGATGATAAATGTTATATATTGAATTTTCATTTTTGAAAGCTTGAAGTTGAAACTTTAAGATTGAATTTGATGAATCATGATTCACGAGACTCAATATGTTGCAGTTGTAATATATATTTTACTAACTTGTGGACATGGTTGATGAAGATTATAATTTCTAGATGATTGATCATTGATGTGATATGGTTCAATGATCAATCTATGTTTTTTTATATTTTTTATGTCTAATTCATCATTCTACATGTTTTTGTTGACATATATGTATCAAAAATTAAAAAATATAAAAATATATATATATTTTTAAAAAATCGCTCTGGGATTCGCTCCCAAACCAGGAGCTTCTGAAAAGGGTCACTCCCGCTCCCGTTTCTGCTCCCGCTCCTCGCTTCCGCTCCCGCTCCCATTTCTGCTCCCGCTCCCCGCTTCCGCTCCCGCTCCCACTCTCGCTCCCAAGTAACATAGCAGTGGATAGAGGATCTAATCCTGTTGAAAAAAATTGTACTTCCGCTTCCTTGGAATTTTGACAAATATGAGTGCAACAGGTTGTAGAGAGAAGTCCACAGGAAGGAGGCTATGGCCTCATTAACGATACCTCCTATGGAATTCTAACCACCCGAGTGCCTTCGTTCCTACAAGTGATTGCCCACAAGAGAACTACAAGGTCACCGTGTTAACCACAAATAAGGGTCTAAAATTCACAAGTTGGGCGAAAAAAGTTTCTTATCTTCTTACAACCAAGCTTATGCTAGGAGGTTTATTTTACAGATGCACTTCTAATCCTAGAATGATATGCAAGATATGAGTGATAGCTTTAAGTGATATAACTGAATGACTTTTAAATACTTCAAGTTAGATTAATGATGTTCAACACAAGAGCATAAAAGAAGTACTTGAAGGGCAATTATAAGAACAAATCTCACTAAAGCAAAGGTGCCAATGAACCACTTGATTTGCTAATTAAAGTGCTTCAAAACCAATTTATCCAATGAATCTATGAGACTAGCAACTTCCGATAGATTATCTAATCACAAGATTTATTCAGTGACTTATCAATCCAAATGAGACAATGAGGAATGCCCAAAAGATATATCAAGTGATCTTATCAATTTGCAATCTCAACATTATTTAAGCAATAACAATAAAGAGCAAGAACAATATTATATCACTTTAGCAATTAGACACAATGTTCTTCAATAAGCAAGATGCTCAAAAAACAACAAAAGAAAGGGTAAGATACACTTATGCAATATCAATAGAACTTTAGAGCATTAGCAATCATTCAAGCTTCTTACAACAAGATGCTCAATTAGATGACAATGAGATTACTTTCCTTAGGGCACAACTTCTTTAATATTGCTTTAGATGTTTATATGCAATGCAAATGGAGACAAAAGCAAAATTATGCCAATGATGCAATGCAAAATTATGCCAATGATGTAATGCAAAATGAAAAATGAAAAGAGTGACCAGCAAGACAACAATCCTATTTCCACAATGATTAGTCCAACCACTTAGAGCAAAACTACTTAAATCACTTTGCCAATGAGAGAAATGATTCTTTGAAGCCTCAAAATGAATGTTCAGTTTTTTTATAATCAATGTATTTTTGTTGATTGTTGAAAACTTCAATAGCAATCTCCATATTTTTTTTGTTACTCGCTAAAAATGGTATTATCATTTATGGCATTATGCAAACTGCATGTTTATAATTTTTTAAAATTTCAGCAAATTTTCATATATATTATAAAATTTATATAATCTATGTATATAGTGTAAGCCTGGGAATCCTTGTTTTTAAAAAACTGGCATCCACATCCCCATCCCCCAACCCAAATATCCTGCCAACCTAGACTTATACCTAACTTAATCAAAATCCCTTATTTAATACCCTAAATAAATCCCCATACAAAACGCAATAACTGACCTTATATGATTTGTGCTTGCATAACTCTCCCAAAAAATTTGGGCAAATAGTCCTTCATTCTTACCCACACTAACAGCCACCAAATAACAAAATATGCTTCAAAATTCTCTTAGTCAACACACCTTAACTGCCAATCTTGTTTTGATAATAACCAAATGGAAAAATTCATCCAAGATTATAAACGTTGATGTGTCGAGGAAGAGGGTTCGTACCATTAGGCATCAACAAAGCTACAGCATCTATGTACTCTGATTATCTTGTTTATTCACATGTGTACTATTTAGAAGATTATAGATTCAAATTTCAAGGATACACAATTACATCAGCTTCTTTTGCAACAAGGATGTTTCTGCTTATAGTGTTTGTCTTACTCTTTCTTACATGGTCTAAGGGTTTACCCGTTTGGATTCCCCGTCTATATGCACATTTCAAGGATATACATTTACATCGGGTTCTTTTGCTACAAAGATATTTCTCCTTATAGAGATTGTCTTGCTCTTTACTACATGGTCTAGGGTTTACCCATTTGGATTCACACTGTATTAGACTTTTTATTTTGATCTTTCTTTGTCTCTTTCATTGCTATTAGTACTTGTACTTTAGAGTGTCATTAACCTACTTTGGTCATTCGTGGACATTTATATCAGTTCATTTCATTTCGTTTGCAAAGATTTATCCTAGTGGTCTGAAATATATACATATTATTTGAGCTCCAAGTAACATACTCCAAATTCTTCAACCTCTTGAAAATGTATTGCTACTCATAATGTAGGCAAGAAGAGGAATTCCTTTGCAATGCTTCAGTTAATTGTAATTTGTAAAACAATATTTTCTCATTATTTAAGCTGGGATATGCGATTACAGATAAATATGACTAACAAATCCTCAAGTAAGTACATGACAGCAGGTGGCTTACACACAGCTTCTCGTGGGACCTACATTGCTAGACTACACTGTTAACAAACCAGAAAATGGCATTGGTCCAATTTTTAGATGTGTATAATCAGATTTTCATTTCTTCAGGTCTAAAAATTTCCAGCACGCTATTTTTCTATTACCAGAACAATTCATACAGAAAAGATTTTTTACCAGAAAAAGACATTTGAGTGATAGTCTGACTTTGGTCACATTGGATCACTGGAAAAAGTCTTAGAACATACCTCAACACGATCTAGCAATGCTGGACTTGCTCTTCCTGTCCTTATTGAATTAAAGTTTGTCTTGATCGTCTCCAAAGTTTTCTCCATCCTCTCAATCTGAATCCCAACATATTTGCAAGAATTAATTAGAGAGTTCATTCCGACATTAAAGTTTAGGATGACATACGATCAGATATACTATTATATCTGACCTGAAAACTTTTAATTGACCACTTCATAAATTGTGAATCCATGTGAAATTCCATCTAGGAATACTCACAGCATCTTCTTCAATCAATTGTTTTTCAGCTTCTATTTCTTCAATGGTAGCACATCTGCAAACACCTGCTCTGAAGTAGATAAATTCTACTTAGATCAGTGATTGCAGCCTCCTATACTTGAACTCATGAAAGAGCAAATGTTACCCATGGATTAAACAAACAGCCTTCACAGAATTAAAATTGCAGAAAGACCCATACCTCACATTCTTTTCTTTGTGGGAAAATGTGACACTCAGAGATTTTCCAAAGAAATTATCCCTGGATGTCAGGGATCTTATGACATGTGGGACCTTCCTTCCTCCAAAAATGTTTGCTTGCAGACAATGACGTCTCCTAAACACTTTTCTCTCATATGCTACATTTGAAAAGAAGCTGCAAATTACTGAGGAAAATTTTTCATGGCATGAAAAAGCATATAAAAATTACATTTCTTGGAGAATGAACACACATTAATGATTATCCAACAACCTCAAAGCTAAAAGTCTATATAACTCTAGAGTCTTAACCATATTGAAAATGTTGAAAAATGTGTAACTAGTTTCAGTCTTCATAAATATGAAATGTGCTTTTGATTCTTGTAAATTGCAAAATGAAAGAAAATTATTATTACTGTTTTTGGAGCATGGGGTTCATAAGTTGAAGACCCCTTCGGGCACATTGTAACTTGTAAGGAAAATTATTTTTGTCATTTAAAGAGTCAAAACTCCCTCCAAGACCAAGTCGGCCTGGCAGCTGGCAAGTTGGCCTAAAAGAAAGAGCCACGTCCACCTTGAAGAGCCAACACATAGGAGGAAACTCGAACTCCTTGAGAGTCATTCATCCATCGCTCATTCTAGTGAAGGAGGAAGAAGAAGGCAGAGAAGAAGAAAGAGGATGAAGGAGACTTTTGTTTGGGCTATTTCTCTCTCACACGTGCTAAGGAGGACTAGGGTTTCTACAACAGATCTAGGGTTTCTATCTACAAGTTCGATCTTGGAGAAAAGAGGGCAAGAAGTCAAGCAAAGGTCACCAAGGGTCATCCTCAAGCTCCAAAAGTCAGAGAAAGGCAAGCGAAGGTCAAAGGAAGGCTCAGAAGGCAAATCGAGGCTCACATGTGTGGTAGCAGCAACTGTTGGGGGGGCCGAAAAATTCAAATCTGCAGTGGAGGCCGAAATTCTGCAACTAGAGGTCGAAGAAGTGCTACTAGAAGAGATTTGACTGCGCTTGACTGGATCAAGGTTAGCACATCATCCAGAGAGGTTGGTCTTGGTCTTGGTCTTGGAGGGTATTGGGTTCAGTCTTAAGGTCTTGGAATTCGTCAATTGAAGAATCTATAAGGAAGAGAAGAGATTTGCAAGTTTTCCTCTCAAGTGGAGAGGTTTTGGCCCTGGCTTGCAGCGTATATTTTGTGTTCTTGTTCTTCTTGTTTTGGTAGTTGTTTGATGATACACACACATAATGATAAGTAACAAAGCTAATAAGTAAAAAGACATCACAAGCAATTATCAGGTAAATAGAAATCACTCTAATCATTGCCCTATAGATTTCTCAACATGGGATCAAAGCTAAGGTTGGCTAAGGGCATTATGAAAATCTCCACTACATTGAAGAAGTTCCTCAAGAAGTGTTCAAAGGTAGCAAGTCATTTCAAGAAAGGCATCAAGGAAGCATGGAATCTTCTATTTACTACAAAGAAGGAAGTAATCAAGACAAAGGATGAAGGTCTCTTCTCAGCACTCACTGGCACATTCCAAGACAAGAGCATTTGGGTAATCGATAGTGGTGCATCTAGACACATGACTGGTCATCACAAACAACTGAAGACATTATCAAAGGGAAAATCTTCTTACTCAGTGGAACTTGGAGATAATAAGAGCTATCCTATAAGAGGAATTGGATCAACCTCTATAGAGCTGGAAAATGGAAGCAACATTCATCTCAACAACATCATATTTGTTCCAGGTTTGCATAAGAACTTACTTTCTATTTCAAGTCTAGAAGATAAGGGTGATAGAGTAGCTTTCATTGATGGAAAAGTTGTAGTATGGAGTAAGAACTCAAGCATAGAGAATGTTAGAGTAATTGGTATTCGTGAAGGAAGACTTTATAGGTTGATATCTCCTCTTGCACAAGCTTTGGTTCACACTGAAATCAACCCATGTGAACTCTGGCATAGAAGATTTGGACATCTCGATTTCAAAACCCTTCCAACTCTAAGTTCTATAGTAGATGGAATCCCTGAATTGAAAGATCACAGAGTATGCAAAGGACGTGCAATGGGTAAGAACACCAAGAGACCATTTGGAAGCAGTGCTTCACGGTCCAAAGAAATATTGGATCTTATTCATTCCAATGTTTGTGGTCCTATGACTCCAAAATCACTTGGAGGTCATCTATATTATGTCACATTTATAGATGATCATTCAAGAAAAACTTGGGTTTACTTAATGAAATCCAAGGATGAAGTATTTACCAAATTTCAAGAATTCAAAGTTGAAGTAGAGAACCTTACAAAAAGGAGAATCAAGATACTAAGGTCCGATAATGGAGGAGAGTATACATCCAAGGAAAGTAGCCTTCTGTAAGGAGTTTGGGATTAAGATGGTGCTGATAGCCCCATATAATTAAGAACAAAATGGAGTTGCAGAGAGAGAACCGATCCATTGAAGAAAGTGTCAAAGCAATGTTGCATGATCAAGATCTACGGAAATTTTTGTGGGGAGAAGCAACTAAGACAGTTGTATATATTCAAAATTGAAGTCCACACAAGTCACTAGATAACAAAACTCTCGAAGAAATATTCACTAAAAAGAAACCAACTATGGATCATCTCTGAATCTTTGGTTGTCCTGTATTTATTCATACACCGAAGGACAAAAAAAAGAAGTTGGACCCTTTAGGCATGAGAGGAACATTTGTTGGCTTCAGTAACTCCTCTAAGGCCTATAGGATCTACGTAAAGGAAGGACACCATATAGAAGTAAGTCGAGATGTTATATTTGACGAAAACATCGCATTAAAGAAATCTAAGGAACTTCCTATGGACTCTGATGATGAAGAACTTCCAGTATTTGAAGAAGAAGTCACCAGGGAAGAAGAAGAATATAATCATGAAGATGAAGGTCCCAATGAACCTATTCAACCTGTGGTCATCCCCGAATCAAGAAAGAGACCTAACTGGTTGAATTCTACACTACTTGATGCAGAGGGTCATGGAGCAACTCAAGGCATATTCAAGGAAAACAAGAAGCCCAAACGATATTCTAGGCATGCAGCCTACATGACAAAACTAATAGAAGAAGAGTCATCCACTTTTGAAGAAGTTGACAATCATCAAGAATGGAAGGATGCCATGAATGAAGAATATCAATCTATAATGAACAATGGAGTTTGGGAGATCGTGCCTAGGCCCAAAGACAAATCTGTGGTAACTTCCAAATGGATCTATAAGATCAAACATGCAGTAGATGGAAGTATTGACAAGTATAAGACAAGATTTGTGGCTAGGGGTTTCTCTCAACTAGAAGGCATCGACTATGAAGAGACATTTGCTCCGACAGCAAGGTATACAACTATACATTCATTGGTCTCTTTGGCAGCATCGATGGGATGGAACATCCATCAAATGGATGTCAAGACTGCATTTTTGAATGGCACAATTGATGAGGAAGTCTATATAGAACAACCCTTGGGATTTGAAGTTAAAGACAGAAAGGCATATGTTTGCAGATTGAAGAAGGCATTATATGGCCTCAAGTAAGCACCAAGGGCATGGTATGCTAGGATGGATGCATACCTTCAAAGATTAGGCTTCACAAAGAGTTATGTTGATCCGAACCTTTATATTAAGGTTGTGAAGGGTGAACCGGTAATCATTCTTCTGTATGTGGATGATCCTCTCTTGACAGGTGTAGAAGGTTGAATTGAAGGATATAGGGTTGATGCATTACTATTTGGGACTAGAAGTTTGGCAAGGACCTGATGAAATCTATCTAGGTCAAGGAAATTATGTGATCAAGATATTGAAGAGGTTTGACATGATGGATTGCAAACTAATGACAACCCCGATGATCACAAAATTGAAAAGACTAAGGAGTTCTAAATCGGGCCCTGTGGATCCTTCTAAGTGTATACAATTGATTGGCTCACTTATGTACTTGGTGAATACTCGACTCGACATATGCTTTGCAGTAAATGTTCTCAATCAATTCCAAGTGGAGCCAAAGCATGATCATTGGACAACAGCAAAACATATTTTGAGATATCTGCGAGGAACCATCCACTACTACCTGAAGTACGATATGAGGAATGATGTCCACCTAATTGGATATACAGATTCCGACTAGGGAGGCAGTGAAAAAGATGGAAGGAGCACTATAGGAGGATGTTTCAGTTTGGGATCCTCCATGATCTCATGGATGATCCGAAAGCAAGATACAGTTGCTTTAAGTAGTGTTGAGGCAGAGTATATTATACCCTGTGAAGTAAGCAGACAAGTGTTCTGGTTGATGAAGCTGCTATCTGACCTATTCGAAAGACCAATGGACCCTACAGTGATACATTGCGATAACACCAGTTGTATACGATTATCTGAAGACCCAGTGTTTCATGGAAAGACAAAGCATATTAACAACAAGTATCACTACATTTGGAATCTAGTACAAGATGGTGTCTTGCAGCTACAGTATATCTCCACCCATAAGCAAGTAGCTGACATATTGACAAAATCTCTCCTAATAAGAAGCTTGTGTATTTGAGAGACAAGCTTGGTTTTGTTGATGTATCCTCCCTAGTTGATAGAGAGAGATAGGCACAACATTCTTGTCTTCACTTGGAAAGACAGAATGGAGGATTCGGTAAGCATCTGGAATCCAATACTCTCTGAGGATGAGGTAGGGCATCCAAGATGAGAGTAGTCGTGGACCGATATTCTTTAAGCACTGGCTATCCAAGATAAGAATGGTCCAAAGAAGGTCATACTCTGTGAACACTCGGGTGGAGTATGTACCTTGAGAGACAATGATGATGCTGTCTATAAATCGTTGGTCTCGGCAGCATTGTGCTCTGATCTTGTGGAGAGATAGAGTTGTTGGTCAAGGCCTTGCTATCTGACAATGTTGGTGTTGATTTGGGGTAGCATCAGATGTGCTCTAAGCCTCAAATTTTGCAAGGAGGATTGGGCACATGTATTCCAAAGAACCTAGAAAGCATTTTGGGAAATTCCACCCAGAGACAATTTTTTTAAAATAATTAATATTTTTTAATGGGAACCTAAGTCTAAACTTAGGAAATTAAAAATATTAATGGGTATTAATCTAATTGTGGGTGTAACTTCTAGAAGAAGACAAGGGTCAAACTAAAATGATTTTAGCCATTGATTAGCTTTTAATCTGGGTCGTTGAATGTCAACGAGAAGATTATTTAAGGGAGCTTGAAGGTCATTTGGAAAACACACTGAGAGATCAAGAGATCGAATTTCTGAAGTGAGAAGTTCTCAGGACGAAAGTTTGATCGAGAAGATTTCTTGCAGAGAGGGGCAGTGAGTATCTGGAAGAAGGAAGTTTTCCTAGGCCGAAGAGTACAAGGCAAAAAGAGGGCAGAACGATGTCCAGAGAGAGGCAGACACTGGCCACGCAGAACTAACGCACTGGCAGCGCAGGCCTGGAGATCGAATTCCTGCTGAGGAAATTGAGTTTTAGTAGCCGGGAGCCGAGGTGTGAGGCCGAGAGGCAGAGATTTGGATTTTCCAGACAGCAAAGGGTCCAGAGAAGGAGCAGCGTGATACCCAACAGGGGTGATGCAAGAACTGCGTGCAGCGTAAGAGTGACATAGTTCTACGTAGAGGGTATGCAGAAGCTCCAGTTCAGCGTGATCAGACTCAGATTCTCCCAGTGACAGGGTGAGATCATTTCACCATTAATTTTGTCCAGTTTCTCTCTGTATCGGATTGTTAGTTGAGCATCCAAGAATGCTCATATTTTCTCCTACATAATAATAAAACCCTCAAATCTGCTACACCGATTTTCCCACATTGGGTTTTTCCGGGGACATTTGTCCAAAAATAACGATGTCAATTGTGTTGTATTTTCTTTCTTGCTCAGTCTCTTGTTTCTGCATATAATTTGATTAAGTGAAAGTTGCAATGTATGTATTACGATATTTGTCGTAGAAAACTGTAAGTAATTTGTTTAAAGGAATAGGAGTAATATCATCAGTTGCTGTAGTAGGGATTCTGGTGGAGGAATTTTCACAGTTGGTTGGTATGATGCTAAACAAATGGGTTACCAATTCGACTCTTCTTATGAGATATTTTCAGATTGAGAATGTCCATGTACCATTTATGAATACCTCCCTAGTTAAGTGGGAGTGTTGAAAAATGTGTAACTAGGTTCGATCTTCATAAATATGAAATGTACTTTTGATTCTTGTAAATTGTAAAATGAAAGAAAATTATTATTAATGTTTTTGGAGCATGGGCTTCATGCTCAAGGTCTTTTATTTTATAAGTCAAGCACCCATTGAGTGCTTCTAGGGTTTGTCCTAGGTCAAGAAGTCAAAAGAATCATTGTCATAAGTTGAAGACCCCTTCAGGCACATTGTAACTTGTAAAGAAAATTATTTTTGTCATTTAAAGAGTCAAAATACCCTCCAAGACCAAGTTGGCCTAGCAGCTGGCAAGTTAGCCTAAAAGAAAGAGCCATGTCCACCTTGCAGAGCCTATATATAGGATGAAACTCGACCTCCTTGAGATTCATTCATCCATCACTCATTCTAGTGAAGGAGGAAGAAGAAGGAAGCAAATAAGGAAGAGGACGAAGGAGACTTTTGTTTGGGTTATTTCTCTCTCACATGTGCTAAGGAGTAGGGTCTCTGCTACAAGTTCGATTCAAGTTTGAAAGACATTGTTTGCGATTCTACTTCTAGCCTACATGTGCTAAGGAGTTGGGTTTGAAAGACATTGTTGTTGCGCTGAAGAAAATCTGCTCCAAGAACTTTGCAATTCAAAAACATTCTGGGAGAAGATATGGAACCTAGTTTCTATGTAGTCCTCAATAACCCTAATACCATGTAGAAATAGCTAGAAATTTGCAGTTGCTAATGAATTCAGAATGAAAAAAATAGACACAAATTTCTTCTACTTAACCTGTGGAAAGGAAAACATATAATAGAATCACATGCAATCATTCAATCACAATGAACACAATATTTTTACTGGGTAAACCAATTGAGAAAAACCCCTCCTCTATTTGTAATAAATTAGATGAGAATATGGATCTATTACAATGACAACTTTAATCCTTGAAGCTCAACCTGCACCGCAACACTGATCTCCTACTCTGACCAACATTTACCCAAAATACGCCTTGACCTTCCTCTTATTTCCTTGTATAATTCCTGAGGAAAATAGCTCCTAAAATATAGGGAAATCTCTTATTTCCTTGTGCAAATCCTTGAGGAATTGCTCATTTGCACCAATGCAAAACCTATACACTCAATAGTATACAATTGATAATTACAATGTGCCTTTTCCTCCAATTCAACTAGGCAATTCGAATTGCATGCATGACTGGCTATTTATAGTAAATTGACTAGTTAATTGAGAGATCAGTGAATTAAAAATAGTTACAAGTACTCAACTGAACTCCTATTGACTCTATTCATGACTACATCTCAGATAACTGAGTTTCATTAACTATAACTCCACTAGATTGCTAGATCTTAGCAATCAACTCATGCAAAAATCTACTTCTAGGGTTTCTATCTACAAGTTCGATCTTGGAGAAAAGCAGGCAAGAAGGTCAAGTGAAGGTCACCAAGGGTCATCCTTAAGCTCCAGCAGTCAGAGAAAGGAAAGCGAAGGTCAAAGGAAGGCTCAGAAGGCAAATCGAGGTTCACACGTGTGGCAGCAGCAACTGTTGGGGGCCGAAAATTTCAGATCTGTAGTGGAGGCCGAAATTCTGCAGCTGGAGGTCGAAGAAGTGCTACTGGAAGAGATTTGACTGGATTTGAATGGATCAAGGTTAGCACATCATCCGAAGAGGTTGGTCTTGGTCTTGGAGGGCATTGGGTTTAGTCTTAAGGTCTTCGAATTTTTCAATTGAAGAATCTATAAGGAAGAGAAGAGATTTGCGTCTCAAGTGGAGAGGTTTTGGCCCTGGCTTGCAGTCTATATTCTATGTTCTTGTTCTTCTTGTTTTGGTAGTTATTTGATGATACACACATAATAATAAGTAAAAAGACATCACAAGCAATTAACAAGTAAAGAGAAATCACTCTAATCATTGCCCTATAGATTTCTCAACAGAAAATTCTTTGGTTTAATTGGTAAGGTGATGCCTTTTCAATACAATCCTTTCCTTACTGCTCCAAAGGAAGCAGTGTAACATAATTGCATAAGATAGAATGAAGATAGGATAAACCAATTAGCAGAAGATGCAAGCACCTTAAGTATGGAACTACCACTGTAGAGGGAAACACACAAAGGATGAAAAAGTATCCATGGATAATGCACAAAGAGATGAGAACAACTAATCCTCTACCACCAAATTTACCAATTTCCCAGTCTCCCTCAGTGCTATTGAATCTTAGTGTTATAAGCACTCCAGTCTTCTAGACATTCATGCAAGCATATCATAAGGCTACCATATCCTCAAATATGGACAATAGCAAATGATTTTATAGAGAACAAACGAAAATATGCCATTCATAACTAATAAGGGAATGTAACTACATAGAAAGCAGAAATGGGGATTGTTACCCACTACCTATGGGTAGTGTATATGGGAAAAAAAATCTCCTAGATGATCCTCAGTCGGCAGCCAGCAGCCCCTTGCAGCCCCCAGATAGCTCAATGTGTCATTTTCTTCGCCACCTGAGCTAGCTGTGTGGTTCCTTACCCATCTGTTATGAATGTATGTTTGAAGGTGGGCCTCCCGACCCCAAAGGTATGGCTTTTCATTGGTATAGTTGAGTAGTTTTCCTTACTTATCATGGGCACTTTTGGGCATGAATTGGTGGGGGGATTCGGCAGAAAGAGTGGGTTAGGTTTGTATTCTTGTCTCCATTGCCTGATTTCGTGGTTACCCTTGTATCCTAGTCTCGTGGGATCTCCTTTACTGGCCATTAGCTCTAGGGTTGGCACTACATGGGAAATCTCGATTTTGGTTGCGTGGTCTCGCTTCCCGACACCACCTACATTACTCCCTTTCCACTCATTTGAGCCCCATTCATCTCTTTTCCCATCCGGGTCCACATGTGTCCACTCAGTCCACAAATGGTTAGCCTCCTCCTCCCCCTCCCCTTGTCCACACCTTGGATCAGACCTGGAACGATGCCCCTGAGGTTGATGCAACTAGAAAGAAAATAGAAAGCATAATTTGACCACTCTCAACAGGAAATGTACCACCAAATGCAAAAGATGGTCGAGACATACAAATTTAGCACGTGGGCAAAGGCCAAACATGAGCTCTACCCCTTATCTATGGCCATCACCCTAGTTCCTATGGGCCCTAGATGAACCCCCTCCATCATTAAGGAACCCATGATTGTCCCAACCCCTGGTGGGCGATGAACTACCTCACCTTAAGGGGGTATCCACTGCTATATATTACACATCATACTCTCCATCCCTTGGAGCCCCGAGCAGTTATGAAGAAAAATCAATCAAAGGTAAAAGGCATATGAAGAAGGGTGGAAAAAAAAAGGTCAAGGTAACTCATGTACCACAATTTTCTCCCTCCTACACTCATATACCCAAGTGTGGGCTTCCCTTATTATAGCTACCCTTGCACCTTTACATGTGGTCTGGATGATTCCCCTGATCCCCAAGCCATTCCATTATTATTTCATTTGCCACCTACCTCTTAAAGGATGTACTACGGACATGCCACCCCCTTTAGAGGTTGAAACCACCTAATAGGGTCCTTCGTTACCCCCTTATTGAGCTTGGAGACACTTGTACATGCCAAATCCCACTATGGAAAGGCATGCCACCATGAAGTGCCCCACTGATCCCATGATTTGTAAGCAGTATTACTTGATTATTCTAATGATTTGTTATATTGGAGGGCAATGGGACGCATTGGATCTTATGCAAGATTGCAGGTGGGTCGTCATTTAGGTCTTCGTCTCCCTATACGGGATTTTAGCCCTCCAGAGGGCCACATTGGCACTTGTAGAGTGAGCGTTGAGATGTAAGGAAGATGGTCATAGGTATGTTGCCTGTGACATCTTTGGGTGGATATTTGTACTATGTTATTTTTGTGGATGACTTCTCTTGCAAAACATGGATCTATTTCTTAAAGAAGAAGGATGAAGTGTTCAAATGGTTCCGCTCTTTCAAAGCTTTGGTCGAGAATCAAATAAGAAAGAATATCAAAGTATTGAGGACCAATAATGGGACTGAATATGAGTCAAATGAATTCAAAGACTATTGTAGAGAAGCTGGCATTAAAAGGGAGACCACTACTGCATATACTCCTGAACAAAATGTTGTTGTCGAAAGTAAGAATCGTACTATCATAAAATCCACCCGTGCCATGCTTCATGATCAAGGTCTTCTGAAGTTCTTATGGGGAGAAGTTGCCAACACCGCTGTGTATGTTCAAAACAGATGCCCACATCAAGCTTTGGACTTCAAGACACCCGAAGAAGTTTTCACTGGTAAGAAACCTGATGTTTCCCATTTTAGAATTTTTTGTTGTCTCGTATACTTTCATGTGTCGAAAGAGAAAAGAAACAAACTAGATGCATCTAGGAAGAAAGGAACATTTGTGGGCTACAGTGAAACTTCGTAGGCATATAGAATCTATGTGCCTGGTCAAAGGGAAGTGGAATTAAGTCATAGTGTCACTTTCGATGAAGATTCTGCTCTTAGGAAGGTCCGAGAGCTTACTATCCCTAGGAAGGAAAATGATGATGCTAATGTAGAAAAGCAGGATGAACCTCCAGATGAACCGATGCCCAATGTTGAAGGTCCGATGGATCCCATTGATCCACCTCCTAGTAAGCCCACTACTTCAAGAAAAAGCCCTTTGTGGTTCAAAGATACTCTTGAAGATGCTGAGAAACACATTACACCGAGGGGAACATTTCATGAAAGCAAAAAGCCAAACAGGTACCAAGGGTACTTAGCTGCCATGAGTACCATTGTACAATCTGAGCCTTGCACATTTGAAGAAGTCGTGAAACACCAAGTTTGGAAGGATGCGATGAATGAGGAATATGAGTCAATCATGAAGAATGATGTCTGGGATGTGGTTCCTAGACCCAAGGACAAGTCAGTGGTCACTTCAAAATGGCTCTACAAGATCAAACATGGAGCTTATGGGAGTGTTGAAAAGTTCAAGGCCCAATTTGTTGCTTGAAGCTTCTCTCAAAAGGAAGGAGTAGACTATGATGAGATATTTGCACTGGTAGCCCGATATACCATCATCCATTTGATCATAGCCCTTGTCGCTTCGCAAGGATGGAGCCTACACTAGATGTATGTCAAAACTGCCTTCTTGCATGGCTCATTTAAAGAGGAAGTCTACGTGGAACAACCCGAGGGATTCGAAGTTCAAGATCATGAGACACATGTATGCAGATTGAAGAAAGCCCTCTATGGGTTGAAGCAAGCCCCTAGGGTTTGGTATGAGAGGATTGATAGCGATCTTATGAAGTTGGGATTTACAAAGAGCGATGCTAACCCGAACCTATACTTCAAGGTTGAAAAGGACAAGCCCCTCATTCTGGTCCTTTATCTGGATGATCTCTTTCTGACAAGTGATGACCCTCTCATTCATCAATGCAAGAGGGAGTTAGCTTCCAAGTTCGAGATGAAGGACCTAGGTCTGATGCACTACTTCCTAGCGCTGGAGATCTGGCAAAAGCCAGGACAGATTTTCCTTTCTCAAGGAAAATACATTGTGAAGCTACTTGAGAGATGTGGGATGGTGGATTGCAAGTCTGTGACTACTCCAATGGAACTAGCGAACCCTTTCGAGTATCACCAACTTGTGGGGGCCCTGATGTTCTTGGTCAACTCTCGTCCTGACATATGCTTCGCTGTGAACATGTTGAGTCAATTTATGGTCGAGCCTCATCACATTCATTGGATTGCTGCTAAGAATCTCTTGAGATATCTCCGAGGCACAATCCACTATGGACTGAGATACACTGTCGAGAACTTGAGGCTGCATGGATATTCAAATGCTAACTGGGTTGGCAGTGTGGTGGATCGTAAGAGCACGTCTGGGTGTTGCTTCTCTTTGGGGTCTACTTCAATATCTTGGATGAGCAGGAAGCAAAAATCGGTTGCACTAAGCACCGCCGAGGCCGAATACATTGCTGCAAGTATGGCCTGTTGTGAAGTTGTTTGGTTGAGGAAGCTCTTCATTGAGCTATTTGAGCACGTGCTGGATACCATCGTGATCTTCTACGACAACTAGAGTAGGATTCGCCTATCAAAGAATCCCATGTTCCACGACCGCTCCAAGCACATTGATATCAGGTACCACTTTATCCGGGATATGGTACAACGAGGAGCTATAAGGCTCCAACACATTTGGACGGACGAGCAGGTCACAAACATTCTCACGAAGCCTTTGGGGAAGGTCTCTTAACCTTCTAAGAGAGACTTGGAGTCATGGAACGACCCTCCTATGAGGGTCTCATATGAGTTGGACACTGAGCTCTAGGAGCTCCTGGGGGATTGGGGTACTTCTTGGAGCTATGAGCAACCATAGGGTGAGTGGTTCACCTTCCCCTAGTGGTGCGCTAGATACAGGGTGAGTGGTTCACCTTCCCCTGTGATACCCCATTATGGTTGACATGTGTGTAGGGTGAGTGGTTCACCTTCCCCTACCCAGACACATGTATGTAGGGTGAGTGGTTCACCTTCCCCTACGATTGACATATGCATAGGATGAGTGGCTCACCTTCCCCTATGATTGACATATGCATAAGATGAGTGGTTCACCTTCTCCTATGGCATATGAGCAAGATGAGTGGTTCACCTTCTCCTATCGATGCCCCAGCACACATCCTACCCATAGAGTCCGGGATTCATGGGAAGTACCTCTCATCTGGCCAATGAGTTGGGAAAAGATGGTTAGGGACCATAGCACTACCGATGGACGCATCGTGTACTGCCATACTCCCTATGACTAGGATGCATGGTGTTCAACAACTTGATCTGGGATCAAGGACTGACTTTTGTCAGTGGAGAGTGGTATGATCTTATGACTCACTCTCGATCACTTCTTCTTCATTATTACTTCATGGTTCAGCAGAGCAGAGTAGGGCAGTGATGACAGGGATGGTACAGGATGGCATGATGACAGATGGATTGGCAGGTGGAATTCTCCCTAGTTGAGAGGGAGTGTTAAAATTGGCAACTAGGGCCAAATTCCACCTTAGGACAGCTCATATGATGGAGATGATTATTGCATTGGATTCCTCTTTTCGAGAGGTCCAATTTTGATATAAAGATCATCCCATTCAACCAGCAGAAATGGAATTTTGAATTTATTCTCTCTCATGCACAAATTGTCAAGGTTGGCGTCAGTCAAATGTAGGTTCAAAAGCCCAATAGATGTGTCTCCTCACCCTCAACGAAGTGTATAAATAGGAGTGACCTCTCTCCTCATTTGGACATCACTCATTTCATCACATATCTCTCTCTCTCCTCTCTTGATTGGTTCGTACAGCTTGGAGGCAACCTTCTCTACTTCGCACGTGTGAAAGGAGGACGAATTTTTGGGTTTAAATGCTGGCCGAATTTTTGGAAAACAGACCAACATTGACCAGTGTTGACCAAGGCTCCTTTGACCAGCGTTGACTTCATTTTTGAGGAAAAAATCTGATTTTTGAAGGCCACATTTATTGGCACAGATTTCGAGGAGTTTGGGACAGTTTGACCAAGGTTGACTTCAGCGTTGACTTCAAATTTGACTGCAGAATTTATAGTTGTGTTTTCTCTCTCCTTTGACTGGTTTGACCGAATTGTTTTGGGCTGACTTTGACTCTCTTGGAAGGCCGAATTGATCTACTGTTGACCGAGCTGCTTGGGGACATTTTAGGGCTGCTTTGACCAGCGTTGACTTTTTGGTTAGGGCTGTAGTTGACTGTTGATTTTGACAGGACTATTTTGGGCAAGTTAATTTGATATTTGTACTCTCTCTCTCTCTGTCAAACTATTGAAGAATAATAATACGATTTCATCAAAGGGTTTCCCCACATTGGGGTTTTTCCCTGGCATCTGCCACATCTTGTGTCCTCTTGTCTTGGCTTGTCTTCTGCACATGTTTTTATGTTCTATCTGCATTTACTCAATGTGTTTAAGTTAATGTGATTGCTACTTAATATAACTGGAAATTGACATTGGGCTAATAAAGAACATTGAAGTAAATTCTGCTAAAGCATAGAACATACCATTGTTATCTAAAATGAACAACCTCTCTTAAGGCCCTTTGGATAGAGGGGTACTATTGGGATGCCCCGACTGAGATAGCATAATTCCATCTTCCCATATGTCATAATTAGCACACTGCATCTTACATTACAAGCCCGTATCTAACCTCCATTCTTTGGGTACAACTTGTCATTGGTCCTTTGGGATTTGGCACTCATATGTCCACATACCTGGGTAAAGCCCAGAAACTTTTCCCTAGGAGGTTGGTGCAGTTAACAGAAACAAAAAGAGCAAATCATGGCACAAAGAAATAAAAGAAAGAAAAACCAAAATGCAAAAGATGGCCAAGGACATAAAGATTAGCACGTGTGCAAAAGCTTAGCATGAGCTCTACCTCACTCATATGACCATCATCAAAAGAAAAACCAAAATGCAAAAGATGGCCAAGGACATAAAGATTAGCACGTGGGCAAAAACCTAGCATGAGCTCTACCTCACTCATATGGTTCCTGAGCACATGATGCTCCATTACATCAAAGGAAGGAGCCTCTGCATGTCCCAACCCTGATGAGCGATAAACTGACTCATCTTAAAGCGGTAATAAAACTGCTACATCATACAAAGCAAGCTCTAACCCTCGAGCTATAAGCAATAATACAAGGAAAAATAACAAAGAACTAAAAGGCGCAAAAGAGGGGTGGAAAAACCCAGGCCAAGCTGGTAAGTCATGCATCCGTGAATGCTTCCTCCTCACATATATACACTCAGGATGTGGACACCCCCATCAGTTGGTCTTATTGGCCATGGCACTTGACCATGAAGTCTTCTCCCCTCCGTTTCCATCATTATTACTTACTAACACCTATCAATTGAAGGGTGGTCCAGGGAAATGTTACTTCCCCTTAGGTGTTGGAAGCATCTAATAGGGTTAACCTTAGGCACCCCTACCTAGGGAGAAAACATCTTTATGAGATCAGGGTCTTGATTTTGGAAGGGGATCCTTGTTTGAAGTACTAAATTGCCCTTAACGTTCAAGTTTGGTTCACTTAGATGCATTATTCATCTTGGTCTCTAATGACTAGTTGCTTTCACTAGAATCCATGTGCTCTTGTCAGGTTGTTCAACAGCCCAGGTTTGGGAACCTACTCCATAAGTACCTAAGCCTTCCAGAGAAGCATATTGGCACAAATAGGTGAAGTGTTGAGACTCTTGGGCCTCCTAGCAGCATCATTGGATGACACATGTCCCAAAGCACCTCCAGCACCCGAGATATTGGTTGACTTGGTCCCAAATTTGAGGACTCTTTAGGATGACACAGTTGGACCCAGCATACCCCCAATTTGGCCTTGACACCATTTGATGGGCAAGCAGTTGATTCAGAGCCCAGATGAGGATGGTCTCACCATGAGAGACTAGGGAGGGCTTGTTGCACCAGAGAATAGGCACTGGCTTTGTCACTTTGTTGATCACCTTCAAAATCAACCATAAATCTGATTTCTCTCCTAATCTCATTTTCGACTCCTTAAGGTCAGGCCGCTAGCTAGGGCTAGGGCACGAAAATAGCCACAGTTGAAGTTGTTTGCTAATGGGAGGATTCAACATTGAGAGGAGTGTTGGTTGCCCCAAAATCAACCCCTTTTAGTGGTTAATCCATCTATTTCAAAGCAAAATCTTTTTGCCCTAGGTTAATCTTGCTCTAGATAAACCCTAGTTTTCCCTAGGCTTCAACTTGCAGCTTGTTGAAGGCTTCTTATTCCAATGGTCGTTGATATTCATTGTTTCGAAGCTTTTTCTTGGCCTCTTGATTCTAGGTTAATCCATTTGGCTTGCTATCTCTCAAGCACCAAATTTTTTGTGCCCTAAATTGGCCTTATTAGAGGATGTGAATTTCCCTATTACACTTTCTAGGCCTTGTCCTTAGAAAGAGTTGTCCTCTATAAGCCTTTATTATCACCTTGATCCTTGTACTTAATATATCCTTAGGTGACCTATCTAAAGGGAAGCCTCCCTAGTGGTGAAAGTCCACAAAAAAATAGGAGGTAGTAGTTGTGGTGATAGTGGGCCACACTCCATTGTTGTTCCTTGTTCTAGTTTTTTCCTTGTGGGTTACCCCCTTACAAGAGCTGCAGGATTTCGAGGTAACACTTCCCTATTCTTTTTTAAACCTAAAAAATATCATTTTAATAAAGCTACTCCCATATCACCCTTGTGCCTCATTGCTTAGCTTTAGTAATCCTACTAGGGAAACCCCCCTTGAGCCGAAGGAGAGCAAACCCATAATGTAGAGGATAGCTTACTTAGATGACAATGTTGAGCTTTCTAGTAGTTCCCTCTCCGGGTGTCCTTTGTGGATTAAGGTTTTTATCATCAAGTACAAATTGGGAGTTAACATAATTGATCTTAAACTCATAGAAATTTCCACAGTGCAGCACTAGTACACTTCTTTAGTGTTGTTTTTCTCTTCTTAGTGCAAATTTTTTGTTTGGCATTTTGGTTTCATTCAATCCCATTTTTTTATTTGTGATCTCAACGTTTAGGATGCTCTTGTTTCAATCATAATTACTACAAGAATTGTTTTTTCTCTTCCACTAGGTGCTAAGGAGTTTAATGCACCTAAATAAGTAAGTGTAAAATAATAGTTTCTAACATGGCAAAGATCCAAGTAAGTACAAGAACATGACAAATGTAACTTCAATTTTCTTTCGGAAAGATCTTACAAGAGCCTTTAAAACAATCAAGTACTTAGAGTCTTAACCACTTCCATACCTTTTCCAAAGGAAGCTTCAGTGCCTCTCCTTACTGATGCAATCGTGGAGCCACTTAAAGCACATGAAAATGTGGTTGTCATTATAACCTGTCATTATAGCCAAAAAGATGATTGCAACCATTTAGTGTGTTTAACATGATCTTATTTCAATGAAATACTAGCAAAGCATAGAGATATTACAATTCAATTTACTTTTGTTAGAATTAAATATGACAGACCTACTAACATCATAACCATCATATAATGGAATCCAAGGATGAATGAGAACATTCCCAACGAGTTCTAACAAAATATGAGAAAGTGAAAATGTTCAACAATGCTTTGGCTATTACTTTAAAACAAATGCAGGCACTGATACATCAAAAGCACAATAAGAAATGTTAAGATAGGAAAATTGTGCAAGGTTACTTGAAAAAAATAATTTCTAGAGTTTCCTCATTAGAAAGTTAAAGTATGGTTGGTAGTAGGTATATTCTTTATATCCCCTAATCTTATCCTTTTATTTGATTATACAATCTCTAATCATAACAAGCTATATTTTTTATTTCTGATTCAATGATCTTCCCGTGTGAGTGGCAATTCTACATGAAATCAACTTTTTTTGCAAAAGCATTTATTAGATATATGTTACTCTGTTAATTTTAGGTATGTTCTATGCTAATAGCAAATTTACTTCAGTTTTCCATATTAGCTCAATATCAATTCCAGATTAGCAATCACATTTAGCATGATAGTATAATGCAGATAGAACATAAACATAAATCGCAGAAGACAAGCCAAGACAAGGGGACACAAGATGTGGCGCCAGCCAGGGACATGTGGGGAAACCCTTGATCAATTCTTCTTATATATTCTTCAATAGTTCAGCACACAGAGAGATAGTACATATACATCAGAAGTCAACATTTTGACCTATATAAATAAGAGCAGAGATCTTCTCTAAGAAGATGGCACATGAGGTAGCTGATCTGAACACACGTGATTCCATCACCTTGTTGTACCTATCACTGTGCTACACCATGTTGCACCACCATACCATGTCCATCATCATTGTGCTGCACCATGCTGCAACATCACTGAGTTGTACCTCATCATGTTGTACCCAACATGTTGCTCTTCATCATCATGCTGCGCTATGCATCATTGTGCACTATGATGCACCTATTCATTGTTGTACCCATCATTGTGCACTATGCTGCACCTATTCATTGTTGTACCCATCATTGTGCACTATGCTGCACCATGACTGATGTACCCATCACTGTGCACTATGTTGCACCAATGACTGTTGTAACCATCATTATGCACTATGTTGCACATATTCACTGTTGTACCCATCATTGTGCACTATGCTGCACCTATTCACTGTTGTACCCATCACTATGCACTATGTTGTACCTATTCACTATTGTACCCATCACTGTGCACTATGAAGCACCAATGACTAATGTACCCATCACTGTGCATTATGCTACACCAATGATTGTTGTACCCATCACTATGCACTATGTTGCACCAATGACTATTATACCCCTCATTGTACACTATGTTGCACCTATTCATTGTTGCATCCTTCATGCTGCACTTCAATACATTCATGTTGTCGTACCCTATTACTATGTTGTCCCATCATATCATACTGTTGCACCCTATCACTATGTTGTCAATACTACAGGACCCTTCTTAAGGGCTAGATAGACAGCAGCTAGCGTAGCTCTGTAGCTGGGGATTAGGGCCACCTTAGGACAGCGTATATGGTGCTCGCTTGACAACATTTAGAACCTGTGTTTTTAGGCCTCCTTTATACAATCATTAGCCCTCTTATTCTTTGCAGCTAGGGCATGATATGACCCTCCTAAATCAGAGTCTAGATGTTTATTATAGACCTGCGTTTTTACCTACTCCTTGTTGTGTTTCCATCACCATATTTAGGGCAGCGTTAGAGTTGTGTCTCCTTCATGACTAAGGCTTCACCTTGCTGCGAATAGAGGTCACTTTTAGGACAGCGTTAGGGCATATAAGGACGGCATCTTAGTGTCTATGTTATGCCTTTCCTTACTGTGATTCCAAGGCTACATTAAAGTCTTTAGAACATCGTTGAAGGTTCTCCATCATGACCGCTATTAGGGTTGCTATAGGATCTTCAAGAGGATTGTTTCTCCTCCACGTCTAGGGCTTCTTCTAGAATGTAATATAGAGCTCTTAGGCTTCTTCCATGGCTGCGTTAGGCTTCTCTATTAGGGCAGCGTAGATGCTTCTCCATGATCTTCCAAAGACTGCGTTAGGACATTCATATTAGGGCAACGTATACTCTTAGTGACTCTGACTCTTCCTTCCACAAAGACCCAAACGAGTAGAGAGGAAGAGATCACAAGAGAAGTGAATGTATGTCTCAAATGACTAGCAAGCCACCTCTTTTTATACTAAAATGTTGAGCACAAGTGGGGGCAATTTGGTTGCTGGCCGACCTTGACGAATTGTCCCATAACACAAATAAATTCATATCTCCAGGAATACTTGTCGGAATCGGATGATCTTTAGATCAATCCTACACCTCTCAACGAGAGGAATCCAAGAAAAATATCAGCTGCCATAAATGAGATGACCCGCATGGAATTTGGCCCTAGTTCCCAATTTCAACACTCCTTCTCAACTAGGTAGAACTCCATCTACTAATCCATCTGCCAGACTGTACTATCTTTGCCATCAGTGCCCTGCACTGCTCTGCTGAACTATGAAGAAGAAGAAGTGATCAAGAATGTATCATACCATCCTCTACTGCCCCGAAGTCAGTCCCATATAACAAAGAGTGTCTCATACCACTCTTACTGATCGGAATTCAATTCCAAAAGAGAGTGAGTTATATCACTCTTACTGACCCGAAGTCAGTTCCAACTAATCCCAAATCAACATCATCCTAGCATAGGGAGTACGGTAGTAACACGATGCATCCATCAGTACTACCTTGGTCCTTATCCTCATTTCCCTACTCATTGGCCAAATGAGAAGTACTTCCCATGAGTCCCACACTACATGGGTAGGATATCTCAGCGGGAGAAGGATGAACCACTCATCCTGCCTACATGTCGCCAGGGGTATCCCAGGGGAAGGCTAAACCACTCACCCTGCACACAACAAATCACTAGGGGAAGACTGAACCACTCACCCTATTATTGTGTCTCAACAGGAGAAGGATGAACCACTCATCCTGCCTACATAGCAAACCACTAGATGAAGGTTGAACCAGTCAACCTATGGTTGCTCATCGCTCCACGATATACCCCAAGGCTCCTAGGAGCTCCCATAGCTCAATGTCCATATCATACAAGACCCTTAGGAGAGAGTCTCTCCACGACTCCTAGTCGTTCTCAGAAAGTCAAGAATTTGACCTTTCCCAGGGGCTTCGACAAAATATCGACAACCTGCACATCAGTCCCAATGCGATGGAGCCTTCTTGCTCCTCGATGTACCATATCCCAGATAAAGTGGTACCTGATGTCTATATGCTTGGAGCGATCATAGAACAGGATTCCTCAACAATCGAATCCCCCTCTGGTTGTCACAGAAGATCACGACGTTATCCAGCATGTGTCCAAACAGCTCACTAAAGAGCTTCCTCAACCAGGCAGCTTCACACGAGGTCATACTCGTAGCTATGTATTCGGTCTCAGCGGTGCTCAAAGCAACCGACTTCTGCTTCCTGCTCATCCAGGATATCAAAGCAGAACCCAAAGAGAACCAGCACCCAGAAGTGCTCTTGCGATCCTCCACACTGCCTGCCTAATCAGCATCAGAATAATCATGCAGCTTCACATTTCCGGCAGTGTATCTCAATCCATGAGAGATTGTTCCCTAAAGATATCTCAAATGATTCTTGGCACCAATCCAATGAGGCTCAACCATATATGAGCTCAACATGCTAACTGCAAACCATGTATCCCGACGGGAGTTCACTAAGAACATCAATGCTAGTACGAGTTTATGAAACTCAGAAGCATTTCACAAATCAGGTCCGGCATCACTACCGCATAACTTCTTCAAGTTAGGCTTCATCGAGGTAGACACGGGCTTGCAGTTCGCCATTCCAAATCCGGAATCCATCTCCCTCTTACTTTTGCAAATGAGAGGGCCTGCGCCTGCCAAAAAGAGGTCATCCTCATAAGATGCCAGTATGAGAGGTCTATCACCCACAACCTTCAAGCAACGGTTTGGATCGGCTTTACTCCTAGTGAATCTCAGCTTCGTCAGATAGTTGTCTATCCTTTCATACCAAGCCGGGGTTGCTAGCTTTAAATCATAGAGAGCTTTCCTTCACCTGCATACATGAGATTCCCGATCATGAATCTCAAACCCCTCGGGTTGTTCCACATCCATGGTCTTGCTATTACATGAGGGGAATGGTTCCCTTATAAGTTTTCCTTCGGTACATCTTGGACATGTACCTTCATGCTCTTCTTTGAATTCAAACATCCTTGTCACCATCTGTCTCATATGAGGTAGGGCCTTACAATGAAGATGGGCAAACCTCCAGTGCCATTGAAGAGATGTGTCACACGACATGGTCCCTAATGGACGTCCTGCAACTTCATACAAATTGCCAACCCTAAACCCATGAGTAAAAGCATCTTGAAAATTCCATTTTCAAACATGTACCTTTCCATCGATGAATGCCACCTTGTAACCTTTGACTTCCATTGTCGAAATGGACACCAGGTTCTTCTTGAGATTAGGTACATAAAGAACTTCTTGTAAATGAATTGTGCTACTCTCATTCAATTGAGGGGTAGCATTCCCTACACCCTTTCTGGGATAGGTGGCATCGACTCCAAGAATAATCACCACGATTGTCTACTTCTCTATCAAATTAGAGAGAGCTTCCTTGTATTTGATGGAGTGCCTTGAAGCACTACTATCAATAAGCCAGATTCCCAAAGAGTCTAGAGTTCCTTGCTTTCTTTGAAGAGTCGGCCATTTCCTTGATGACCTGCATTCCTTTTTCCTTTGCCATTGTACCTGTCATTCCTTTGATCATTGAAGATGCCCCTGGAATGATTGTTATCATCATCAAGTGATGTGTCCCTTCTATTTGGACACTTCTTCACATAATGGCCAAACTTATTGCAAGCAAGGCATCTGACTTTCCTTCCATTCTCAGATCCGGAATTGCCATTGAAGTGACCTATAGGTAGGCCATCAGATGCTTCCACTGCGCCACTTTGATAATATTCTCTACTTCGACTTCACCCTTGGTGAATTTGAAGTGGGATGAGGAACCCATTGAGCCTTTTGTCCTTTCCAACTGTCTTTGGTGATTGCTCTTTCACTCTTGCTTGGGCTTTGTCTTCGCCTCAACTCTGATACCATGTTAATTTTAGGTATGTTCTATGCTGATAGAAAATTTACTTCAATTTTCCATATTAGCTCAATATCAATTCCAGATTAGCAATCACATTTAGCATGATAGTAAAATGCAGATAGAACATAAACATAAATCGCAGAAGACAAGCCAAGACAAGAGGACACAAGATGTGGCACCAGCCAGGGACAAACCCCAATGTGGGGAAACCCTTGATCAATTCTTCTTATATGTTCCTCAATATTTCAGCACAGAGAGAGATAGTACATATACATCAGAAGTCAACATTTTGACTTATCTAAATAAGAGCAAAGATCTTCTCTAAGAAGATGACACATAAGGCAGTTGATCTGAACACAAGTGATTCCATCACCTTGTTGTACCTATCACTGTGTTGCACCATGTTGCACCATCATACCATGTCCATCATCGTTGTGATGTACCATGTTGCACTATCACTGAGTTGTACCTCATGATGTTGTACCCAACATACAGCTCTTCATCATCATGCTGCACTACGCATCACTATGCTGCGCCACTGTCACTGTGCATTATGTTGCACCTATTCACTGATGTCCCCATCACTGTGCACTATGCTGCACCTATTCACTGTTATACCCATCATTGTGCACTATGATGCACCAATGATTGTTGTACCCATCACTATGCACTATGCTGCACCAATGACTGTTGTACCCATCATTGTGCACTATGTTGCACCTATTCACTGTTGTACCCATCACTGTGCACTACGATGCACCAATGATTGTTGTACCCATCACTGTGCACTATGCTACACCTATTTACTAGTGTACCCACAACTGTACACTATGTTGTACCAATGACTGTTGTACCCATCACTGTGCACTATGTTGCACCAATGACTATTGTACCCATCACTGTGCACTATGTTGCACCTATTCACTGTTGCATCCTTCATGTTGCACTTCAATACATTCATGTTGTTGTACCCTATTACTATGATGTCCCATCATATCGTATTGATACACCCTATCACTATGCTGTCAATACAACAGGACCCTTCTTAAGGTCTAGATAGACAGCAGCTCTGTAGCTGTGGATTAGGGCCACCTTAGGACAGCATATATGGAGCTCTCTTGACAGCATTTAGAACCTGTCTTTTTAGGCCTCCTTTATACAGTCATTAGCCCTCTTATTCTCTACAACTATAGCATGATATGACCCTCCTAAATCAATGTCTAGATGTTTGTTATCGAGCTGCGATTTTACCTACTCCTTGTTGTGTTTCCATGATCGTATTTAGGGCAGCGTTAGAGCTGTGTCTCCTTCATGACTAGGGCTTCTCCTTGCTGCGAATAGAGGTCTCTTTTAGGACAATGTTAGGGCATATGAGGACATCGTCTTAGTGTCTGCGTTATGCCTTTCCTTACTGTGATTCCAAGCCTACATTAAAGTCTTTGGAACATCGTTGAAGGTTCTCCATCATGACTACTATTAGGGTTGTTGTAGGATCTTCAAGAGGACTGTTTCTCCTCCACATCTAGGGCTTCTTCTAGACTGTAATATAAAGCTCTTAGGCTTCTTCCATGGTTGTGTTACGCTTCTCTATTAGGGTAGCGTAGATGCTTCTCCGTGATCTTCCATAGACTGCGTTAGGACATTCATATTAGGGCAACGTATACTCTTAGTGACTCTTCCTTCCACTAAGACCCAAACGAGTGGAGAGGAAGAGATCACAAGAGAAATGAAGGTGTGTCTCAAATGAATAGCAAGCCACCTCTTTTTATACTAAAACGTTGAGCACAAGTTGGGGCAATTTGGTTGCTAGCCGACCTTGACGAATTGTCCCATAACACAAATAAATTCATATATCCATGAATACTTGTCGGAATAGGATGATCTTTAGATCAATCCTACACCTCTTGACGAGAGGAATCAAAGAAAATTATCAGTTGCCATAAATAAGATGACCCACGTGGAGTTTGGCCCTAGTTGCCAATTTTAACACTCCCTCTCAACTAGGGAGAACTCCATCTGCTAATCCATCTGCCAAGATGTACTATCTCTGCCATCAATGCCCTACACTGCTCTGCTGAACTATGAAGAAGAAGAAGTGATCGAGAATGTATCATACCATCCTCTACTGACCCGAAGTCAGTCCCATATAACAGAGAGTGTCTCATACCACTCTTACTGGTCCGAAATCAGTACCAACAGAGAGTGAGTTATATCACTCTTACAAACCCGAAGTCAATTCCAATTGATCCAAGATCAATATCATCCTAGCATAGGGAGTACGGTAGTAACATGATGCATCCATCGGTACTACTATGGTCCCTATCCTCATTTCCCTACTCATTGGCCAGATGAGAGGTACTTCCCATGAGTCCCAGACTGCATGGGTAGGATGTCTCAACAAGAGAAGGATGAACCACTCATCCTGCCTACATGTCGCCAAGGGTATGCCAGGGGAAGGCTGAACCACTCACCCTATGATTGTGTCTTGGCAGGAGAAGGATGAACCACTCATCCTTCCTACATAGCAAACCACTAGGGGAAGGTTGAACCACTCACCCTATGGTTGCTCATCGCTCCACGATGTACCCCCAAGCCCCTCGGAGCTCCCATAGCTCAATGTCCATATCATACAAGACCCTTAGGAGAGAGTCTCTCCACGACTCCTAGTCATTCTCGGAAAGTCAAGAATTTGACCTTTCCCAGGGGCTTCGACAGAATATCGGCGACCTGCACATCAGTCCCAAAGCGATGGAGCCTTCTTTCTCCTCCATGTACCATATACCAGATAAAGTGGTACCTGATGTCTATATGCTTGGAGCGATCATAAAACACAGGATTCCTCAACAGTTGAAGCCCCCTCTCGTTGTCACAGAAGATCACGACATTATCCAGCACATGTCCAAACAGCTCACTAAAGAGCTTCCTCAACCAAGCAGCTTCACACGACGTCATACTCGTAGCAATGTATTCAGTCTCAGCAGTGCTCAAACCAACCGACTTCTGCTTCCTACTCATCCAGGATATCAAAGCAGAACCCAAAGAGAACCAGCACACAGAAGTGCTCTTGCGATCCTCCACACTAGCTGCCTAATCAGCATCAGAATAATCATGCAGCTTCACATTTCCGGCAGTGTATCTCAATCCATGAGAGATTGTGCCTTAAAGATATCTCAAATGAATCTTGTCAACAATCCAATTAGGCTCAACCATATTTGAGCTCAACATGCTAATTGCAAAACATATATCCGGACGGGAGTACACCAAGAACATCAATGCCAGTACGAGTTTATGAAACTCAGAGGCATTTCACAAATCAGGTTTCGCATCACTATTGCATAACTTCTTGAAGTTAGGCTTCATCGAGGTAGACACAGGCTTGCAGTTCACCATTGCAAATCCGGAATCCATCTCCCTCTTACTTTTGCAAATGAGAGGGTCTGTGCTTGCCAAAAAGAGATCGTCCTCATAAGGTGCCAGTATGAGAGGTCTATCATCTACAACCTTCAAGCAACAGTTTGAGGTCTATCATCATCGGCTTGAAAATTTAGATCTCAGCATGAAAGATATAACATGAAAAACCACTGAAACTCGCAAAAATAAATTTCCACAAAAAAAAAATTATTTTTCAAATTTATTTTTTTTTCAAATACAAACTATTTCAAAACCCTAAATTTAAAAAATCAAAACAAATTTTTGATTTTTTTTATTTTTTTATTTTTTTTATTTTTTTTAAAAATGAAAATTCTAAATCTAAACTCTAACAATTATAAAAATTTAAAATAAAATTAAACCAAAGTTAAAATAAATCTTTTTTATTTTTTATTTTTTAAAAATGAGAATTAAAAAATCTAAGATTTAAAAAATATAAATCGGAACATAAATCTAACACATTAAAAAAAACTACAATAAAATTAATCTAAGTCAAAAATTCTAAGAAAATAAAACTTAAACTAACTAATATATAAAAAAAAGATTAAACTATATTGAAATTTCTTTTTTTTTAAATTTTTATAAAGAAAAACGAAACCAAAAAAAATCAAAACTATGAATAATAACTACGCATAAAAAAAAAATCTATCGGTGAGACGTATTATACCCTAGCTAATGCTAAAAGCCGAAACAGTGAGAAAAACACCTGCGCATTTCGAATATTGACGGCGTAATGGAAAATGCGGGGAAGCTTTACCTGAAACACGAGACCAATTACCTGCTACCGCCCGAGGATGACCTGCGTGATGGAGGTTTGGAACGGAATGATTCACGCCAGAAGCTGGATGAACCACGCGTTATCCTTTAGCGAAATCCGAAAAAACAATGCCTGCTCTGACTGAAAACGTGACTCTGGCGTTTGATTTTGCTCTGCGTGAGGGATAATACTCAGAATGCTGATATGGCGGCTTTGAATCGATTGCAGATGGCAGACTGATCAGCGTATTCTGTTTTGGAGCCCACGTTGAAATCCGACCATTCGTCTTGAACGCTGAATGCTTGCCACAATCGTTTCGATTTTGGGCTGAGAACTAAGCAACGACCCCTCTTCGGCTTTCTTGGTATCAACCGGATGGCAGGATCCTTTTTAATGATAATCGTTTGAGGGTTTAAGGTTTCCAACAGAGGCTAGAAATCAAAGATGTTCACAACGTTCAAAATGCTGAAGGATCCAAAAATGAAACTTGAACACTTTTCTCAGCGATAAATGACTCTCTGTCTGCTGATTAAATACCTTCTGACGGCGGTCCTGCAATTGCAAGGAGACAAAACCCTAATGAAGATTGAACAAAAATTTGAAACCCTAGAACAGCTTAATTAATTTACAGATTTGGCCCCTTAACAGCCAGATTCAACAATAAACACAGAAATATTTTGAAGAAACAAAGATTTCAGATTTTCACTGTGAAGAACTTCAGAAAATCTCTCATGCAAATTAGAAAAATAAACCGAATGATAGACCCAGGATCAAATCCAACTGGGCTCAGCAAAAAAATGCTTGCGGGAGTTGGCTGGTTCAGCCGAGAACTTCCCCGAACGCCCACAAATTTCCTTCAGAAAGGGTTTTCTGCACAGCTCAAAACAACCATCAGTAACGAGGGCAAAAATGCTGCTAGATCTCAGGAAGTAATGGAGATACCTGCCATTACTTCAGAAACCCTAACAACACTCAAACCCTAGCAAGTGAACAAGATACCTGTGTTCACAATACTCTACAAAAAGCTATTATTAACGGCTGAAAATAACATATGCAGAAAATTAAACAATCTCACAGCATTTCAAGAGAGTAACACCAGCAAGATATGGACTCCAAAGTCTTCTTTTATTAACCAGAAACCAATTTACAAGAGAGTTTCTTCAGTCTTAGACTCACAGATCTTCCCATGATCTGAACTGACCCCTAGCACCCTACTTAAAGGAAATGACTCCAACGGCTAGTTCGAGTGATCCATGCTGAAATGATCTCGACCGTTGATGAGGATCAAAACATCTCTTGATCTCATCCGTCGATTTATTAAAAAATAATATTTTGCATGCATTCACTTAAAATATTATTATTTTATTAGTTAGGGTTTTAGCTCTATTTTTTAATTTTTTTATTATTTTTTCATTTTTTAAATTTTTTATTTGTTTTATTATTTTATTATTATTATTTTTTATTTTTTTTTATTCATTTTAAAATGGATCGTCGAACTAAGCCTTCGGAAACATCACCTAGGACCTAGGACTTAGGACACATGAGGGGATTTAAAACATTTTCAACCCTCAAGACACATTTCATGATGACCTTTACAATTTACATCTTAAGGGGACAAACCCACTTAACATAGACCCTCACAAATCACCCAGTTCTGCGACACAACTATAATCTAGCAGATCAACACACTAGGATTCTCCTAAAGTTCTAATGACAAAATCCATCCCGGCTTTGGGGTCAGGTTTGAAGGAAAACTCTGCCGATCCATGGATCGGTGAGACGAAAAACCTTCCGGGACGTAGATTACCACTAGAAAGTTAGGTCCACCTAGGCAATTTACATACATGACTCATGTCTGCTAAGATTATTTACAATTCATACATGCAGACTGGGTTTTACAATCAAAATGATCAAGTTGCTGATGATGGCAGGATGGCACGGATATGCTGATCAGGTGCTGCCCCTTTTTGCCAAGAAAAGGGGGGGGTACTGCATGGGTAGTTGACCAGTAGAGGTCAACATCTGGCTCTACTTGGGGACACGTTGCTGCTTGCAGGAATGTGAGAATCCAGAATCTGCATCCATACAACACAAAAATAAGTAGCGTCCATCCAAAAAATCATCATATACGTTAAGCACAGGAAAGATAAAAGCTCTTCATTTATTAACTATCTAAAGCAGAAATAAAAATGCGGAAAAAACAAGGAGTAGGGTTAGAAATATGATAGAAAGGATGCCCTACGGCATCAGATGTGTTCAATATAGTGCATACTGAGCATTTGCCTGCTTTCAGGCAAATCTGTGGGCTGCTTGTTGGATGTGCCATGTCCGATTTTGCATATGGTAGGACTCTTTCCTATCCGAAAATCAAGCTGCTCACGGCCGTCTGATGCATGAAATCTTCTTCTCATTCTCTTTCTCTTGCGCTTTTTCTTTCTGGCAGGTTGAATTACTAATGATATGGAACTTTCTGTTTCAAAACTATCAGATGAAGTATGTAAGATATGCGTGACATGTCTTTCTTTATCTTGCATCTGATCTTTATGTCTATCTGGATCACCTTCAATTAACCACCTAATGACCTCCTCATAATAAGATGGAACTTGTTGCGGCAAATGAGAAGGCTCCTGGTTTCTCTTATCATCTGACCATTGTTGAATCTTTTGAACTTGTATTCTAATGGCATCCATCTGACTAGAGCATTCATCCCTTATAGCACTGATTTGTATGGCATGGTGTTCTTGCATGTGTTTTATTACTTTATCATTCTTTTCCTTTATGTCCATCAAGCAATGTTGCATGAAATTTATTTCTTCTTTATGATTCGCTTGCATGTCAGCCAACTGATGATCCATAATTAATAACTTGTTTTGCATAGAATCAATTTCCCTATCATGATCAGCTTTCATGGTCACCATATTTTCTTCTAAGACTGACATCTTGCTTTGCATGCTTCTAATTTATGTTTCATATTTAGTTTTCATGGCCTCAATTTCCTTAGCATGCTGATTTTGTGTGACCTCCAACTCCCTATTACGTTCTTTCAAGTGGGTGCATAAAGTTTTAACATCATTTATAAGACTAGTTTGATTGCTTTCCATATTTCTTACCAGCATCATTAGATCTTGTATAATTTGCTTTTGTTCTTCCCTTTCACTATCATTTGTCCCTGATTTTTCACTATCATGAACTTAGTCTGCGATATTTCCGGTGGATGACACATTCTGATCTTGAAAACTTTCTTCAACAGCTAGATTTTTTATAAGATTACTTTCTTTCTTTTGCACAATTTTTGAGGTAGAAGGCAAGCTGTTTGGACTATCATATCTATCTTTAAAAGCATTGAGAATGTCTTGTAAAGAAGTGAAAAAATCATTAGGAAAATTATTAAACCAATTCAAGGCATCACCCTCTAAAGAATGGACAAATAAACGCATCTTGAAATCTTCATGATTATACTGAGGAAGTCTACAATATTTGATCATTACACAAGTAAACATGTTTAAATGCTTTCTAACAGCGACCGAATCACCACCCGAGAACTTAAATAATTTAGAAATGGCCTCTTTCAGAAGATCATGGAGATTATCAGTAAAATGACATGGTTTAAATGAATAATCCATGATGAACAATAAGGGATCAAATGGATGATAGAAAGAGATTTCTCCTCAAGAAAATTAAGAGATGAAAGAAGTGGAGTCGCCACTTGAACAATGAATCTGATTCTAGGATCCAAAAAGTAACCACAAGCAGATATGAGGAAAGCTTCTTGTCTGGGAAGAATGAGAAAGTGGAGTCGCCACCCAAACAAGAAACAAACCGAAGAGATGCTACTGATATGGCGAAAAATAAGGCAATAAAAGATCCAAATGATAACCCAAAAGGTTGAATTTGCCAGCTCAAAATGAGAGATGAGAAAGATGAGAAGGTGAATGTCGATGAAACACCGAGAACAAAGTGTCCCCGGCAACGGCGCCAAAAAATGTTGGCGTTGCCGGGCCAGATGAAAAGATAAGAATGAGAAGGATGATTGTCGTTGAAACGCCGAGAAAACAATGTCCCCGGCAACGGCGCCAAAAAATGTTGGCGTTGCCGGCTCAAACGAATGATAGACAGATGAACGATGAATGATGAAAAGATGTTGAAACACCAAGGACAGAAAAACTCTATCCCCGGCAACGGCGCCAAAAAATGTTGTCGCGCAGATTGACACGACAACGCTCAGACCGGGGGCTGTCACTCTGATCCCCGATCCCTCCGTTTAAGCCTGTCTCCCGCGGCTAAGGGGGGTAGACCCTGTGAGATGATGAAGACCAACTGCCGAACAGTTGGTTGGGAGACACGAGACACGATATGAAAAACACTAGATGGATTTGATTAATTTAGCAGACCAGTGCCTTAAGAGATTGTGGTTAAGATGATTACTTGTTAGAAACGTAAATCGTGAACAGCAATCATTTGTCATCGAAAGGTATCAGCTAAATCACATGACCAAAACGACATCCGGCAACTGAAAATTTTGAAGAGATAAATGCCTTAAAACACCACGAAAATCGTAAATCATTAACCAGATATCAATTTCGTATCTCGGCTTGAAAATTTAGATCTCAGCATGAAAGATATAACATGAAAAACCACTGAAACTCGCAAAAATAATTTTCCACAAAAAAAAAAATATTTTTCAAATTTTTTTTTTTTAAATACAAACTATTTCAAAACCCTAAATTTAAAAAATCAAAACAAATTTTTGATTTTTTTTATTTATTTATTTATTTTTATTTTTTTTAAATGAAAATTCTAAATCTAAACTCTAACAATTATAAAAATTTAAAATAAAATTAAACCAAAGTTAAAATAAATCTTTTTTATTTTTTATTTTTTAAAAATGAGAATTAAAAAATCTAAGATTTAAAAAATATAAATCGGAACATAAATCTAACACATTAAAAAAAACTACAATAAAATTAATCTAAGTCAAAAACTCTAAGAAAATAAAACTTAAACTAACTAATATATAAAAAAAAGATTAAACTATATTGAAATTTCTTTTTTTTTTGAATTTTTATAAAGAAAAACGAAACCAAAAAAAATCAAAACTATGAATAATAACTACGCATAAAAAAAATCTATCGGTGAGACGTATTATACCCTAGCTAATGCTAAAAGCCGAAACAGTGAGAAAAACACTTGCGCATTTCAAATATTGACGGCGTAATGGAAAATGCGGGGAAGCTTTACCTGAAACACAAGACCAATTACCTGCTACCGCCCGAGGATGACCTGCGTGATGGAGGTTTGGAACGGAATGATTCACGCCAGAAGCTGGATGAACCACGCGTTATCCTTCAGCGAAATCCGAAAAAACAATGCCTGCTCTAACTGAAAACGTGACTCTGGCGGTTTGATTTTGCTCTGCGTGATGGATAATACTCAGAATGCTGATATGGCGGCTTTGAATCAATTGCAGATGGCAGACTGATCAGCGTATTCTGTTTTGGAGCCCACGTTGAAATCCGACCATTCGTCTTGAACGCTGAATGCTTGCCACAATCGTTTCGATTTTGGGCTGAGAACTAAGCAACGACCCCTCTTCGGCTTTCTTGGTATCAACCGGATGGCAGGATCCTTTTTAATGATAATCGTTTGAGGGTTTAAGGTTTCCAGCAAAGGCTAGAAATCAAAGATGTTCACAACGTTCAAAATGCTGAAGGATCATATAACCAGACCCAAAAATGAAACTTGAACACTTTTCTCAGCGATAAATGACTCTCTGTCTGCTGATTAAATACCTTCTGACGGCGGTCCTGCAATTGCAAGGAGACAAAACCCTAATGAAGATTGAACAAAAATTTGAAACCCTAGAACAGCTTAATTAATTTACAGATTTGGCCCCTTAACAGCCAGATTCAACAATAAACACAGAAATATTTTGAAGAAACAAAGATTTCAGATTTTCACTGTGAAGAACTTCAGAAAATCTCTCATGCAAATTAGAAAAATAAACCGAATGATAGACCCAGGATCAAATCCAACTGGGCTCAGCAAAAAAATGCTTGCGGGAGTTGGCTGGTTCAGCCGAGAACTTCCCCGAACGCCCACAAATTTCCTTCAGAAAGGGTTTTCTGCACAGCTCAAAACAACCATCAGTAACGAGGGCAAAAACGCTGCTAGATCTCAGGAAGTAATGGAGATACCTGCCATTACTTCAGAAACCCTAACAACACTCAAACCCTAGCAAGTGAACAAGATACCTGTGCTCACAATACTCTACAAAAAGCTATTATTAACGGCTGAAAATAACATATGCAGAAAATTAAACAATCTCACAGCATTTCAAGTATGGCTGAAGAAAGCAGGTTAAAGGATAACAAGGGGGAAATTTTATTTATTTTTATAGGAAATCTAGAACAAGCTATTAATAGAGGGAGGGGAGGAAAGGGAGGAAACGACTACGAAGCCAGGGCCGAATCTAGCAACTGCGTCATCTCTATTAAGATTGCTTGGCCTTCTTTCAATCTCAATGGCTTCCTTGATTTTAAAATTGTTAAAAAATTTCAAACTCTACACAAATGTCTCGAAAAAAATGCTTTAATTTTCTCTCTTCCATATCTCCAATAATTCCACTAATTCTTGGCTTAATGTTTAGATGTATTTTGGAAAAGTTCTGCTCACCATCAAGATATGGACTCCAAAGTCTTCTTTTATTAACCAGAAACCAATTTACAAGAGAGCTTCTTCAGTCTTAGACTCACAGATCTTCCCATGATCTGAACTGACCCCTAGCACCCTACTTAAAGGAAATTACTCCAACGGCTAGTTCGAGTGATCCATGCTAAAATGATCTCGACCGTTGATGAGGATCAAAACATCTCTTGATCTCATCCATCGATTTATTAAAAAATAATATTTTGCATGCATTCACTTAAAATATTATTATTTTATTAGTTAGGGTTTTTGCTCTATTTTTTAATTTTTTTATTATTTTTTCATTTTTTAAATTTTTTATTTGTTTTATTATTTTATTATTATTATTTTTTTATTTTTTTATTCATTTTAAAATGGATCATCGAACTAAGCCTTCGGAAACATCACCTAGGACCTAGGACTTAGGACACATGAGGGGATTTAAAACATTTTCAACCCTCAAGACACATTTCATGATGACCTTTACAATTTACATCTTAAGGGGACAAACCCACTTAACATAGACCCTCACAAATCACCCAGTTCTGCGACACAACTATAATCTAGCAAATCAACACACTAGGATTCTCCTAAAGTTCTAATGACAAAATCCATCCCGGCTTTGGAGTCAGGTTTGAAGGAAAACTCTGCCGATCCATGGATCGGTGAGACGAAAAACCTTCTGGGACGTAGATTACCACTAGAAAGTTAGGTCCACCTAGGCAATTTACATACATGACTCATGTCTGCTAAGATTATTTACAATTCATACATGCAGACTGGGTTTTACAATCAAAATGATCAAGTTGTTGATGATGGCAGGATGGCACGGATATGCTGATCAGGTGCTGCCCCTTTTTGCCAAGAAAAAGGGGGGGGGTACTGCATGGGTAGTTGACCAGTAGAGGTCAACACAAGGCATCTGCCTTTCCTTCCATTCTCAGATCCGGACTTCCTATTGAAGTGACCTGTAGGTAGGCCACCAGATGCTTCCGTTGCGCCACTTTGATAATATTCTCTGCTTCGACTTCACCCTTGGTGAATTTGAAGTGGGATGAGGAACCCATTGAGCCTTTTGTCCTTTCCAACTGTCTTCAGTGATTGCTCTTTCACTCTTGCTTGGGCTTTGTCTTCGCCTCAACTCTGATACCATGTTAATTTTAGGTATGTTCTATGTTGATAGCAAATTTACTTCAATTTTCCATATTAGCTCAATATCAATTCCAAATTAGCAATCACATTTAGCATGATAGTAAAATGCAGATAGAACATAAACATAAATCGCAGAAGACAAGCCAAGACAAGAGGACACAAGATGTGGCGCCAGCCAGGGACAAACCCCAATGTGGGGAAACCCTTGATCAATTCTTCTTATATGTTCTTCAATATTTCAACACGGAGAGAGATAGTACATATACATCAGAAGTCAACATTTTGACTTATCTAAATAAGAGCAGAGATCTTCTCTAAGAAGATGGCACTTGAGGCAGTTGATCTGAACACAGGTGATTCCATCACCTTGCTGTACCTATCACTGTGTTGCACCATGCTACACCATCATACCATGTCCATCATCATTGTGTTGCACCATGTTGCACCATCACTGAGTTGTACCTCATCATGTTGTACCCAACATGCTGCTCTTCATCATCATGTTGCACTATTCATCATGATGCACTATGCATCATGCTACATTATGCATCAATGTGCTGCACCACTGTCACTATGCACTATGCTACACCTATTCACTGTTGTACCCATCACTGTGCACTATGCTGCACCTATTCACTGCTATACCCATCACTGTGCACTATGCTGCACCTATTCACTGCTATACCCATCACTGTGCACTATGCTGCACCAATTCACTGTTGTACCAATCACTGTGCACTATGTTGCACCAAAGATTGTTGCTGCACCAATGACTGTTGTACCCATCATTGTGCACTATGTTGCACCAATTCACTGTTGTACCAATCACTGTGCAATATGTTGCACCGAAGATTGTTGTACCCATCACTATGCACTATGCTGCACCTATTCACTATTGTACCCATCACTATGCACTATGCTGCGCCAATGACTATTGTACCCATCACTGTGCACTATGTTGCGCGTATTCATTACTGCATCCTTCATGCTACACTTCAATACATTCATGTTGTTGTACCCTATTACTATGTTGTCCCATCATATCATATTGCTGCACCATAACACTATGCTATCAATACTACAGAACCATTCTTAAGGGCTAGATAGACAGCAACTAGGGCAGCTCTGTAGCTACGGATTAGGGCCACCTTAGGACAGTGTATATGGAGATATCTTGACAGCATTTAGAACTTGTCTTTTTAGGCCTCCTTTATACAGTCATTAGCCCTCTTATTCTCTACAGCTAGGGCATGATATGACCCTCCTAAATCAACATCTAGATGGTTGTTATAGACCTGCGTTTTTACCTAATCCTTGTTGTGTTTCCATGATCGTATTTAGGGCAGCGTTAGAGCTGTGTCTCCTTCATGACTAGAGCTTCTCCATGTTGCGAATAGAGGTCGCTTTTAGGACAGTGTTAGGGCATATAAGGATAGCGTCTTAGTGTCTATGTTATGCCTTTCCTTACTGTGATTCCAAGCCTACATTAAAGTCTTTAGAACAGCATTGAAGGTACTCCATCATCACTGCTATTAGGGCTGATGTAGGATCTTCAAGAGGATTGTTTCTCCTCCACGTCTAGGGCTTCTTCTAGACTGTAATATAGATCTCCTAGGCTTCTTCCATGGCTGCGTTAGGCTTCTCTATTAGGGCAGTGTAGATTCTTCTCCATGATCTTCCATGGACTGCATTAGGACATTCATATTAGGGCATCATATACTCTTAGTGACTCTTCCTTCCACTAAGACCCAAATGAGTGGAGAGGAAGAGATCACAAGAGAAATGAATGTGTGTCTTAAATGACTTGCAAGCCACCTCCTTTTATACTAAAATGCTGAGCACAAGTGGGGGCAATTTGGTTGCTCGCTGACCTTGACGAATTGTCCCATAACACAAATAAATTCATATCTCCATGAATACTTGTCGGAATCGGATGATCTTTAGATCAATCCTACACCTCTCAACAAGAGGAATCCAAGAAAAATATCAGCGGCCATAAATAAGATGACCCACATGGAGTTTGGCCCTGTTGCCAATTTTAACACTCCCTCTCAACTAGGGAGAACTTCATCTGCTAATCCATCTACCAGACTGTACTATCTTTGCCATCAGTGCCTTGCACTGCTCTGCTCTGCTCTGCTGAACTATGAAGAAGAAGAAGTGATCGAGAATGTATCATACCATCCTCTACTGACCCAAAGTCAATCCCATATAGCAGAGAGTGTCTCATACCACTCGTCTTGATCCGAAATCAATTCCAAAAGAGAGTGAGTTATATCACTCTTACTAACCCGAAGTCAGTTCCAATTGATCCGAGATCAATATCATCCTAGCATAAGGACCCTATCCTCATTTCCCTACTCATTGGCCAGATGAGAGGTACTTCCCATGAGTCCCACACTGCATGGGTAGGATGTTTCAGCAGGAGAAGGATGAACCACTCATCCGACCTATATGTTGCCACGGGTATCCCAGGGGAAGGTTGAACCACTCACCTTGTACACAACAAATCACTAGGGGAAGGTTGAACCACTCACCCTATGATTGTGTCTCACCAAGAGAAGGATGAACCACTCATCCTGCCTACATAGCAAGCCACTAGGGGAAGGTTGAACCACTCACCCTATGGTTGATCATCACTCCATGATGTACCCCCAAGCCCCTCGGAGCTCCCAAAGCTCAATGTCCATATCATATAGGACCCTTAGGAGAGAGTCTCTCCACGACTCCTAGTCGTTCTCAGAAAGTCAAGAATTTGACCTTTCTCGGGGGCTTCAACAAAATATCGGCGATCTGCACATCAATCCCAATGCGATGGAGCCTTCTTGCTCCTCGATGTACCATATCCCAGATAAAGTGGTACCTGATGTCTATATGCTTGGAGCGATCATAGAACACGGGATTCCTCAACAATCGAATCCCCCTCTAGTTGTCATAGAAGATCACGACATTATCCAGCACGTGTCCAAATAGCTCACTGACGAGCTTCCTCAACCAGGCAGCTTCACACGAAGTTGTACTCGTAGCTATGTATTCAGTTTCAGTGGTGCTCAAAGCAACCGACTTCTACTTCCTGCTCATCCAGGATATCAAAGCAGAACCCAAAGAGAACCAGCACCTAGAAGTGCTCTTGCGATCCTCCACACTGCCTGCCTAATCAGCATCAGAATAATCATGCAGCTTCACATTTCCGGCAGTGTATCTCAATCCATGAGAGATTGTGCCCTGAAGATATCTCAAATGATTCTTGGCACCAATCCAGTGAGGCTCAACCATATATGAGCTCAACATGCTAACTGCAAAACATATATCCGGACAGGAGTTCACCAAGAACATCAATGCTAGTATGAGTTTATGAAACTCAGAGGCATTTCAATAATCAGGTTCGGCATCACTACCGCATAACTTCTTGAAGTTAGGCTTCATCGAGGTAGACACGGGCTTGCAGTTCTGCATCACTACCGCATAACTTCTTGAAGTTAAGCTTCATCGAGGTAGACACGAGCTTGAAACTCACCATTCCAAATCCGGAATCCATCTCCCTCTTACTTTTGCAGATGAGAGGGTCTGCACCTGTCAGAAAGAGGTCGTCCTCATAAGGTGCCAGTATGAGAGGTCTATCATCCACAACCTTCTAGCAACGGTTTGGATCGGCTTTACTCCTAGTGAATCTCAGCTTCATGAGACAGTTGTCTATCCTTTCATACCAAGCCCAGGTTGCTTGCTTTATATCATAGAGAGCTTTCCTTCACCTGCATACATGAGATTCCCGATCATGAATCTCAAACCCTTCGGGTTGTTCCACATCCATGGTCTTGTTGTTACATGAGGGGAATGGTTCCCTTGTTAGTTTTCCTTCCGTACATCTTAGACATGTACCTTCATGCTCTTCTTTGAATTCAGGCATCCCTGTCACTATTTGTCTCACATCGGGTAGGGCTTTACAATGAAGATGGGCAAACCTCTGGTACCATTGAAGAGATGTGTCACACGACATGGTCCCCAATGGACTTCCTGCAACTTCATACAAATTGCCAACCTTGAACCCATGAGTAAAAGCATCTTGAAAATTCCATTTTCAAACATGTACCTTTCCATCGATGAATGCCACCTTGTAACCTTTGACTTCCATTGTCGAAATGGACACCAGGTTCTTCTTGAGCATTGTTGCGGGGGAGGGCCCCCCCCCTCGATCCCGCTCCCAATCCGGGCTCCGGGCGGGATCGACTCAGGAGCGAGTCGAGAGCACGCTCCCGATAAAAAAAATTGCGCTCCTTGCCAAATCCAGGAGCGACTTCGGGATTGTCGCTCCTGGAGCGACTTCGGGATTGTCGCTCCTGGAGCGACACGCGCAGAGGCCAGGAGCAAATGCGGCGAAACAAATTAAAAAAATAAATAAATTATAAACAAACAAACAAAATGCGCGGTTCAAAAAATCAATTTTTTCTAATATAATGAGGGAAGGAGGGCTTTTATGAATCATTGTGACTTGATGAGACCAAGAGAGCAAGGAGCCAGTAGTCTTGGACGGATTTGAGGTAGGTTAGCAATTTTTTTTTAGTGTTTATTAATTTACTCTTAATTTCTAAATAAATAAATAGATTTTTCTCTATTTCAGTTTCCCATTGGGCCATTCCCATTCCCATTCCATTTTATTAAATTTTGCAGATTCAAAACTACAAATTTCAAACATCATGGTTATATTTCTTGGCATTTTCTTCTTCTTGGTTCCTTTTCTGGTTATTATGGTGCTGGAGAGTAGGAAAAGGAGGGTTCAAATTGTTCAAAATGAAGAAGGGGATGAAGAAGGGGGATAAAATGGATTTGATGAAAACCCCGATGAGGAGGAGTTGGAGGAGGGTGAACATGATTCAGCAGCTGAAAAAACTAAACAAGACCAAACCCCATTATGGAAATATGTTAACAGGCCTGAAGCAAGGAAAGGGGATGGAACCACTAAATTTCATTGCCCCCATTGCAACAATAATTACACAGGTTCATACACCCGTGCCAGAAAACACCTCTACGGGAAAATGCCATGGGATGGAGATAAGCAAGTAGGAATCAAAACTTGTGCAAGTGTGTCAGCAGCAGATAGAGCCAAATACATAAGGGAAGAGGAGGAAACCCAATATAAATCTAAAAAATCAAGGGGTTTCTTTAAACCAAGCTCACAATCACAAGCACAAAGAACTCCTTCAGCATCCTCCCAAGGCAGTGGATATGGAGGCACGGGGTCATCAGCTTTAAGGCATAGAACCATATCAGATTTCCTTGATGAAGGGTGTAGGAATGATGTGGATTCAAAAGTTTACAAGTTTCTCTATGCATGTGGGATACCATTCAATGTTCTTCGCTCACCTTATTGGCACGAAATGGTTTTTGCCATAAATGATGCCCCTAAAGGATACAAGAGCCCTGCGTATGACAAGACAAGAACCGTTGGACTTGATCATGAAAAAGCAAAAATATCACATTCTTTGAATAGAATGACAAGTTCTTGGACTAACCATGGGGTGTCCATTGTATCTGATGGATGGACAAATGTAAAAGGCAAGCCATTGATAAGTGTTCTTGCTGTGTCTGTTAGTGGTGCCATCTTTCTAAATGCATATGATTACTCAAAGAAGTTCAAGACCGACATCAACATTGTAGAAGCATTACTTGAAACAATTGACCGTGTTGGGCCATACAATGTCATCCAAGTCATCACTGATAATGCTCCTAATTGTAAGGCAGCGAGAGCAATTATTAAGGATAAATACCCCAACATATTTTGGTCTGGGTGTTTGGTTCACACATTGAACCTTTTGATGCATGATGTTGTTAAGAACAAAAATGAACAATACAAATGGATTGGCAATTTGTACAAGAAAGGCAAACAAATGATAAAATTTATTACAAATCATAGCAATACCCATGGCCTTTTCCGCAGTCACTCAAGATTGGAGTTGTTGAAGATTGTGAGGTCTAGATTTGGTAGCTATTACCTCACCTTCAGGCACCTTTTGAAGGTAAGAGAGTCATTGGCTAGCATGGTATCAAGTCCACACTGGCAGGTATTAAAAGAAAGGGCTACAAATGCAGCTGACAGGCGAGGTTTTAAACTGGTGGAGGAGGCCGCTCTTGAAGGTATGTTTTGGGCACGTGTGAGGCAAGTATTGGATTTCACCAGGCCCATTTATCATATGATTCGGTTTGCAGATACAGATAAACCAGTGATTGGCGAGGTGTATGAGCAGATGGATACCATGTTGGGGCAAATAAAAGATATTGTTCATAACAATGATCCTGACTTGTACAAACTGATTCACGATTTTGTGTGTGTACAGTGGAATAAACTTAATCTTCCACTACATTGCTTGGCGTATATCCTTACACCAAAATACTACTCTACATCTTGGTTGGACCAACCTGCACCAGGGGGTGGGGTTAGGACCAAACCCCATATAGATGAAGAGGTATCTAAAGGATATTTGGAAGCATTAGAAAAGTTGATACCTAACAGGGAGGAATGTGCTAGTGTGTGCCTTGAAATAGGCAGATACTTCAGTAACACTAGTTTGTTTGGTACCTTCCATGTAATGGAAGACAGAGACAAATTTGATGCTCTCACATGGTGGGAAACATATGGCGTCCATGGACATTTGCCAAAATTGGCAAAAAAAATTCTATCACAGGTTGTAAATACTTCTTCTGCAGAGAGGTGTTGGAGCACCTACAGCTTCATACATAATGTGAAAAGAAACAGACTCAATGAAAACCGGGCAGAAAGCTTGGTTTATGTGCACTACAACTTGAGGTTGTTGAGTCATTACTGTGATCGGGCTTATGAGGATCCAACATATAAAATTTGGGACAACCACCCAGAGGATGACAATTTGGAGGATGGCACCATACATCTTGAAGAACTGGAAGAGGAACTTATAAGGGAGGAAGATGAAGCAGCAGCCATGCTACCTCCACCATCCAGTAGCAATGCTCGAGTTCCGAGTCTTGTTCCTTTGTTGTCACCACCTCCATCTACACCCTCACGTGGAGGGCATATGCCTTCTAGTTCTGGTCATTGGTCTGTGCGGGAGACTCCTAGAAGACCACCACGACCTGCTCATAACTGTTGAGTCTTGACTCTTGACTCTTTCATATCATAATGATATTTTTTGTAAACAATATACGACTGTGACAATGAAAGTTTGAAGTTTGAAGTTGGAAATTATAACTCATTGGTAATGATTCTGAATTATGAATATGATGCTTCGTGAAAGTTGTTTCATTTCATTTCATAATTCATTTTATAACATTTCATTTCATGTTAAGTTGTTAACAGTTAGATATTATTTCTTGTAATGGTTAAACTTAGCTTACAAGTACAACTTTGGTGATCAATGATGATAAATGTTATATATTGAATTTTCAATTTTGAAAGCTTGAAGTTGAAACTTTAAGATTGATGAATCATGATTCACGAGACTCAATTGTGGACGTGGTTGATGAAGATTATAACTTCTAGATGATTGATGTTATATGGTTCAATGATCAATCTATGTATTTTTATGTTTTTTATATCTAATTCATCATTCTACATGTTTTTGTTGACATATATGTATCAAAATATAAATATATATATATATATATATATATATTATATAAAAATCGCTCCAGGATTCGCTCCCAAACCAGGAGCTTTTGAAAATGTCGCTCCCGCTCCCGTTTTCGCTCCCACTCCCCACTTTCGCTCCTGCTCCCAAGTAACACTGTTCTTGAGATCAAGTACATAAAGAACTTCATGTAAATGAATCGTGCTACTTTCATTCAATTGAGGGGCAACATTCCCTACACCCTTTCCGGGATAGGTGGCATCGACTCCAAGAATAATCTCCACGATTGTCTCCTTCTCTATCAAATTAGAGAGAGCTTCCTTGTATCTGATGGAGTGCCTTGAAGCACTACTATCAATAAGCCAGATTCCCAAAGAGTCTAGAGTTCCTTGCTTTCTTTGAAGAGTCGGCCATTTCCTTGATGACCTGCATTCCTTTTTCCTTTGCCATTGTACCTATCATTCCTTTGATCATTGAAGATGCCCCTGGAATGATTGTTATCATCATCAAGTGATGTGTTCCTTCTATTCGGACACTTCCTTACATAATGGCCAAACTTATTGCAAGAAAGGAATTTGCCTTTCCTTCCATTCTCAGATCCAGACTTCCCATTGAAGTGACCTGTAGGTAGGCCACCAGATGCTTCCGCTGCGCCACTTTGATAATATTCTCTGCTTCGACTTCACCCTTGGTGAATTTGAAGTGGGATGAGGAACCCATTAAGCCTTTTGTCCTTTCCAACTGTCTTCGGTGATTGCTCTTTCACTCTTGCTTGGGCTTTGTCTTCGCCTCAGCTCTAATACCATGTTAATTTTAGGTATGTTCTATGCTGATAGCAAATTTACTTCAATTTTCCATATTAGCTCAATATCAATTCCATATTAGCAATCAGATTTAGCATGATAATAAAATGCAGATAGAACATAAACATAAATCGCAAAAGGCAAGCCAAAACAAGAGGACACAAGATGTGGCGCCAGCCAGGGACAAACCCCAATGTGGGGAAACCCTTGATCAATTCTTCTTATATGTTCTTCAATAGTTCAGCATAGAGAGAGATAGTACATATACATCAGAAGTCAACATTTTGACTTATCTAAATAAACGCAGATATCTTCTCTAAGAATATGGCACATGAGGCAGCTGATCTCAACACAGGTGATTCCATCACCTTGCTGTACCTATCACTGTGTTGCAACATGCTGCACCATCATACCATGTCCATCATCACTGTGTTGCACCATGCTGCACCATCATACCATGTCCATCATCACTGTGCTACACCATGCTGCACCATCACTGAGCTGTACCTCATCATGTTGTACCCAACATGCTGCTCTTCATCATCATGCTGCACTATTCATCATGCTGCACTATGCATCATGCTGCACTATGCATCATTGTGCTGCACCACTGTCACTGTGCACTATGCTGAATCTATTCACTGTTGTACCCATCATTGTGCACTACGCTGCACCTATTCACTGCTATACCCATCACTGTGCACTATGCTGCACCAATGACTGTTGTACCCATCACTGTGCACTATGCTGCACCAATGACTGTTGTACCCATCACTGTGCACTATGTTGCACCTATTCACTGTTGTACCCATCACTGTGCACTATGCTGCACCAATGATTGCTGTAGCCATCACTGTGCACTATGTCGCACCTATTCACTGTTGTACCCATCACTGTGCACTATGCTGCACCAATGACTGTTGTACCCATCACTGTGCACTATGTTGCACCTATTCACTGTTGCATCCTTCATGTTGCACTTCAATACATTCATGTTGTTGTACCCTATTACTATGTTGTCCCATCATATCATATTGTTGCACCCTATCACTATGCTGTCAAATACTACAGGACCCTTCTTAAGGGATACATAGACAGCAGCTAGGGCAGCTCTGTAGCTGCAGATTAGGGTCACCTGAGGACAGCGTATATGGAGCTCTCTTGACAGCATTTAGAACCTATCTTTCTAGGGGGGCTTTATACAGTCATTAGCCTCTTATTCTTTGTGGCTAGGGCATGATATGACCCTCCTAAATCAGCGTCTAGATGTTTGTTATAGACCTGCGTTTTTACCTACTCCTCGTTGTGTTTCAATGATCATATTTAGGGCAGCATTAGAGTTGTGTCTCCTTCATGACTAGGGCTTCTCCTTCCTGCAAATAGAGGTCTCTTTTAGGACAAGGTTAGGGCATATAAAGACAGCGTCTTAGTGTCTACATTATGCCTTTCCTTACTGTGATTCCAAGCCTACATTAAAGTCTTTAGAACAGCGTTGAAGGTTCTCCATCATGACTGCTATTAGGGCTGTTGTAGGATCTTCAAGAGTACTGTTTCTCCTCCACGTCTAGGGCTTCTTCTAGACTGCAATATAGAGCTCTTAGGCTTCTTCCATGGCTGCGTTAGGCTTCTCTATTAGGGCAGCGTAGATGCTTCTCCATGATCTTCCATAGATTGCGTTAGGATATTTATATTAGGGCAGCATATACTCTTTGTGACTCTTCCTTCCACTAAGACCCAAACGAGTGGAGAGGAATAGATCACAAGAGAAATGAATGTGTCTCAAATGACTAGCAAGGCACCTCTTTTTATACTAAAAGGTTGAGCACAAGTGGGGGCAATTTGGTTGCTGGCCGACCTTGACGAATTGTCCCATAACACAAATAAATTCATGTCTCCATGGATACTTGTCGGAATCGGATGATCTTTAGATCAATCCTACACCTCTCGACGAGAGGAATCCAAGAAAAATATTAGTTGGCATAAATAAGATGACCCACATGGAGTTTGGCCCTAGTTGCCAATTTTAACACACACTTATGTAGATTGCCTTATAGCTTCAATCTTAGAAGCTTTTAGACTAGGGTCTTCGTATAAATCCTATTTTACAACAAAGATAGCCTTTTAGTGTCTTTAAAAGAAGAGAGAGATGGAAGGATGCAAAGAGGAAGATAAACACAAGAAATGGACAAAAAGTCAAGATGCTCATTAACCACAAACCTTATTGGAACATATATGAACAAATTAGGATGATGCTTAAAAGAAGAAAGTTGCTCACTAATTTCATAAATTGCAAATTGGGTCTAGCAAGAGTGGCTGAGAGGAGAGTTGTTACCTTCTCCATTCAGGTTCAAATCCTAGTTGCGACATGTTTGCTCTTCATGAGTCAATTGTTGATTGGACTCTTCAAAGTCGATTATTGATGGGGGCTAGCAAGTTAACAACAATCTCATTCTCACTTACGAGCTTGAGTGTGGTGTTATCACTAAAAATATTTCAAAAGAAAAGGGTAAGGTAAGGAAGAATTGGTCTTGGTCATTCTCATACGCCTTTCATGCATAAGAAGCACTTGGCAAACTCAGGGTCAGCATACATCAAAGTTCTTTGAAGGCCCAAACAAGATTTGAAGGGATTGCATACTTATTATGTGGTCTTGGGGATGGGCATCTATTCAACTTCATATTGAATATGAGCACTGGAGAGTTGTCTGACCGGAAGAAGATTTTGTTGGGTACAAAAGCTATCACCTTAAGGACTTTTCGCTCTAAGAACACAACACATGTTTTTGCAGCATCAGACAGGCCGACAGTTATTTACAGTAGCAATCAGAAGTTGCTGTATAGCAATGTGAATCTTAAGGAAGTCAATCACATGTGCCTTTTCAATTCAGTTTCCTTTCCAGACAGCCTTGCAATTGCAAAAGAGAACCTGCTTACTATTGGGTAAATTGATGACATTCAGAAACTTCATATCCATGCAATTCCTCTTGGAGAGCATGCTCGTCGTATTTGCCACCAGGAGAAATTTCACACCTTTGCCATTTGCAGTGTGAAGTATTCTCAGACAAATATTGAGGAGATTGAAACACACTTTGTGCGCCTGATAGATAATCAGACATTTGAAGTTCTTTCATCATATCAACTTGATACTTATGAAAATGGATGTTCCATCCTCAGTTGTTCATTTACAGATGACAACAATGCTTATTATTGTGCTGGGACAGCATATGTATTGCCCGAGGAGAACAAACCTAACAAAGGCTGAATTTTAGTATTCTCAGTAGAAGATGGTAAACTGCAACTTGTTATTGAGAAGTAGACAAAGGTTTCTGTTTACAATCTGAATGCAATTAATGAAAAGTTGCTTGCTGGCATCAATCAAAAGATTCAGTTATACAAATGGGGGCTTCGTGATGATGGTTCAAGAGAGTTACAGTCTGAATGTGGCCATCATGGTCATATTCTTGCACTATATGTTCAATCTCGTGGAGATTTTATTGTAGTTGGTGATTTGATGAAAGCAATCTCTTTATTGATATACAAACATGAGGAGGGACCAATTGAAGAGAGGGCACATGAAAAGAGACATTTCAAGATAATGAAGCTCAAGACAGTCAAATTTTGGCATTAGAAACTGTGTTTTGTGATTACACAGCAGTTTCGTAGCGCGCTACGAAACTGCTGAAGATGATGCCTAATACACAGCAGTTTCATAGCGCGCTAAGAAACTGCTGTCGCTGCATATTGTGATTTGATGGACAACTTTTGTGAGACAAAGGGAAATCTTCTTTGAATAGGAAGGTCTAAAAGGGAGCATTCACGAAGTATAAGTGTCTAACAAAGGCAAAATAAGGAAAGGAAAGACATTTACGAACTCAAAAGTTTTATGTTACAAAAAGAGCAGTCAACTTCCAAGAGGATTACCAAGCAATGGAAAACTCATCTCTGAAAAGTGAAAGAGGTTTTTATTCCTAAGATACTGAAATACAAAAACCTCTTCCACTTTCTTCAAATCCATTATGATCTGGGAGAAATGAAGGACCAAACTTGCGCTACGAAACTGCTGTAAGTGCAGTTTTTCACAAGCCTATTTCTCTATTTGACACCTGTTTTTCAAAGACATATTTTGGGCGGTAGGAAAGGTGTTTCAAAAAACCAAGAGAGGTTTTTGTTAAGCATGGATTGGTTCACAAAAGCCTCCTTCAGTTTTTCCAAATACATTTTTTATGAGAAGTTATGAGCTCTGTCCCAAGACCTATTTTTCAGCCACAACAGGGCAAGGGACAGTTTCCTAGTTTCTAGGAACAACAAAAGGATGAGTCATCAAGGGCCAGCTGGAAGGTTATGGGCTTCATCAAATTCGACTTCATGGAGTTTTATGTGTCAAAAGGAGTGTTTAATTCTTAGATAAGGTTGTTTTGATCATAATGAGGAGTTACACTCCTAATTGTTTTAGGTCTCTAGGATTGCTAGTTAGCTGTCATTTGCATTTAATAGTTTGTTTTATGGTTAGAATAGGTGTCACTGATGGCAAATTCGAATTCTCTTGATGAGGGATGATGGAATCCTAATTGTAAATGCTTTATATAGAGCAAGAGGTCGAATTAGACAAGGGTTGAAGACTTTTTGGCCTAGCTGCTGCTTTATGCTATGAACTATGATCAATAATGCAGAGAGGTTTTTCTTAACAGATCTGAGTTCTCATGGGGTTAATGTTGTCTTGATTTATATGTTACTTTGAATCATTTACAATAGATCTCATTGCTATTACTTATAATTCACAACTATGTGCTCTGACTTCTTTTAGAAATGAGATGACTGTGTCTTTTTGCAGTTTGTGAGTAAACAATCTTTGAACTACTAGCAGCAAGTTTCATTACCATTACTCAGATTTCATAACCCTATTCTCTGACTTCCTTTAGTAATGGAATTGTTGTGTTTATGCAGTAGATCTCATTCCTATTACTCAGAATTCACAACCATGTGCTCTGACTTCCTTTAGAAATGAGATGATTGTATCTTCTACATTTTGTTAGTAAAGTATCTTTGAACTACTAGCAGTAAGTTTCGTTACTATTACTCAGAATTCATAACCCTATGCTCTAACTTCCTTTAGTAATGGAATTATTGTGATGACCTATTTCCTAGAGTGAATTATCTTTGTTTGAAAACCCCATTTGCCTCAACTTTCATGTCAAGAAACCTTGCCACTGAATTTATTGACTTGTTGACTCCATAGCCCAATGGTAGCAAGCCTTCATCTTTTCAACCTACAAACACACAAAACCAAGATAGAGTTAGTCATCTATATTATCATCAATCAATATCATTAATCCTTTGAGAGAGCCCTCTCAGGCTGAGGAGGCTAAGCCTTAGCTAAAATATTGGTTTGAAATAGTTACACTGAGATAGTCTGATCAACAGCCTATCAGGGTCCTATTTTGGTGATAACATTTTGGTGCGTCTACCGGGAGTCTGAAGATTAATCATTCCCGAAATCAAGAAGTTGAACTTCTGAAGGTAGCAGGAGCTCAGAAATCTTTCGAGGTTGCAAAACTACCTTGGCGACTCCATTGTTGAAGAATTCAAAATTCATAGATTCATGGTGATTCCACTAGAGTTATGAAGGACTCAGATGCTACCATTCTTATTTCAAGGTATGCATGCATAAATTTTTCAGGAATTCATGGTTTCCCAAATCATTTTCCCAAGGATGCATATTTTCTAAGGAATGGTCCAAAATTCAACGGAGAAGATTTGAGTTTAACTTTAAAGCATATATCAGATTTCTGTGATTTTACCGAGCTTCTTAGAGTTAAACATGAGGATGTTTGCATTATGTTGTTCTATGATTCATTTCAAGGGAAATGTAAACAGTCGATTGAAAGCTTTCCTGCTAAATCTATTAAGTCATTTGAAGACTTTTGGTTTATGGTGGCAAACTCTCCTTCAATTCAAAGTTTCAAACAATGGAATGATGATCATATTAATGAAGAAATAGATGAAAATTTTTCTGTCCTTGTCTTCATTTTTAAAATCATTTGAGTGCAAGACAGAAGATAAGATGAAATTTTTGGATGAATTTGCTAAAGACATTGAGAAAGATATTGAACGTTTACAAGGTCAAATTCAATCATATAGTCTTCATGGTTATGATCATTCTTTTCAAAAGATTTCTATGGCAGCACATAAGGAGAGGGTGTTGCTTCCTTTCTCTTTCGTGATTGAGGAAGAGTACACTGTTATTGAAGATCAGTTTGCACAACCAGAAAGTTACGAGAACCATCAAGCTGATCATGTATTCTGGGATCCTATAGCTGACTACATGGAAGAGTTTTACTCTCCAGTGTTTCAGTTTTTCTATGAAGATCAGAGGCAATTTCAGTGGCAGTGGTCATCACAATATCATAGTGGCTCTGAACTCCGATGTAGTCAAAAAACTCAAATATCAGATAAGACAAATGATTGGCTACATTGGAAATTTCACATTGATTGAGCTGAAAGAAGTTTGAAATTGATAGGGTAGGTAGGTAGGAAAATGCAAATAAGCTCAAGGTTGACTGAGCATTTTTTTTCAGTAGATATAGACTTCTTTCTCATACAGTGATCATCAAGCTTAAGCCCGAGGTGAAGGCCCAAGAAGCTTAAAGGAGATGCTTGTCAAATAATTTTTTGTTTATCATAAGAGGATAAGGCACTGGAACTGCAGGTTCTTAGCGAACCACAAGGGCACACTATCCCAAGTGGAGCCACTGTTATCACTAAAAAGATTTCAAAAGAAAAGGGTAAGGTAAGGAAGAATTGGTCTTGGTCATTCTCATGCGCCTTTCATGCATAAGAAGCACTTGGCAAACTCAGGGTCAGCATACATCAGAGTTCTTTGAAGGCCCAAACAAGATTTGAAGGGATTGCATACTTATTATGTGGTCTTGGGGATGGGCATCTATTCAACTTCATATTGAATATGAGCACTGGAGAGTTGTCTGACCGGAAGAAGATTTTGTTGGGTACAAAAGCTATCACCTTGAGGACTTTTCGCTCTAAGAACACAACACATGTTTTTGCAGCATTAGACAGGCCGACAGTTATTTACAGTAGCAATCAGAAGTTGCTATATAGCAATGTGAATCTTAAGGAAGTCAATCACATGTGCCTTTTCAATTCAGTTTCCTTTCTAGACAGCCTTGCAATTGCAAAAGAGAACCTGCTTACTATTGGGTAAATTGATGACATTCAGAAACTTCATATCCATGCAATTCCTCTTGGAGAGCATGCTCGTCGTATTTGCCACCAGGAGAAATTTCACACCTTTGCCATTTGCAATGTGAAGTATTCTCAGACAAATATTGAGGAGATTGAAACACACTTTGTGCGCCTGATAGATAATCAGACATTTGAAGTTCTTTCATCATATCAACTTGATACTTATGAAAATGGATGTTCCATCCTCAGTTGTTCATTTACAGATAACAACAATGCTTATTATTGTGTTGGGACAACATATGTATTGCCCGATGAGAACAAACCTAACAAAGGTCGAATTTTAGTATTCTCAGTAGAAGATGGTAAACTGCAACTTGTTATTGAGAAGTAGACAAAGGTTTCTGTTTACAATCTAAATGCATTTAATGAAAAGTTGCTTGCTGGCATCAATCAAAAGATTCAGTTATACAAATGGGGGCTCCGTGATGATGGTTCAAGAGAGTTACAGTCTGAATGTGGCCATCATGGTCATATTCTTTCACTATATGTTCAATCTCGTGGAGATTTTATTGTAGTTGGTGATTTGATGAAAGCAATCTCTTTATTGATATACAAACATGAGGAGGGAGCAATTGAAGAGAGGGCACGTGAAAAGAGACATTTCAAGATAATGAAGCTTAAGACAATCAAATTTTGGCATTATAAACTGTGTTTTGTGATTACACAGCAGTTTCGTAGCGCGCTACGAAACTGTTGTAGCTGCATATTGTGATTTGATGGACCTTTTTTGTGAGACAAAGGGAAATCTTCTTTGAATAGGAAGGTCTGAAAGGGAGCATTCACTAAGTATAAGTGTCTAACAAAGGCAAAACAAGGAAAGGAAAGACATTTATGAACTCCAAAGTTTTATGTTACGAAAAGAGCAGTCGACTTCCAAGAGGATTACCAAGCAATGGAAAACTCATCTCTGAAAAGTGAAAGAGGTTTTTATTCCTAAGATACTGAAATACAAAAACCTCTTCCACTTTCTTCAAATCCATTATGATCTGGGAGAAATGAAGGACCAAACTTGCGCTACGAAACTGTTGTAAGTGCAGTTTTTCACAAGCCTATTTCTCTGTTTGACACCTGTTTTTCAAAGACATATTTTGGGCGATAGGAAAGGTGTTTCAAAAAACCAAGAGAGGTTTTTGTTAAGCATGGATTGGTTCACAAAAGCCTCCTTCAGTTTTTCCAAATACATTTTTTATGAGAAGTTATGAGCTCTGTCCCAAGACCTATTTTTCAGCCAGAACAGAGCAAGGGACAGTTTCCTAGTTTCTAGGAACAACAAAAGGATGAGTCATCAAGGGCCAGCTGGAAGGTTATGGGCTTCATCAAATTCGACTTCATGGAGTTTTATGTGTCAAAAGGAGTGTTTAATTCTTAGATAGCGTTGTTTTGATCATAATGAGGAGTTACACTCCTAATTGTTTTAGGTCTCTAGGATTGCTAGTTAGCTATCATTTGCATTTAATAGTTTTTTTTATGGTTAGAATAGGTGTCACTGATGGCAAATTCGAATTCTCTTGATGAGGGATGATGGAATCCTAATTGTAAATGCTTTATATAGAGCAAGAGGTCGAATTAGACAAGGGTTGAAGACTTTTTGGCCTAGCTGCTGCTTTATGCTATGAACTATGATCAATAATGCAGAGAGGTTTTTCTTAACAGACCTGAGTTCTCATGGGGTTAATGTTGTCTTGATTTATACGTTACTTTGAATCATTTACAGTAGATCTCATTGCTATTACTTAGAATTCACAACTATGTGCTCTGACTTCTTTTAGAAATGAGATGACTGTGTCTTTTTGCAGTTTGTGAGTAAACAATCTTTGAACTACTAGCAGCAAGTTTCATTACCATTACTCAGATTTCATAACCCTATTCTCTGACTTCCTTTAGTAATGGAATTGTTGTGTTTATGCAGTAGATCTCATTCCTATAACTCAGAATTCACAACCATGTGCTCTAACTTCCTTTAGAAATGAGATGACTGTATCTTCTACATTTTGTTAGTAAAGTATCTTTGAACTACAAGCAGTAAGTTTCGTTACTATTACTCAGAATTCATAACCCTATGCTCTGACTTCCTTTAGTAATGGAATTATTGTGATGACCTATTTCCTTGAGTGAATTATCTTTGTTTGAAAACCCCATTTGCCTCAGCTTTCATGTCAAGAAACCTTGCCACTGAATTTATTGACTTGTTGACTCCATAGCCCAATGGTAGCAAGCCTTCATCTTTTCAACCTACAAACACACAAAACCAAGATAGAGTTAGCCATCTATATTATCATCAATCAATATCATTAATCCTTTGAGAGAGCCCTCTCAGGCTGAGGAGGCTAAGCCTTAGCTAAAATATTGGTTTGAAATAGTTACACTGAGATAGTCTGATCAGCAGCCTATCAGGGTCCTATTTTGGTGATAACATGTGGGATGATTTGCATTCCACAGGAAAATAATTTCATTGGCAAGCCCAATGATCATACTTCTCTTTTATGTGAATGATACTTTCATACTACTTTGTAATATAGAGGTCATGAACAAACAAGTAAATTCTCTATAATCTTAGTATGATCGTGGCTATTTGTGAACATTAAGAAAACCTACAATATAATCATCAAATAAAAATGCTTAAAATATATATGTTGATTCCCACGTGATGGATGCAACTTGAAAAGAACAAGCAAACAAATCAATGTTATCAAAATTGAATGATCATCGAACTGGTCAACCCCGAAAACCTAGACCTGACTAGAACTAGAAAAAACCGCACCACAAAACTTGTTGACCAAAAAATACAAAAAAAAACAAATTTTGAAAAAATAAACAAAAAACACAAGCATATATATGTATATGTATATGTATGTATGTATACATATATATATATACACACACACACACACACATATATAGATATAGATATAGATATATATTCATGTGTATCCATATTGTTGGAATATGGTTGTCATTGATGTCAACCCAAGCAGTTCCAGACGATGTCTCGCTTTTTGTTGACCAAAATGACATGGCAATTCATGATGTTTCAAGTCAAGGTCATCCTTGTTGGATTCTCCTCGTTGAGTTGTTTCCAGTGATATGTGACACGCCACAAGAGGCTTCATGGTTTGTCAGTTATGACTATTTAAAGATGAAGGACCCAATTTGTGGGTAAAAACTCCAAAGGATGGTGATGTGGCACTCTATCATTGGCCAATACATTATAATCATGAAAATAAGAGTTCTATCAAGTGTCTATGATTAAAATATTGCGTGGAGGGTCTCAAAGATTAATTGTGAGTATTTGTTTCTAAAATAAGAGCACATGAGGGTTTTGGCAAATTTAATTAAAAAATAAAAACCCCAAAAGAGGTTTTTCCCTCTCAATTTAAATTTAAATTCAAAACTCTCCCTCCAAAAAGATGGGATTTCGGGTGCCTTCTTGAAGCCCCTCCATAGTGTATAAAAGGCACACAATCTATTCTCCAATGTATGCATTTGATGATTATTTTTTTGTGATTAGCTCTAATCTAAAATTCGGCCCTGTGGAGCATTGATCAAATCAAACAAGAGGCTTGAGGCATTTCGATCTTGTTTTGGGTGTTTGGCATGGGTTTGTTGTGGTCTACTGCAGGAAAAGGACTTCGCCCCTCTTTAAGGGGGACCAACTCAAGAGTCAAAACATATTAGGTGCAATTTTTTGTTGAAGAGGCTCCAAAGAAGACCAAAGGTTTTGTTGCTTGCTCACTGAAATTCGACCCTTATTAGGGTATCAAAATTTTGTAAAGAAACTACATCTCTGCAGCTTGGTTACCTAAGACTTTTGCAGATCCTTGTTGATATTTAACATATGGTCTGTGCAAAACAAAACCAAATTTTGAAGCCCTCATTTCTGGGATCTGAAGTCTAGAAGGTAATGCTACATTTGTGGCTAGGTCATTATCTATTTGAAGGACCAAATTGAAGTCGGATGAAACAATCAAGCTCTAACTCATAAACATACCAATGAAGAAGGAAAGTCTTGCTTGCAGTGGACACATATGAATGTTTTGAATGTGTGAAGGCAATTTGATCAACAAAGAAGCCCTCCTCCCTTACGACTCCGTTATCCAAAGCTTTTGTGGCAAGACCGAAGCCTTATGTTATGTTTGTGGCCTATTCTGTGATCATCTCTTGAAAGCTTGTACAGACCAATGAAGAAGTGTATTGCTAGACCATCAAGAAACTAAAGTTTGGCAGACCTCAATCATTACACAATTCTAAAAAATGCAAAGTTATTTGAAGAGGAGTTTGACATGATATATATACTTGTTCCAGTGCCTGTCAAAGAAGTGAAGCCAATCTAAAGCCGACTTTATTCTCATTCAAGCAGTAGTCCAACCTAGACTCACAACAGTGATAATATGATTAAGAACTTCACATGGTAGCTGGTGCATTTGATGTCATCTAACGAGTTTGTAACTTTGTAGTTGCAATACCATATCTACAGTTGGCAACAAACTCTTCACAAGTTACACATGTATCCTATATACTGAAGAAGTTTCTCAAGTATTGAAAGTTTTCTTAGGGTTTCTACAGTGGCATCTTGTGCAGGAAAAGGAATTCCATTTTGCCATCTTCACTCAAGATAACAGTAAGAATTTCTCATGGTTTCACACTGTTTAGTGTTGCTTATAAGGACAGAGGTTTTGTACAAGAGTTAGAATATCATCATCAGCAATCTAAGCTTTATCATCTTCATTATCTTGCATTTGTCTCATCATTCTCAGAATTGCTCCAAATAAAGGTACACTTGTTCATTGGCATTATTTTGTTACAGCCGTCTAGCAGAATTGGTAACTTGGTTCATGTCTTGTAGTAAGGGTTTTGCAAGGGTTGTCATTGTTTTTTTTTTTTTGAAGAAACGACTAGACTGATATATTCCTTCTTGACTGAAATGCCTCAATTCAAATTACAAAATGGGAGGAGAAGCTCAGCTTTTGCCTCATCCAGTCTCCATATAGCTGTCCTCTTAAAGATTTTGCTGATTTTACATTCTGTTATTCTAGCAGAGTTTTCTATCTGTCCTAATTTAAAAATACAAACAAACTGCTTCAGAAGGACACAGTAATACATTCTTATTGGGCTGCTAGGGGATGGGATCCCAGCCTTCTTCTCCGTCTCTTATATACTTTCCGAGAGCGAGAAGAACTGCTATATTGGCTTCAGCGTCTGCTTCTTTGTTGTTTTCCCTCTTTATGTGAAGAAATTCCAGCTTCTGGAAGGAGGATGTAAGGGTGTTGATTCTGCTCAGCAATCTAGATAGTCTTAAATCAGAGGGAGAGGATTTGTCCACCATGGCGTTTATAATAATCTGAGAATCCCCAAAAACTACTGCCTCTCTGATTCCCAAATTCTTGATCACCTTGAGTCCCTGGAAGAGAGCTAGTGCTTCAGCTTGAATACTGGTGTTGACGCCTACTCCCCAAGCATATCTAGCTTCCGTTATACCTTCTGCACTTTTAATAACCCCACCAGCTCCAGAACTGCCAGGATTTCCTTTAGCTGCACCGTCAAAAAAGAGAGCTTTCCTCACCTTTTTGTTGCAGAATTCGGCAAACTCTGCGTCATTTAGACGGATTTGCCAAGACTTTAAGGGGGGAGGGGGGTTCTTTACAATATCTGAGAAGTGAAGATCCAGGGAGGCACCCCAGGCTATATCTTGTTCAGTGAGGTCCTTTATGCTTAACTGATCTCCCATACATTCTTTAAGATGACTTTTAATTTTAACCCAGATTAGCTTAGGAACGCTCTTCTTATTCTTGAAGATCCTTTGGTTTCTTTCTAACCAGATATGCCAGCAAATTAGCTTGGGCAGGGCGAGCCATGCATCTCTGATTTGTGAGTTCTGAGCGGCGCCACCTGGATATATTCGTTTCCAATTAGAAAAGAGCTCTGAGCAGTGATTGAATGGGCCAAATTTCATGCTCCATGGATCTAAAGCCTCCTTCCACAATTCTGTAGCGAAATTGCAGGATAACATCATGTGAGACACGTTTTCCTCATGATTCTCACACAGAGAGCAGCGGGATGGCCCTGAGTACCCTATTTTCTTGAGCCTGTCTTCTGTCAGAATTCTGTGGTGACATAGAAGCCAGCAGAAGGTATCCACTTTGGGCAACGTTACTGAAGTCCATACCCCCTGCCATGGCCTCGGATCAGGCGGTGCGCTGGGAATTCGGGTGAGCTGGGCATATCCCTTCGACACAGTATAATTGCCAAGAATCAATCCCCAACCTCTGTTGTCAGCTATCCTTCTGTTCAGCGGAGCTTTGCCTTTCAAATGGGAAAGGAAGACAGCATAATCATGAGCAAGATTCGCAGGCACCTCTAGTTGCTTCCACCGCCACCAATCATCATTATCCCAGAGGGACAAATCCCATAGAGTTTTAATGTTTTCTGTGTTCATCCATTCTCTCGGAGCGGCTAAGGAATGATCTTCTGCCAACGGATCACTTCCCATAATGTTATCATCCCAAATGCGTATTCGTTGTCCGTTCCCTGGGATCCAATGGGCGTGTTGTCTGATCAAAGCTGCGGAATTTTCACATAGTTTGTGGATCAACGTACCTGCTATTCCCTTTGGATTACTCAGGCAGCGCATTCTCTGCCCTCCGAAATATTTTTTCCACAAAGCCCGTTGTGCCCAACCCGGTTTTGGAGCGATGATCCTCCAAACCAATTTGGCACCCATCGCTGTGTTTTGGATGCTGAGATTTTTAAAGTTTAAGCCGCCTTCTAATCTGGACAAAGAGATCGTTTTCCAGCTTAGTAATGGGATTTTTCTCTCGTTGCCTTTGCCCCCTTTCCAAAAAAAAAAATTATATACTCCTCCATCTTCCTCATTATACCCATGGGCGCCATCATAACTGTTGCCTGAAAGATGGGCAGACTATTCAATACAGACTTTATCAGTACTGTCTTGCCCGCTAGGTTGAGCCAATTATATCCCCAAGACTGGATTTTGAGCTTGAATTTATCCAACAGCGGCATCCATTCTCTGCTGAGGATCTTTTTTTGAAAGACAGGGAGCCCCAGGTATTTGAATGAAGTCCAAGTAAAGGAGGTTGTGAAACCAAGACAAATAGAAATGGCTTGGGTCAATCTGGCAGAGGTGTTCCAACAGTAAACTTGGCATTTGCCTTTGTTAAGCTTGCTTCCTGAGTCTGCACAGTAGTCATCCACTACCTCTTTAAATCGGTTTGCCAAGACCACTGAAGCAGCTCCCAGCAACAGAGAGTCATCTGCAAACAGCGCATGATTTATACTTTTTACTCCTCTTGCAATGTTTATTCCCATTATTTCTTGCTCTGACTGTTTTCTGTTCAAGAGGAAGCTTAATACTGATGCTTGGAGGACAAAGAGCAAGGGGGAGAGGGGACACCCTTGCCTCAGCCCTCTTGAGGCTTTGAAGAAGTCCGTGGCTCTCCCGTTCACCAGTGGGGCAATCCATGGCTCACTAATGCAAGCCTTGATCCAATTGATGAACTTATGCCCAAACCCGAATTTATGAAGGACCTCCAGCAAGAATCTGTGTCTAACCCTATCAAAGGCACTTTCAAGATCAAGTTTGATAACCATTCCTTTCTCCTTCCGGGCCAAACTTGAGTGGATTGCTTCTTGAACCAGAATATAGTTGTCTGCTATCTGTCTTCCCTGAATGAAGCCCCCCTGATTCTCTGGGATAATGTCCGGGAGTATTGTTTTCAACCTGTTCGCTATCACTTTTGTTATCAGCTTATAGCCTATATTACAAAGTGAGATAGGGCGGAATCTGGAGAAGGAGTTTGCACCTCTTTCCTTGGGGATAAGGGCCAAGAAAGCCGAGTTAGTGCTTCCCCCTATCTTCTGACAGTTTTGAGACTTCCGGACCATCCTACACAAATCTTTTTCGATAATCTGCCAACAGTGCTGTAAGAATCTGGCTGTAAAGCCATCAGGCCCTGGAGCCTTGTCCGGCTCCATAGAGAAGAGGGCGGCTTTGATTTCATTATTTGTGACTTCTGCTTCCAAGGACTGATTCTTTCTGTTAGATATCCGCTTGGGAACCTCATTTACAGTCAATGGAATTTGAGCCTGTCCCTCTTTTTCGCTATACAGCTTTTTAAAATGCTGAAAGGCCACATTTTTTATGCTTTGAGTGTCTCTATGAATAGTGTTCTCTTCCCTGATTTCGATGATGCTGTTGGAGTTTTTTCGAGCTTGGGCTTGTTTATGAAAGAAGGATGTATTTCTGTCACCTGCCTTGAGCCAGAGCCTGCGAGATTTGATCCTCCAATATTCTTCCTCGGCCAGGCTTGCTTTAAGCAGCTTTTGTTGGAGATCTGCTTCTTTTTCGAGAATTTCTTTTGTGATCTCCTCATTTTCTGAGTTAAGCTGGTGGGTCTCTAGCTGCTCTTGTAACTTCTTTCTTTCCACTGCAGGATTTGGGAGAGATTTTGCCCAAACTTTAAGAGCTGCCTTCACTCTCCTGAGTTTTTCCTCCCACACAAAGAACGGAGAGCCATTCACTGGTTGCTTCCACATATCCTTTACTAATTGCAAGAAGGATTGCTCCTTGGTCCAGAGAGGATTGAATTTAAAAGGAGTGGGGCCTTTATCCCAGTGAGCCGAGAGTTCTAGCTTAATGGGCCTATGATCAGAAACACTGCATGGAAGAATATGCATTCTAGTATCTAGACCAAGAAGTAAAAAAGAGCTTTGAACAAGGAATCGATCTAACCTTGCAGCGATGTGGCCTGGACCAAGCCTTTTATTGGACCAGGTATATTTGCCCGACGAGGGTTTGATGTCGATCATGTCCCAATCCTGGAGTAGGTCTTCAACCCACTCTCGCACTGGATCCCTTACTATGCTCCCACCACGTTTTTCAGCCGTAGATAGTGTGAGATTGAGATCTCCAGGGATGATAATATTTGCTAGATCTTCAGAGTCTGCCAGCTCTCTGATAGATTCCCAGCAATTCTTTTTTTCTCCTGCACTAACTGGGATATACACATTAAAGAGACAAAGGGTCTCATCTGAATCAACGTGCTTTAGTTTTGAGAATAGCCAGTGGGTGTTGGCGATCTCTTTCACCCTTGTGAGCTTGCTTGGATTCCAGAGGGTACCCAGGCCTCCTGAGGCACCTCTAGCTGAGACTGCTTGCCCTTCACTTTTTTTCCAGAGATTTTTGCCTATGTGGAGGAAGGCCTTGTCCTCCATTTTAGTCTCCTGGATGAGGAGGATGTCAGGATATTCCGATCTTATCAAACTTTTTACTGCTTCTTCCTTGATTTTGCTCCCCATACCCCTACAATTCCAGGAGACGATTCTCATTACTTATTTTTGGAGTGGAGAGCTCCTTTAGAGCTCTGGGGCGGGTTTCTATTCATCTTCGGAGTCTTAGCCAGGAGCTTCTCGAGAGTGGGTTGGCTTCCTTGCAGTTTGTCTTTGTATGTCTCCTGCTCTCTTTTCTCACGGGCTGATTTCGGCCCCTCAAAGATCTTCTGGCCGAGGTTTGTGTTTCTCCTATCTCACCTTCTTCTTCTGAATCCTCTGAGCCTTGTACTTCCTCAGCCTCTTCTGAGGGTGTATCTTCCATTCTGTCTGTTTTGCTATCTGTTTGCTTTGGTTCCTGGGGGGGCTCTTTTTGAGCCGATTCCTTCTTTTGTGTCTCTAGATCATGGACTTCCTCTGATGCTGAACTGAGTTGTATAAATTTGTTTCCTTGGTCTTCCCTATGTGGGTTTTGAGACCCCATTTGAGGAGCTTTCCCATTGGCATTTCCTGTTTTTGGGGCTTTGCTTTTTGTCCTTTTGACCTGCATCCACCCGTCCTCTTTGCCTTTCTCTGCTTTAGCGTTTTTTGGACATCCTCTGGCGAAGTGACCATAGACCTGGCACTTCCTGCATTTGAACGGCAACTGTTCATAGTTCAGCTTTTGGAGATGCGTCCAACTGCCAACTCTGATCTTTATTGCCTCAGGCAGACCCACCTCAAGATCAACTTCAACACAAATTCTCGCACAGTCATATTGATCTTTGTTGTTAGCTCGATCAATGAATTTACCCAAGGTATTTCCGATGTGCTTGAGGGATTCCCAGTTCCAACAATGCATTGGCAGATTAGGCAATCTAACCCACACAGGCACGGCAGTGGGCACGTCGACTGCTGGATCAAAGTCTGGCGTCCACTTATTGAGATACAGTGCTTGGGGGCCCATGAAATAGGGTCCATTTCGGAAGATTAGATCCTTATCTTCCTTTTCTGAGAATTCGAATAGGAAGAAACCCTTCCCCAGAAAGTAAGAAGTGACTTTGCCCGATATCAGAGGCGCCCAGTTCCTTGAGACCCAGCTTTCAGTGGATCTGGGCGAGGGCCAGAGACCAGTGAACTGTCCCACCAAGGCACGTTCAGACAAAGAAAGGGCAACCTGGATCGGTTTCTCAGGCGGGAGTGAGATCTCCGGGATATCATCAAGACGTTTCACAAATTTCGAAACCTCTGAAGTTTTCTTTTTTGGCAGTGATTTCAGCAGATTTGAGAAGGCCTCTGCTTCGGCGGGAGAGGGTGAAGAAGACTCCATGAAGGAGATCTCAGCTCAGACGGATCGAGCTCCTCCAGATCTCACCGGGCATAGTCGCTTGGATCAGCCTGCAGATGGTGATCGATCTAGCCTGCCAGATCAACGAGAATGCAGAGGTTCTGGCTGCACCACTCGGGAACCCTCAGGCGGCCGCAGGGCCGAGAGTCTCAGCTCGATGCAGGGTCGGCTCAGCGCAGCGCTCCCCTCGATATCACCATTTGTTTATGCTTCACAAGGGTTGTCATTGTTACTCACTATAAGTAGGCCATTTTCCCTAGTACAAGAGCCCACAATAGTTGAAGAAGTCTATTCATTGTAAGTGGGCCATTGTCCCTAGTACGGGAGCCTACAAATAGTTGTCAAATTCTTTATCATTCTTGGGGTGGTTGGGTAGTGTTAGGCAGGTGGTTGAAGTCACCTTCAGGTTGGAACCTGAAAACACTTCAGGGTGGCAGGGTGGTGCTAGGGCAAGTTTGATCTTGCTAGGGTGTTGGAGCATCCTTTCAGCATTGGCTGATAAAACCAAGGCGCAGATGCGTCTTTCCAGTTGGAGCTAGAAAATTGAACGCTTTTCTAGAGTACTAGAGAGTTGGGGCTTCCCTTTTTCAATTAAAGTTGAAGCATTAATGTACTCATAAATTATTAGGGAAGTGTTAGGTGGTTTTTGTCCTGAAGGGGTTTCCACCTAAAAATTTGTGTGTCTACTATCTACTGCTTATTTATGTTTTGAATTGATGGCGAAGATTAATTAATGCTATGAAAAGATTAATAAGTTACTAATTGCTAAGAAATATTGATTCACCCCCTCCCCCCCAGTATTTCTAACACATATGAATTCGAGCCCTTATACACAAATGTGCAAAGTTTCCCACATATAGAGCAATTAAGGGTGCATAAAACCAAAATAGAACCAATTGCTATCCATCTATAAACCAAAATACATCAACCAAGAAGCTCTAAATGGCCTCTGGATTCCAAAAAAGAAAGACATGCTACAACAAATAACTACATATCATCAAAATCATCACCTATATAGGGATCCTCATCATTAGTATCACCCTCTAAGCATTAAAATCAGATATAAAAAAGCTTAACATGCCTATTCAATGATTTTGCTTGATTGAAGGGTACATTTTCACTAGGGTCATGAAAGAGTCATGAGGAGTTCAATAATCAATGCCACCAACATCAAGTTACATAGAGGGCTCGGTTCTCTTGATTGAATGCCAATCCCATACCCTCATACATGATAGAATCCAATGGAAACATTGCACTCCTACCAATCCTGAAAACTGTTAAATTACTGAATTTTGAATGGGACCTAAAATTCTACTTTCTCCCTATGAAGTTCAAAGGCATTGGAACCACTCTCAAACATCTTGAAACAATTAATGGTAACGTTAAAAATATAAGTAAAAGAGGAAATATAAAGGAGAATGTCATCTTACGATTAATTATAAAGGCTGGGTTTTGTCCTTCCCTTTAATTATTTTTATTTTTATTTTTTTTACGAGTTTTGGTTGTCCCTAATTACATCATATGATGTCATAAAAAACTGGCTGATTCGCTGAACTGGACTTACACAGCATAGGAACCAGGCGGTTTTGCCAATTCTGGTCTAGTTCTGATAACATTGATACAAAGTTCAAACATCTTAGAATTGATTTCATAGCCAAAAAAGACTGGAATGATTGTATACAAAACCATAATTTCAGAGTATTGATAATCAAAGTAAATGTGTAACATTTAGGTTTGTATAAAGAGAATGATTTGAAATTTTCTACAAGACTACCAACCAATTAAAGAATGATAGCATATCAAAAAGGAAAAGTAAATAACAATGAAATTTGAGTTTTTTTTAAAAAGAACTGCACATGAATCAAAAACAAAAGTATCGTACGAATACCTATCATTTAGCATGGCCAGAAATCAGATAGGAAAGGAAATGACACCGACACTTTTACATAAATGAGAGAAGTCTTTGTGGTACTAGGCTACAAGAATGATAGGTAATGATTTACAAGAGATGACTGACCAGATAGGGGATTCCGAATTTCCAACATCCCACTAAGACCAAACCATATTATCTAAATGACAAAGCTATTCAACCTGTCTAGGCTCCGGGGATACTAGCTGGCGGTGGCAGCATCTGGAAGTTGGAACCCACATTTTTTAATTTAAAAAGGGGCCCTCTAGGTACATATTTTGTTTATCTTAAATGTTCAAGTCAGCTTCTTGTATTATGATGAGCGAATCACTTATGCTTGACACAATCACTCGAATTTCACTTGGATAGAGTAGTCAGTCGGCTGGAGAATTAAAATGAACATTTGTGAAATAGATTAGGAAATTGAAACTGCAAACACTAGCTTGCACAACCTACAATACAATACAAAGGTGGAAGATGAAATACTTTAAAGACCCCTTAAGAAGATTGTGTACGTCAAAACAATGGAATAAGCATGAGCTCGAAGATGAATGCAAGCATCGGCTTACAATTTCCTTTTCCTGGGGAACCTACTGAAGAAGGGAAATGACCCTGCGACCAGGAAGAAGTTCGTCTCCAACCTACGGAGGTCGTCAGTTCAATTCTGTAAAAGGACAATAGTGAGGGGTTTACACCGCTCAATATTTGCTTTAGGCATTGAAATTATTGTCAAATTTATTACTGTGCATGTAATTATTGGAGTGATTATCCCCTCCTTGACAAATTAACTGGAAGCAGAAGAGCAAGCATACCATGTGGGCGGGAAATAACAATGTTGAAGCAGATATGTGTATAAAAGAGTTCTACCTCCAATAAAAGAAAATTTGGGTTTGGATGGTCGCTGCGCTCTCCCTCTTTCCGCCGCCGCTGATGATGTTGGGTTTATCTGATCCTTAAAGTTTATGGCTACTACTCTCGCACGGATATATCCGCAGATCAGCTTTAAACAGTTATTCAAATTTTATGAGCATATTTAATCATGTTTAAATACTGCGAACATATTCGATATTACCAAATGAAGGTAAATATCAAACAAGAAATGGGAGTCTTAGATGCGATGTGTTGTTTTTTTGGGTTTGATTTCAAAGCCCATATCTAAAGGCCCTTCCTCCAATTTGTCACCTATTATATTAGCCTTCCAAACCAAAGTTTTTATTTTTTTATTTTTTATTAAATGGTAATTTGGCCGTGGCATTAGTTGGGTCAAGTTTGGATTAAAACCTATCATGATAATTTTAAAGTGTTTTGTCTTGTTTTATTTTTGAAGAATTGGTAATTTGGTCATGCCATTATTTAGGTGAAGTTTAGATTCAAAGCTAGTAAGATAATTTTTAGGTTAGTGTTAATATCTTGCAAGTTAGCGTTTAGGAGAAAGCATATGATTTAGTAAAAGTTAAAATATTTGACCATATAATTATGGTGGAGTTCTCATTTATGAGGGAGGATTTAGTTTTTTAGCTTTATTAAAATGAGTTAACATGTTATTTGTGGGAATTGAATCCAAGTTTTAGTAGAACAAACTATTCAAAAAAAAAAAAAAATTATATTTATTTCTAGACATCATTCATTTTGATCATGACTATCAAATTAATCAAACGATAATCCACATTACAAAGGCCCTCTATAGTTAGATGTGTAGGTGTAATACAAGTATGTAAACAATTTTAAATGTCGACTCAATTAAAAACTTAAAAGAATAGTAAAAAGTTAAAATTATTATAGAGCCCAGTATGGGATGAGAGAAAACATTTAAATGTTGGCTCAGTTAATAATAAAAAAAGTTAAACGTAATAAAAAGAATGAAATTCAAATTGTTATGTTTTGATTTTATTTTTCTTGATAAAATTAAACATTTTTTTAGATAAAAGAAAATCATAATATACATGTCACATTAAAAAAATATAACATGTAAGTAGTAGCTATAAATTAAGATCCATTTCACTTTATAAATTAAAATAATGATTCAATAACCATATTTAAATTTAATTAATAAACTCAAAAAACATAATACTTACAATAAACTTACAATATGAAAAGATTCTTAATCATGGATATTCACTCCCACTTTACCATGGATATTATTAACTTGTGACTAGGCGTTGTTGCAATACCATGGGCCAATACCATGGCTTATCAATACCACATGCCCAAAAACCCTAACTTATTTTACAATTAAAATATGTTATAATAATACGATAAGATTCTTAACCATAGATACTCAGTGTGACACCCTCCTCCCACATCTACCCAAGTAATCATGTCAACCAGGGTAAGCACGAGCCGAGAGGCTACTATGATCATATTCGACCTCCTAGGTGACCCTAAGGACATGGAATGATGGAACATCATACGCAATCATCCAACATCATCAACATAACCCTTAGAAGACAAGTCAGCCACTCAAACAGCATGTCCCTGGGTCCTACTGTTGTTCTAGACCTCTTAGGCTATAGTCGCTCTCATGATATGGGCAAGGGAGCGGCCAAAGACCTAAAGTCACTCTCATAGACCTGTCTTCTAGCTACTGTGGACTAAAGTTGTCAGTTTTGTGCCAGCGACCCCGGGATTTAAGCCACTTTTTCAGGCCCAAAGCCCGAGCCACTGCCTAGAATGGAATGAAAGCTCATAATCAAGTAAAGTATAAGGAAACAATGATGCAAAAGTAAATAGTTGATCAAGACCTTAACCAGACCCCTACTACCCATGACAGGAATTTCATCAAACATATTGTCAACATGTAACTTATAGGTATAAACAACATAATTAAGTGTAGGAATATCATACTTATCTGAGAATCGCTATGAACCATTGTTCCCTCATGCCATTTGTCGCCTAATCACTTATTAGGTCATAGATACCATATCCATTGAATTACAAGTAAAAACATGTTGAGAGCCATACATAGCTACTGTCACAAAATGTACATATAACTAGCATAATAGGAACAGAAATACCATAAACATATCAGCCATCAAAATCCATATATACATCAGTAAATTTTCACATGAAAATCAAGGGAATGAATTTCTCATTAATCAATGCAATGAACCGACCCGAGATGGAACTACCACGTTCCACCCGACCATAGAATGGTTGAGCCAAACCTCTCTTCAACCATTCATCCCCGTTCCATATTACAAGCATGAATGTGGGACTCAAATCAAAAGAACTTAACCAAGGCACACTGAGGCTAAACCACCACACCCTCATCAATAGAAACAAGGTTTTACCATAATCCATCTCGGATCACTAGGCCAACACAATGAACACATCATAACTGACTTTACCATGATCTCCACCCGATCACTAGGCCAAACAAGCATGGATGTCATTGGATTTCTCCACTTACACCATGAGGAATTTGCTTGTCTCCTAATCTCTCAAGCTTTACTGCAATCCAAACCGGGATCACTAGGCTCTAAACCGAGACCAACTCTCCAGGCTTTACCGCATATCCCAAACCCGGGATTACTAGACCCAATGGAGGGCAAACCACCTCTAGGCTTTACCGTATATCCTGCCATTCACCGGCAAGGATTCCTAGGCCATATGAGGAAACACAAAATCTAGCTTTACCACAACCCATAGTCCGGTTTAGGGGTTACTAGGTCATGTGTTCTATCGTTTCGAAGATCCACCTCACTCAGCTTCGAATCCATTCGACAGTCCAACTCAACCAAACATGAGAACCCCATCACACCATGGCTATCCGAAAATGTCAAGGCTAGGCTGAAAAACACGGTTATGCATGGCAAAACCCTTGCCATGATAGAAAAGAACCACCTACAATACGATGCACCCCAAATATGGCAAGGAAAATATACATGCAAGTCGATACCTGCAATGAAACCTGTTGTAGTTACTTGATCCTGCCTTTCCCTACTTGATCTGTTCTTCCTCTTGCCTCCTTTGCCTTTCTTGCTCCAATGCCAAAGTGTTCCAAGAAAACTCTAAGTATCCAAAAGTATGAGAGAGAGAATAATGAAAGAACACCAAAGCTACACTAACAAAAGGTTACCAACTGATCCTCGGAAGCCTTTTTATGAATGAGGCCTCTATTTTCTTTAGTTTTCATTATTTTCCTTCATTTTCCTCCTCACATGCAACTTGTGACCTTTCACCTTCCTTTTCTCCTAATTTCCATTATTTTAATAAATAATTGTGCCAAAAAGGCCATTTTGCCTTTCCAAACCCTTAGCCATTGCCTTTGCCAATTTCCTTAGCCATAAACAACCAAATGAACACCCCCTAGGATGTCATGCCCAACATTCAGCTTGGAATAAGTGTCTCATTCATCCGTGGTTATTGTTTTTAACTTTTATTACATGGAATTTTCACCAGGGTTGTTACAGAACCCTCCCCCTTGGGGGACACCGTCCTCGGTGTTCAATCACACATATACCTCAACAACCTACTGAAAGAAGACATACTGCTCATGGAGATTTATAACACAGCTCGATGCAGTATTTACAATGAAAGTTATGCTCAAGAGAAAAACATCATGACAACATGATAACATACCGCATAGTGAAGCTTTATAACACAACTCATTATGGTATTTACAATGATAATCCTACTGAGTACCAACTCATATAACATCATGATAACATAACCACATGATAGCATAATAGCATCACACCCATACCACATAATGGAGCTTTATAACATATCTCGTTACGGTATTTACATCCATACCCAAGTGTACATATAGCAACATCATCAAAAATATAGATACCAAATCCAAATCATATACCAAAACATATGTTGAATCATATACCAAAACGTATATCATAACATATACTAAACACCATGTCTAAGCATATATCAAAACATCATATAGCATATATCAAACCATCATAAAGCAAATACCAAACCATCATAAAGAAAATACCAAACCACCATAAGAAAATACCAAACCACCATAAGCAAGTACCAAACCACCATATCAAGTTGATTTTCCTTGACCGGCAAACAAGGAAGGATACATGGCCCGCATCTGATCCGACGTCTCCAATGTAGCTTCATCAAGCCCAAAGTGATTCCATTGCACTTTAACTTGCTCGATTGCTTGGTTCTGGAGCATGAGCACCTTTTTCTACAATATACACTAAGGCTCCGACTGGAATTCTCCATCTGGTTCCACTTGCAATACAAACTAGTCAATCACATGATCAACATCCTTAACATACTTCTTAAGCAAAGATACATGGAAAACATCATGGACTTTCACTATCGGAGGCAGTGCAAGTCAATATGCTACTCACCTAATCCTCTCAATGATACTTAAGGGTCCACAAAACCGTGGGGCCAACTTGCCACATGATCCAATCCGCAAGGAGCTCTTCTTCGGTTTGATGCGCAAGTACACATGTTCCCTGACCTGGAACTCCTTGAACAACCTGTTCTTATCTTCATAACTCTTCTGCTTATCTTGTGTTACCTTAAGATTTTTCTTGGTCACCTGCATTTCATGTTCCATGTTTGCCAACATATCTGGTCCAATCTATACTCTTCTAACCGAATCACTGCAACTAATGTGAGTGTTACAACTCCGCCCATACAATGCCTCAAAATTACTCATCCTCAATGACTCTTGATAACTATTGTTGTATGCAAACTCAACCAAAGGGTAATACTCTTCCCACTTCCTCTGTCGATGCATCACATACATCCTCAACATGTCCTCTAATATCCTGTTGACCCTCTCTGTCTGTTCATTTGTCTGCGAATGATAATTTGTGTTGAAGGCCAACTCTGTGCCCAAACCTGCAAATAACTCCTTCCAAAACTTGGAAGTGAACTTCACATCCCTGTCTAACAAAATCTTCTTCGGAACACCATGTAATCTAACCACATCTTCGATGAACACCTATGCCACATCACTAGCTAATAACATAGACTTCACTAGAATGAAGTGTGCAACCTTTGTTGACCGGTCCACAATGACCATGATGGAATCATGCTACTTCTCTGTCTTTGGCAACCCTATAATGAAATCCATGGAAATGACCTCCCATTTCCATTCTAGAATCGTAATCGGTTGTAGCAGACCACCTGAATGTTTATACTCTGCCTTCACTTGCTGACAATCAAAGCATCTCGCCACAAATTCTGCTACATCCCTCTTCGAATTTGGTCAATAGTAATATCTCTTCACTGTTGTCAATGTCTTCTAATAACTTGGGTGACATGAATATAGTTTCGCATGAAACTCCCTCAAGATCACCTTCTTGAGCTCACGTTATCTGGTACATATATCCTATCTTGGAACTTGACCAATCCATCTATCGTAAGATGATAGTCCATGCCCTGTGAACGTGCACCTATACCTATACCTGTACTGCCACTTGTACCACTACATGTACTTGTACTTGTATTTGTCTACTGAGAGCATCTGCCACCATGTTCTCTTTACCTTTGATGTACCTAATCTTGAAATCAAACTTGTTGATCATGGCCAACCATCTAGCTTGTTTGGCGTTCAGATTTGGTTGGTCAAACAAATACCTCAACCCAATGTGATCACTCATAAGCATAAACTTCCTGCCAAGAAGATAGTGCCTCCACATATTCAATGCATGTATAATCGTTGCTAGCTCAAGATCATGTGTCGGGTATTTATGCTTGTGCTCGTTTAGTTTTTGTGACTCATAACATACCACCTTTCCATCCTGCATAAGGACTCCATCAAGCCCTCTCTTGCAAGCATTTGTGCATACCACAAACTCTTTGTCCGGATCTGCAATCTATAGTACTGGTGCATGTGTCAACAACTGCTTAAGTTTCTCAAATCTAGCCTCATACTCCTCAATCTATTCAAACTTCTTACCTTTCCTCTGCAATGATGTAATGGGATAAGCAATCTGCGAGAAGTTCTTGATGAACCTCCTATAATAGTCTGCCAAACCCATGAAAGATCTCACCTCATCCACACTCTTAGGAGCTACCCACTCCATGATGGCCCTTATTTTCTCTAGATATACTGCAATGCCCTCCTTGGAGACCACATGTCCCAAGTAGTGCACCTCAGTCTAAAAGAAACTACACTTGTTGAGCTCAGCATACAACTGATGATCCCTCAACAATCTCAATACTACTACTAAATGCTCAGCATGCTCTTCCTCATTTTTAGAATATACCAGTATATCATCAATGAAAATAATAACAAACTTATCCAAATATGGACGCAACACATTATTCATCAAACACATGAATGTAGCTGGAGCATTAGTTAAGCCAAATGGAACAACAACAAACTCATAATGCCCATACCTGGTCTTGAATGCAGTCTTGTAAATGTCCTCCTCTTTGATGCGTACCTGATGGTATCCAGATCTTAAGTCAATCTTCAATAACATTGTTGCTCCCTTCAACTGATCAAAGAAGTCATCAATCCCCGCCAAAGGGTACATGTTCTTGATAGTAACTTTGCTCGACTTCCTGTAGTCAATGCATAATCTGAGAGTACCATCTTTCTTTCTCATAAACAAGACCGGTGCACCCCAAGGTGATACACTTGGCCTAATGTATCCGTTGTCCAACATTTCCTTTAATTGCAATTTTAACTCAACCAACTCAAGTGTGCTCATCCTGTAAGGTGCTTTCGATGTTGGAGTTGCCCCTGGCACTAACTCAATCGAAAATTCTACCTCCTTATGAGGTGGCAACTCTGTAATGTCCTTAGGGAATACATCCTGAAACTGCTGCAACACTGGGTACCTGTTCAACACATCTGCATCCTCAACCTCCTTACCCTTATCACTAGAAATGTGTATTGAAAATATCTTGCACCCCTTCCTGTGGCTACGCTTTGCTTGCATAGTTATCACCATCCTAACTGATGTGGCTTTCTTCTTACCTTGCAAGACTCTTGGTTCTCCATTGTCATCAACACACTCAATAACTTTGTCATAGCAGTCAACCTTGGTTCTATGTAGATACAACCAATCCATGCCCAACAACATATTGTATGATCCCAACAGTAACACATTCAAATGTGTTGTTGTAGGCATACCATTTAAATAAAATGTGAAAGCTCTTACCCAATGATGAACTCGCTTCTTTGTACTTGTAGCCAACTGCACTAACTAAGACTTTGCATGAAACTCCTTATTCAAACCACACTTATCCACCAAGTCAGGACTAACATAGCTATAATTAGATCCAGGGTCAATCAAAATAGAAATAACTTGATCACAAAGCTTACTGTCCATCTCAATGATAGATGTCTGGTGTTCTACTTTCCCATTGTCCATTGTTGCATAGATACATGGAATACTCTAACCAAGGTACACAACAGAGTGCTCCTCCTGTGCACTGTATATCTGAGGTTGACCACCCTAATTCTATGGACAATCTCTCTGAAGGTGTTCCTTGCCACATTTCCAACACTCCAACTGACCAGTACCAACACCTCTATGTTGTTTTTGCAACTCATGTCCCTATCTAGATGCATTAAATCTCTTTTGCGGTGCCACATTCTCTTTCTCATCCGCATGTTGAGGCCTTTTCTGCATAGTTTGCCATTTACCTTTGTCCTTTCCTTTCCATCCATGTTGAGATTCATTCTTACACTTTGATTGTTCATAACAATGCTTGAGTTTGCCAATAACTTCCTCAATTGATCGAGGCTCATCATACTCAATCCGATCTCTAAATGCTAATGGAAAACCACCGACAAATCTCTAAACTTTAGCCTTCTCATCAGTAATATATGGTGCATACCTCAATAGCTCCTGAAACTTGGTCATATACTCTCCATCCATCATTGATCCCATCTTTATCTTATAGAATTCTTTTGCCTTACTGTCATTGTACCTTTCTAACAAGTACTTCTTCCTGAAAAGCCTCTTGAATTCCCGCCAGCTCAAGTCATATATCCTAATGTCTCTAACCCGCTTAACATCTTCCCACCAGATGTCTGCTTTACCTTTCAAGCTGAATATATTTATTTTGGCCTTCATGTTATCCATGTAATCATGCAACTCAAATAATTTATTCATTCCAAGTATCCAAGCCTCTGCATCTTCTGCCTTCTTCATGTCTTCGTCAAAAGTAGGTGGTTTTCCTTTCTTGAATTCATCCGGTAAGTCTCCCATATCATTCCTCCTATAAGGATGATATTAATGACGATCATGATGTCTATCAGATCCAGAACTAGAATAATACCTATGTTCACCACCCCTCCTGTTCGGAGTGTCCAACAACCTACCATCTCTCACTATATCAGATCTAGTATCCGACCTTTGTCTACCAGGAAATCTATTGCCATATGCTCCATTAGTCCCATCCTCATGTGCATGGATGATTCGAAGTGGCGCTTGTTGCTGCAAGTTTGAAAAAATATGAATAAGTATAGCATTCACCTTTGCCTACTTCTCTTGTGCCTATATGATCCGATCATTATCTACTTTACAACTCCTTATCTCTTCCTTCAAGCTTCTCAATGTATCGACCAAATCAGAAGTATGCCCCACACCACACTGCTCATCTGACACATAGGGAGATTCTATGTAGTCTACCACCTTGCTATCCATTTGATCTTTCTCTTCCTGCAATGCATAATATGTCAGATAAACCAAATCACAATAAACCAATGTACCTTAGTATAGCTCAGGGAGGATACCTTGTCTACAATATCACCAAATCAGCATGATACATGTATAACATAATCATAACAACATATCGACATACACAAGTAAATGTATCAACTCATAAACATCACTCTAACTAGGATCCAGTCATCAATGCAATTCCATATCAACAATGCATGCTATGACCTCATGCATGGCAACAATCATTACTCCATTATACGCATTGCTACATGTAACCGACAATATGCATAAGCAATGCCTAGCCAACTACAGATACACATAAACACACATAGTCGATCATAATTGAACAGTTCTTACAATCAACCTACAAGATTGATACATGTAATCAAAATATTCAAAATGTAACCTAACATACAAGGATGTAAGTAGGTGACATAAAATCAACATGTAAGCGAAAAATAACCATATACAGTTAGTCACATACTCATGTCAAATACTCTTCACAAAATCAACATCAAATTCTCCATGATAACCATACTACAACCCTAATCCAACATCAAGCAATTGCAACAAGTATATAAGTGTAAGAGACACACATGCAACTGACATGCATGCATGGCTAACACATTCAACCCATCCAGTCTGAGAGTTGAACCATGCTTTGATACCACTCTGTAACACCCTCCTCCCACATCCACCCAAGTAACCATGCCAATCGGGGTAAACATGAGACGAGAGGCTACTATGATCAGATTCGACCTCCTAGGTGACCTTAAGGAAGTGGAATTGACGAAACATCACACACAATCATCCAACATCATCAACAAAACCCTTAAAAGATAAGTCAGCCACTCAGACAACCTATCCCTGGGTCCCACTGTGTTCTAGACCTCTTAGGCCATAGTCGCTCTCATGCTATGGGCAAGGGAGCAGCCAGAGACCTAAAGTCGCTCTCATAGGCCTGCTTGCCAGCGACTATGGACTAAAGTTGTGAGTTTTGTGCCAGCGACCCTGGGATTTAAGCCACTTTTTGAGGCGTAGAGCCCAGTCCACTGCCTAGAATGGAATGAAAGCTTAGAATCAAGTAAAGTACATAGAAACAATGATGCAAAAGTAAATAGTTGATCAAGACCTTAACCAAACCCCTACTAGCCATGACATGCATTCCATCAAACATATTGTCAACATGTAACGTACAGGTGTAAACAACATAATTAAGTGTAGGGATCTCATACTTATTTGAGAATCGCTATGAACCATTTTTCCCTCATGCCATTTGTTGCCTTATCATTTATTAGGTCATAAATACCATATCCATTCAATTACAAGTAAAAACATACTGAGAGCCATACATAGTTGTTGTCACAAAATGAACATATAACCAACATAATAGGAAAAGAAATACCATAAACATATCAGCCATCAAAATCCATTTATAAATTAGTACATTTTCACATGAAAATCAAGGGAATGAATTTCTCATTAATCAATGCAATGAATCGACTAGAGATGGGACTACCATGCTCCACTCGACGATAGAATGGCTGAGCCAAATCTCTCTTCAGCCATTCAACCCGTTGCCATATTCCAAGCATGAATGTGGGACTCAAACCAAAAGAACTCAACCAGGGTACCGAGGCTAAACCACCTCACCCTCATCAATAGAAACAAGGCTTTACCGTTATCCATCTTGGATCACTAGGCGAACACAATGAACACATCACAACCATCTTTGCCGTGATCTCCACCCGATCACTAGGCAAAACAAGCATGGATGCCACCAGATTTCTCCACCTACACCATGAGGAATTTTCCTGTCTCCTAGTCTCTCAGGCTTTACTGCAATCCAAACCTGGATCACTAGGCCCTAAACTAAGACCCACTCTTCAAGCTTTACTACATATCCCAAACCCGAGATTACTAGGCCCAACGGAGAGAAAACCACCTCTAGGCTTTACCGTATATCACGTCATTCACCAACAAGGATTCCTAGGCCATCCGAGGCAACACAAAATATGGCTTTACCGCAACCCACAGTCCGGTTCAGGGGTTACTAGGCCATGTGTTCTATCATTTCGGAGATCCACCTCACTCAGCTTCGAATCCATCCGGCAATCCAGCTCAACCAAACATGAGAACCCCATCACACCATGGCTATCCAGAAATGGCAAGGCTAGGCTGAAAAACATTGTTACACCTAGCAAAACCCATGGCATGATATAAAAGAACCACAGGCAGTATGATGCATGCCAAATCTAGCAAGGAAAATACACATGCAAGTCGATATCTACAATGAAGCCCGTTGTAGTTGCTTGGGCCTGCCTTTCCCTACTTGATCTTTGCTTCCTCTTGCCTTCTTTTCCTTTCTTGTTCCAATGCCAAAGTGATCCAAGAAAACTCTAAGTATCCAAGAGTATGAGAGAGAGAATAGTGAAAGAGCTCCAAAGCTAAACTAACAAAAGGTTACCAACTAATCCTGAGAAGCATTTTTATGAATGAGGCCTCTATTTTTCATTTTCCATTATTTTCCTTCATTTTCTTCTTCACATGCAACCTGTTACCTTTCACATCCCTTTTCTCCTAATTTCCATTATTTTAATAAATAATTGTGCCAAAATGCCATTTTGCCTTTCCAAAGCCTTAGTCATTTCCTTTACCAATTTCCTTAGTCATAAACAACCAAATGAACACCCCCTAGGGTGCCTTGCTCAACATTCAGCTTGGAATAAGTGTCCCATTCATCTGTGGTTATTGTTTTTGACTTTTATTACATGGAATTTTCAGCAGGGTTGTTACACTCACCCCCATTTTCCCATGTATATTATTAACTTGTAAACAGACTTTGTTACAATACCATGGCTTATCAATACCACATGCCTAAAAACCATAACTTATTTCACAAATAAATATTTTATTTTAATTTAATTTTATAACATTTTTTTAATTAAATCTAAAAGCAAAAATGTTATAATTACTTTTGGAATATATATAAACCCTCTATCCTCACAATTACTAAAAATATTCCCATAGAAATTAAATCAAGGTTTAAACAAATTAAAAATGAGAATAGTTTTATATATAAAAATGTGGAATTTATATAATATAAATAATATCATTAAGAACTAGCATAGATCCATCTTAACTAAGGATCCAAGCGATGAGAACAAGCAAAGCCAATAACTATAATTGAGGAAAGATAGTGCAAGATTATTTAAGTTTTTCATTATTGTATTTTCCTCAACATGATTGATCCAAAATATAGGTTTAATATTTTACAACCAATTGAGTATTTTTAATTTAGATACTTTCTTAAACAAAATGCAATGGGATCAAATTTAAGAGGGAGAGAGGGAGCAAGGAGAGGGAGGGAGATAGTGACAGAGGTGGAAGGCAGAGAGAGAGAGTTGGAGGGGGAGAGAGAGGGAGGAAAGAACAAAGATAGAGAGACGGAGGTGGAGAGAGAGAGGGAGTGAAAAGGGAGAGAGAGGAGAGGAGATGGGAAGAGAGAGAAGAGGAGAGGAGGGAGATAGGGAGAGAAGGGGGAGAGAAAGAGAGGGAGACACGAAGATGGATGGGGGTAGAGAAGGAGAGAGGGAGGGAGATAGTGACAGAGTTGGAGGGTAGAGAGAGAGAGAGTGATGGGAGGGGGAGAGATAAAGGGAGGTGGGAGAGAAAGTGAAAGAGATGAAGGAAGAGACAGAGGATTCAAGAAGGAGAGGGAGAGAGATGGAGTTGGAGGAGGGGAGAAAGGGAGGAAAGAAGAAATAAATAGAGGGTGAAAGTTGGAGAGAGAGGGGGAGTGAAAAGGGAGAGATAACTGAGGGAGAGAGGAGAGAGGGAGAGGAAGAGGGAGGGAGAAAGAGATAGATAGATATGGAGACAAAGAGTGTATGTTTTGGGGGTGAGATAAATAGACTATGAAGGAGAGATATAGTTATATAGTTGGAGGGGGGAGAGAGAGAAGAAGACAAAGATAGATAGAGGGAGGGAGAGGGGAAGATAGATAGAGGGAGTGTGTGTTTGGGGAGGTGAGATAGAGAGATAAAGAAGAAGAGATACTGGTAGATATATATATATAGATGGTGGTGTGATATAGAGGGAATAAGAATGAGACACATATATACAAATATATATTTTATATAGGGCCTAGATCCATCTTAACCCTGGATCTATCAAGCACCTAGGGGCATCAAATCTCTAGAGGTGCAAATCTTTCCTCAAGTTTTGAACTTCCTGGGCTAAGACAAATCTAGATTGGTTTTATGTCAAAACTCTTGTGATGGTTTGTGAAAGTATTAATTAATTTCAAAGAAGAATGTCATAAAACCTTTTTGCTCTTACATTTAATTAAAAAGTAATAAAGAATGTCAAAAGCGGATTCTTAACCATGATTTTGATCCACTTGATGAAGAATGTCAAAAGTAATTATAACCTTTTTTATTTTAGATTTAATTTTAAAAATGTTATAAAAGTAAATTAAAATAAAATATTGATAAAATATTTGGTTTGTGAAATAAGCTATGGTTTATAGGCACGTGGTATTGTTAAGTCATGGTATTGGCCCATGGTATTGTAACAAAGTCTATTTACAAGTTAATAATATCTATGGTAAAATGGGGGTGAGTATCCATGGTTAAGAATCTTGTCATATTATTATAACATATTTTGATTGTAAAATAAGTTATGGTTTTTGGGCATGTGGTATTGATAAGCCATGGTATTGCAACACGACATATTCACAAGTTAATAATATCATGGTAAAGTGGGGTGAATATCCATGGTTAAGAATCTTTTCATATTGTAAGTTTATTGTAAGTATTATGCTTTTATGTGCTTATTAATTAAATTTAAATATGGTTATTGAATCATTATTTTAATTTATAAAGTAAAATGGATTTTAATTTATAGCTACTACTTACATGTTATATTTTTTAATGTGACATGTATATTATGATTTTCTTTTATCTAAAAAATGTTTAATTTTATTAATAAAAACAAAATCAAAACATAACAAATTGAGTTTCATTATTTTTATTACTTTTAACTTTTTATTATTAATTGATCCAACATTTAAATGTTTACCCTCATCCCCAATACTGGGCTCTATAATAATTTTAACTTTTACTATTATTTTAATTTTATTAAGAAAAACAAAATCAAAACAAAACAAATTGAGTTTCATTATTTTTATTACTTTTAACTTTTTATTTTAACTGAGCCAAATTTAAATGTTTAGACTTATCCTTAAATCAACATTCTCCTTCAAAAGTAGAAAAATCAATATCCATTTACTGCATTTTTTTTCGCTTGCTTGAGAGCATAGGTCTGAGAGCGCATGGTTTTCCCTAGCCCACGTAAGCATATAGCCAAGAGTGGAGCTCAACCGCAATGGATCCAGGAAGCGGCTCTGAGATCCCTCCTCCCTCGCCTCCTGAAGTAGAAGCTTTCAAGAAACTTGTTGCAGCAGCTGGAAAAGGGCCGATTACTAGAGCCCAACAGAAATTTGTTAAAAAATTGGACAGTATACCTATGGTGGTTCTACCGGCGGAAGAAACATGCAGATTGGCTCTGAATCTAGCAGAGAGGGGACTCATTGGTCAGTTCACAGGGCTTTGGCCATCCTCGAAAGCGATAGAAGATTGGGTAAATCAGAACTGGATCCTGCTGGTTTCGGAAGGAATAAAAAGTCATTTTGTTGGGAAAGGTTTCTTTGTGTTTATATTTGAAAATGTCAGGGACAGAAGTTTGATCTTCATGAATGGGCCATATTTTATGGGCCCTTAGGGCCTCTATTTGAACAAATGGTCTCCAGATTTCGATCCGGCTCAAGATGTACCCACAGCTGTTCCAGTGTGGGTGCGACTACCTCATCTCCCCCTCCATTGTTGGAATCAGAGGTCATTGCAATACATAGGCAACACCCTTGGTAAATACATAGATCAAGCGGCGAGAAAAAATCAATACTCCTGTGCCAGAATATGTGTAGAAGTCGATCTAGAAGTTGGTTTACCTGAGGCCATCAAACTTACTGTTGCTGATTGGACTCACATCTAAGAGATTGACTACGAGCAGCTTCCCTTCAAATGCTGACATTGCCACAAGTACGGGCACTTTGCAAGGTATTGCAAGCAAAATAACGAGGAAGTAACAAAGAAAGAGAAAGGAGAACAATGGAATCAAGTCAAGAAACCAACAAACAATAGGCAGAACAACAAATCAAAAGGCAAAGAGACTGGGAAAAAATCAGGACAAAGCAATGGAAATGCTGTAGATTCAGGGAGCAAGGAACCTAACAACACTGAGGCGGGCAAAAATTCCTTTGATCCTCTCAAAACTCCTCTAGAATCACCAGAAGAAGATCGGGAAGGGTTCCTCCAGTCAAATGACACCACCTCTTAGGAATCAGGTAATGTTGAAACAATCCCCTCAAGTTCGGTCCTAGGAAATAATCCCTCTCCTTCTTATGCATAAATCATAAAAAAAAGAAATAAGACCACAGAAAATTCAGGCTCATTGGAGGATGAGACCTTTGAGAGGCCTTCGAAAAGAACCGGAAGGAAAACCCTCAAGGAAACTAGAGAAGAAGAAGCAAAAAGGCTAAAAACCCTAGGGAGTCAAGCCACCATTGAGATGTCTTTGGGGAGGAATACTAGAACCAAGTTGGCCAAGGGAGGTGGTCCCGCTCCAACGAGTAGTAAATAATGCAACTAGTCTCTTAGAACTGTAGGGGTTTGGGGAATCCTGGAAAGGCAGAAGCAATAAAAGATCTTTTGAAAATAGAATCCACAGATATTCTCATGCTCCAAGAGACCAAAATATAAGGGGATTCCCTTCTTCATTCAAGCAGTTCAAAATGGAAATTTGATAATGGGAAGGCAGTTGGTGCCAAGGGCACGGTTGGAGGAATAGGAACCCTTTGGTCTGGAAAAACCTTCTCTCTAGAAAGATCCCATGAAACACAACATTGGATCTTCACTGAACTTCGACACACCACAAGTAATCTCAGTCTAGCATTATTCAATATGTATGTCCCAGTAAACTATGCTGAAAAGAGAGAGTGTTGGAAGTCCCTGTCGGAGTTTTTAGATCTCCACAACCCAAAGAATATTGTCATAGGAGGAGATCTGAATATCATAATGGACCCAAAAGAAAAAAGAGGTGGAATTTATACTAGAGACTCCATGCTCTCTTTTGTGGAAAATCTTGCCCAACAATGGGATCTGGTTGATTTTAAACCCGTGAGAGGAGAATTCACTTGGACTAACAATAGAACAGGGGAGAATCACATTTCAGCCAGGTTAGATAGATTTTTCATTCACAGCTCAATCTTTTTGGACAAAAGAATAGTCTTTTCCAAAATTCTACCGAAGTTAACCTCGGACCATAAGCCAATCCTCCTCGCTTTGAAAGAGGAAGAAGACTTAGGACCTCTTCTTTTCAGATTCAGCCCTCTCTAGGCTGAAAGAGATGGGTTTCTTGAAATAGTCCAAACAACCTGGTACAAAGAAGTTACAAGATCCCCAAGCTTTGTATGGGAGCAAAAGCTAAAAAATGTGAAGTATGCCTTGAAAGATTGGATAAAAAAGGCGATAAAAACTCCAACCAGCCAGAGAAAGGAAGCTGTCCAACGACTGGCAGATTTTCAGTTTGATATGGAAAAGATAGAAGTCTCCTCTTCGGAGTTAGACAAAGAAAAAATTGCTCAAAGGAGATCATATAGCTTCTTTCGGAGAGAAGAAGAATACTGGCGAATCAAATCTCGCAGCTTGTGGTTAAAAGCTGGAGATAGAAACACAACCTATTTTCATAGACAATACAGAGCCCGTCTCTCGTGCAATCATATTGCAGAAATTGCTGCTTCTAGCGGGCAAATGTGTAAAGGGACTGAGCAGATTAAAGAAGAAGCAAGTAGTCATTTTCAGAAATTACTTAGCGCAGAAGGGGACGAGTGTGATGAGGATATAAATGATTTTCTCGCACACATCCCGATTCTGGTTAATACAAAAGATAACAACACCCTATTGAAACCTTTCTCGGAAGAGGAAATATCAAAAATAGTGTGGTCCATGGAGCCAGATAAAGCACCAGGGCCAGATGGTTTTTCAATTCATTTCTACAGACTTTGTTGGGATATAATAAAAACAGACCTTCTGAGAATGATTGAAGGCTTTATGAGAAAATCTAAGGTTGGAGGAGGAATCAACTCCACATTTCTCGCTATGATCCCCAAGGAAGTGAATCTTGGGTCCTTTGAAAGGTATAGACCGATTTCACTCTGCAATGCCTCCTATAAGATTCTGGCTAAGCTGTTGGCTAATCGAATCAAACCACTGCTGCAAAAACTTATTTCTCCTGCTCGAGGAGGGTTTGTGAAAGGAAGGCACATCTTGGACAATGTAATTCAAGTCCAAGAGGCTCTGCACTCCAGCCATTCTCGAAAAGAACAAGGTATTTTGATTAAATTGAACCCGTCTAATGCTTTTGAAAGAGCTAATCGTTTTTTCTTGTGCAGGGTTCTTCACTCCTTTGGTTTCAGCTAGGAGTTCATAATCTTATCAAATCTTGCGTAGGGAAGGTATGGATCGCGCCACTAGTAAATGGAAGGCCAGCCAATTACTTTCAAGCAACCAGGGGTCTGAAGCAAGGATGCCCACTGTCCCCTTTCCTCTACATTCTGATGGCAGATACTCTGAGCAGAAGGTTATCTTACGAAAAATATGTTGGCAGCATTCTTGGGATTCGAATAATAAAAGGAGTGGAACCTGTGAATCATTCTCTGTTCGTAGATGATTCCTTAATGCTCGGAGGAGCATCTCTTCGAATGGCAAATTATTTCAAAGTCATTCTCAATAAATTTTGCAGTATCTCTGGTGCTCTGATAAATGAAAGGAAAAGCGTTGTATATTGTTGGAATACAGAGCAAGAAACTATAGACAGAATTGCAAAACTTCTTGGCTTTGCTGGGTTTGCATCCTGGGAGAAAATAAAATACTTAGGACTCCCATTAATGCTAGTCTCTAACAGGAATAACCTGTGGGAGGAAATCATAGCCAAATTCAAAAAAATATCCCAGTCTGGGGAAGATATTGGCTCACAACATTAGGCAAATTAGTTCTAATTAAATCAATGCTATCGGTGCTGCCCACATTCCAGGCCTCTCACATGCTGGCACCTAAAGCAATTACAGATCAGATAAAAAGGTTAATGTGGGAATTTTTGTGGAACGGAGGAGGAAGAGGAAATAACAAAAGGTTTCACCTCGTCAATTGGGAAATGATGAAAAGACCCCTTGTGGAAGGAGGGTTGCAAGTCAGAGAACCCACACATGTAAACATAGCGATGGGTTGTAAAATTTTGTGGCAGCTTCATACAGAACCCAACCATCCGGTTAGTCAAATTATTAAACTTAAATATCTTAATAACCAATCATTGAAGCATTTCAACACAGAGAAAATGCCAAAAGGTTCCTTGGCTTGGACCTTGTGTAGTCGAGGAATTGATTTTTTCAGGACCTTCCTTTATCACGTACCTAGAAATGGTAGAAACACTAAGCTATGGAGTGATAGAATAATGGGTCACCCTCCTTTAGCAGAAGTTAAAGAAATGGATAAGATAAGAGCCTAGTTTATCGAGAAAGGAATTCGGAAGTTAGAAGATATCTCGGACTGGGATAACAATGGGAATTGGCAGAGCCGGAAGTTCCCAAGAATGCCATATTGCTTGAAATTGCAATTTGAAACTCTTATTGAAGCTATAACTGATTTTGCTTCGGTTCACAAAGATGAGAATGACTCCTGGGGATGGGGCAAACTTGGGGCTTATTCAGCTGCCCAAGGATACTTCCAAATGAAATCTAGGAAGGATTCAATACACCCGACTTCCTTTTGGAAACAGGTTTGGGATAGCTTCAACATCCCAAAAATTAACTTTTTCTTCTGGACAATAATGCACATGAAAATTCTGACTGGTGAGAACTTGAACAAAAGGAACATCGCAGGTCCCCATCGTTGCATTCAATGTAAATGTGCTTTGGAAACCACAGATCTCTTGTTTTTCAAGTGTGAGTTCGTGAAGAAGGCATGGTTTTTCTTTCTTCAAGGCCTAAATCCTCCCTTTCCTCCATAGACCTCGATAGTCTCTTTGTTCTCTTCGTGGAAGGACAGCTATCATTATAGAATCAGTAGCAAGAATCTCTGGTATCGAGTGTGGATAGCAATTCCAAAGTATGTTTGTTGGAAGTTGTGGCTCGCCAAGAATGATCTCATTTTTAGCAACACTGAGTGGACCCCAGATAAGGTGGCTGCAAGAGCAAAGAGCCTCCCAATCAAAACCTTAAATCAATTCCCCTTTAAAGAGGATAAAACTCTCCTAAATGAAGAAAGGTCGTGGCTTGAAGCTTTTTCCTGCAGAGACAGAAACCAAATTCTCTCCCGTCCAACTCAAAAGGAAAGATGGCAAATTCGGGATCCAGATGATAGCTTCCAACAATGGTGGAGAACCATGGGTAAGTGCATAATTTTCTTCGATGGTGCTTCTAAAGGTAACCCAGGAAAAGCAGGTGCTGGAGGAGTGATCTATTTTCCGAATGGGATCAAAGAAGATAGATTCAGCTAGGGGCTCGGACAGAAAACCAAAAACCAAGCTGAAATCCTTGGCTTATTGAAAGTCCGCTAATTGGTTAGAGAGAAAGACATAAGAGAAATCCTAGTATTTGGAGATTCGGAAGTTCTGATAAAAGCTCTCAACACTGAGAAAGATCTAAAGGATCCAAGGCTAAACAAGCAGCTAATAAGATTGAAGAGAATCTTGCAAGAAATTCCCTCGACACAAATTTTCCATATTCTCCGGAGCTCAAACAAGGTATCGAACAGCTTGGAAAACATAGGATGTACTCTAGATACTGGAATGCTAAGCATAAATGTTGAGACCCCGATTAAGGCATTAATCCCTTGAGGATGATGTAATGAATTTTATGCTCTCTGTAAATGGTTGATTGGCTTGGCCCAACCTGATTTTTCTCATAAATAAAACATAACCGTTTCAGTTAAAAAGAATAAAAAATGTTTAGACTCATCCCCAATACTAGGCTCTATAATAATTTTAACTTTTTCCTATTCTTTTAATTTTATTAAGAAAAAAAATCAAAACATAACATATTTGAGTTTCATTATTTTTATTACTTTTAACTTTTTATTATTAAGTGAGCCAACATTTAAATGTTTACACTCGTCCCCAAAACTGGGCTCTATAATAATTTTAACTTTTTACTATTTTTTAAGTTTTTAATTGAGCCGACATTTAAAATTGTTTACATTACACCTACACATCTACCCTATACTAGGTTGTAGAGAGCCTCTCGCCCAACAAAGAAGGGGGTTTCTATTCACCAAAGTGGATAAGTACACCTCCTACACAAGAATCAATGTTTACTTGATTGATTCCAAAATCGATCTACATAAGATTTTAAAACTCTAAAACTTGGAATAACGCTTACTTTAGAAATAGGGTAAGATTGGTTTGCTGAGTAGATTTTTCAAGTGCACTCCCTCATTTTAGAAACAGTTGGAACTCAGTAACATAATAAAGAAAAAACACTTAAAAAAACGCGCGCGCTGCTTGTTATCACAAAATCAGGTACTGAAGGCTGCCAATCAGCAAGACTCTGTGTAACTGTTTCTAACCAGGCTTTAGACTAAGGCTTAGCCTCCTTAGTCAGAGAGGGCTCTCTCACAGACTATGAATATTGACTAATGACAAGGAAAGATGACTAACTCTTATAAGACACATGAAGAAAATATGCTGGCTGGACAAATATCAAATTAATTCCCATTGGGCTTATGGAGTCTCACACATCTCAGCAAACAAAAACACCATCTTTTCATAGAAACCAGGGCTCTTTACATCTAATGTTTAAACACAACTTACATAAAACACAGTTTGCCAAAACATACAGAAAGTCAGAGCATGATACATGAGTTCTGAGTGATTATGCAATGACAAGACTGTAAAAGAACACTAAGAGAATAAACCACCATACATTTGAACAATAAGATCTATTGAGAATCCTGAGAATAAAACAACAGTCATTTGCATTACTGAAATCTGCTTTACATAAACCAAAATAGACTAGTTCTCTATCAAAACATCCAACCCCAATTACATCCAAGTCTGATCCATATATAGGAATACATGCTTAACCACCTCGAGCTTCCTCCTCCAGCATGAGGGGAGCATCAAAGGCTGCTATTAACTATCCCTATCTACTGTGTAACTAATTCATTAATTACATAATTGCTGAACTGTAACTACAAAGGGTCCTAATTTATTCAAAACTCAAAATCTGTCCTCCTCGTATCATGCTTCCTTCCTGACTCTTTGACACATGTCTTCTTTCTGTTTTGGTCAAGATATCTTGGAGGAGAATACACTGAACAAGCTGGCTTTGGATACTGGCTGCGTAGATGGCTCATTAATCAATCAAGATAAGTGCCCTGTTTTCACGGTCCTTGTCTCCCATCATTCTTCACTACTTAAAGAACATGTTCCCCTCTCTTTAATTCTTCAAAAACAACGCATATCACCATACTCCCCAATGAGCTGGAAGCCTTGTGGACTGAACAGGTGTACAAACCAAAATCTCCGGTAACCTTAACCAGAACCCTAACAATTCGGTCATAAAGTACCTTTAACGAAGCTTTAGCTAAAAACAAAATATTTCACCTTTCCCAAAATGTACATTTGTCATTCTCTGAATAGCTAGGAGAGTCTTTTATGGTCTCCCTTATGTTCTTGAGGCATTTCCTTCAAAAATTTGCTGACCTCATCATTAAACTCTTTGTTTTTCTTATAAAACAGCACCTACAGCAGTTTCGTAGCGCGCTACGAAACTGCTGTTTTTGCTAAAACAGAGTACATTTGCACTAAAGCGTCTTTTGTTTGAACTTATGACTTTTCAAACTTCTTCTACAGGTGTCAAAGACTTAGGTAATCTCAAAATAGTGGAACTTAAACAAAATTGACCAAAACTAAGAATATCACCTTTTCCTCAAATCAGTGAGCTAGTTGACCTAGCTGTGTCTTCAAATTTGCAATCTCCTTCTTCAAAGCTTTGTTTTTAGCTCTCAGGGTCATGTTCATTTTCCTGATATGTTTAGCTTGTTTGAGGGCTGGAACCGTCCAGGTATATACATCAGCCACTGAATCTACATGACTCACTAGGCTTCTGCTACCCTTTAACACAGCTTTTCTATAGTTGGCATACCTAACTGCACGCTCCTTAATCACATTCTTTGCTTTGACAATTTCCTCTTTGGCTGCTCCCACTTGATTCTTTATGGCAATCACATTTCCTCCTTGGGTGATGATAACCTTTCTGTTCTTGTCTTTATGTTTGACTGCCTCCACTGTTTTGGTCAATACTTCAATTACCTCTGTTCTGGGTGACTTTACAGCTTTCTCTCCTTTATGCACTTTCTCCTTTACAGCTTCTTCTCCTTTATGCACTTTCTCCTTTACAGCTTCTTCTCCTTTATGCACTTTCTCAGCTTCTCTAATTTGTTTCCTTGTAACTGGCCTTCTTGGCTTGAACATAAACTCCTCACTAGGCTCATCAAACCTTAATCTCTTTGAAGCTTTTGATTTCTTAGTGCTCTCAGGAGAAGATTGGGTCAAATCAATATGCATGGGTTCAAGATGCACTGGTTCTTCCTGCTCAAATTCAATAGCCTCAAGTAAATCACTTAGGCTGGCCTTTGAAATTGGACCTTCCTCCACAGCTACTGATTTGCCCTTCTCTTTGCTTAATTGACCTCTTGTTTTAACTCTTGATACACTTTCAGACCCAGCTGATCCAGGTACCTCTTTCTTGTGCTTGACCTTTTCCTTTGATGATGACTGAGGTGGCTGAGGTGGCTCTTTAATAACCAAGGGCTTGACTGGTTTGTTCAACTGAGATTTAACCTTCTTTTTCTCCCTAGCCTCCTTTCTAAGCTCAGCAATAGTAGGTTCCTCCACTGATTCTTCTCTTTCTCTAAGTGGCTGTGGGGTGAGGCCTGTCTTACTCTGGAAACCGGCCATATAGATGAAAGAATTCCAATCCCTACCAATCTTCTGCAAACCATCCAGCACTAACAGTTTAACTAGGCCATGGTGAAACAATGATGTCTCACAATCATCCTTCCTCAATTGGATTTTATCACACATCTTGCTGAGGCTACGAAACAAGTAAAATGGGAGGTCTATAGATGCTTTACCCGTAAAATGCAGCAACAACTTGAAATGATAGGAATAAACTTTGTTATATCTACCCTCACAAGTTAAATACTTTTGAATACAAGTAAGAAGCATAGCATAACTCTCCTTAACATAACTTCTAGGCACAGCCTTGGTTAAATCTTCATTCACATAGACTTCTTTCAAGAATTCTTTACAGGGGCTCATATCAAATTTGAAATTTTTAAACCACTCCTGCCCCCCTCTGGGAATCTCAGTTACACTAGCAATAGCCTCTGGAGATACTGGGAATTCTAACATAGATACCTTGGAACTTAAGCCTGTAAAATTCAAGGCAAACTCTTTTGTTACCTGAGTGTGACCTCCCTTCAGCTTTTCACAGAAACTCCAGCAACCAGCGTCTTTAAAGGCCTTTTTAACACCTTCATCCCTCAATGCCAGGTCCAATCCTTCGGGCTCTGCCCTCTGACACCTTCCAGACCGATGCTCCTTCTTCTCCATTACGCTTTGAAATCTTTTGCACAGAGAAACACCGGCACCCTCAACTCAAAAAGCAAGTTCAAATTTTAGAACGCAGGCTCGCTTGAAATGCAGCTCCCTTGAAGAAGAAACTCGGGTTCATTTCAATTCAAATATCTTAACATATAAGCTGGCCACTTCATGTAATGTTAACAGAACATCATGACACAACTATGCATGACAAAAACATTTGAATGGACTTAATGCACATGACTATGAACCTATTGGTGGAATGATGGCTCGTAAGTGCTTGGAAGGTACACTAACTGACAACAACCGACCGGACACAATGACTCATCCCCGGACATGACATTTTAAGGATCTGCGCTGCAAAATCCCCGAATCCGCGATTTCGTAGCGCAGACAGTTATAACTTAGCGACATGTGCTGCGAAATGGCTGGCGCTACGAAAAGGCTAAAACATTATTGCGCTTCAAAATCAACCAATCAAACTGCGCTGCGAAACTGCGAAAAGGACAAATGACATATACGAGATAAGACATGTCTTAATCAATCATGATGGAGGATGACTAACGGTTTTGAAAATGATTCTCATCAATATCATTGAAAAACATGACCCCTAAGTGGTAAACATAGGATAACAACCATTTGACATCCATTTTTAACAATGAAACTTTGGACTCGACTTATATACATGTGACTGCAGTTCTAAGTGATAACACTGCTGTTCTGAACCGCAGAGCCGACTGTAGGTTTGCCGCCGCCAAAGCTCTTGGACGCTGCCATGAGCAGCCCCGGGGGTGGGGAGTTCGCTCCCACCCCTCCTTTATCCACCGCAGATGCCTTCAGAAGACTGTTAACGCAGAAAGGGAAGAAGCATCAGCACGTTGAAGTGCCGAAATTCATAAAAAAGCTCGATGAAATACCAGAGATAGCACTTCCAGAGGAGCAATCGATTAAAATTGCTCTTGCGTTGTCTGACAGAGGCCTGGTAGGGCAGTTTATGGGCCGTTGGCCGTCCACTAAAACCACGGACGATTGGATTCAACGAAACTGGAGACCGCAGCTGGAAAATAATGTGATTTGTTATGCTGTAGGGCGAGGCTATTTCATCTTTGAATTTACCACCAAGGAAGACCGCGATCTGGTTTTCAGAAACGGGCCGTATTTTATGGGAAATCAGGGACTGTATCTCAATAAATGGAGTCCTGATTTTGACCCATCCGTTGATGTCCCCAAGGAGGCGCCGGTCTGGGTTCGTTTACCCAATCTCCCTCTTCACTGTTGGAGCTATCAATCTCTGCAGAAGATTGGTAATGGGTTGGGTCGATTCATTGACAAAGCTGATCACAAGGGCCAATATACATGTGCTAGAATCTGCGTGGAAGTCGACCTGGAAGCCGGGCTACCAGAAGCGATTAAACTCAAAGTTGGAGAATGGCAGCACTACCAGAAGTTGGACTACGAGCAGCTGCCTTTCAAATGTCGAACCTGTCATGAGCATGGACACTTCCAGAGAAACTGCCCAAAAGCCCCAACAGGGAACACAGTTGAAGAAGAAGGATGGAAAGAAATCAGAAAGGGAAAGGCTATTCCAAAGCCTCCCGGACAGAACACCTCCGTCCCAACGGGGAAGCCTCACTTCAACCCAAAAGCCGTTGTTGCTTCTAAAGACGGATCTCCCTCTGGAGAAAAGATGGATGATAAGGAGAACCAAGAGGAAACCGGAAATACGGAGAAACAAGGGAAACTAAATGAAGTAGAATCAATAGTTCCAACACCCGAGGAGTGTCAGAGGGGAAATGAAGGCAATGAAGAACACATTAGTCTAGCCTCAGATTCTGAAGGAGATTCAGAAGAGAGAGACTCTGAAACTGACAACTCGTTAGCCACCCCAATCAAGACGACTAGAGGGCGGAAATCCAAGAAGAAACAGAGAGAGGAAGAAACTTACAAAGATGTCCTCCAAGGTTCCCAAAAAACTCTCAAATCAATGATGAATACCAGATCTGGGCGCAAGAGCAACAAGGCTCCAATAGGAGCCTCATCTCCCCAAAAAAGTAAATAATGAAATACGTCTCCTGGAACTGCAGAGGTTTAGGCAGCAGGTCGAAAGAGGAAGCCCTGAAAGATATAGTGAGAATATACTCGCCTGAAATCCTCCTCATCCAGGAGACAAAGCTGGAGGATCTTTCTCTCCTCCAATCTAGTAAAGTTTTTTGGAACAAAGGCCATGGAAGAGCGGTTAGTGCAAGAGGCGCCTCTGGTGGAATAGCCACCTTTTGGAACAGCGCCATAGATGACTTTATTCAAGAAAAAAGCAGCCCTCACTGGCTCTTTACTCAGCTACTCCACAAGGATTCTGGTCAGCAAGTAAGTATGTTTAACGTTTATGCTCCTGTTTTGCCGAGTGAAAAAAAAATCTGCTGGAATTCGCTTCATTCATTTCTTTTAGAGCAAAACCCCGAGAACATCATAATTGCAGGTGACCTGAATGTCACCCTTGATATTGATGAGAAAAAGGGAGGTTCCATTGTCAGGGATCCTGCCAGAGAATTGGTTGAAGACATAATGCTGGGCTGGGATCTGGAGGATATTAAACCTTCTTCAGGAAAATTCACTTGGTCCAATAAAAGATCAGCCCCCAATCACATTGCTGCCCGGTTGGATAGATTCCTTGTCCACTCTTCTTTCCTAACCTGCGGTCTTATGGCATCCTCTAAAATTCTCCCAAATCTTACCTCTGATCATAAGCCCATTCTTCTCGAGCTTTCCCTAGATTGCAATCTTGGCCCCATCCCTTTTCGGTTCAGCCCTCTGTGGATCCAGCAAGAAGGCTTTCAAGAAGTGGTCTCCGACTCTTGGAATAGGCCCGTCTATGGTTCTCCATTCTATGTGTGGGAAGAGAAAATTAGGGTTCTAAAAAGAAATCTTAAAGATTGGGCTAAAAGACTGGAATCCCCCACAGCCAAAAGAAAAGAAAATATAAATAGGCTTGCTGCTCATCAACTAGATATGGAGCATAATCCTGTTTCTCAAAGTATGCTACTAAAAGAAGTCGAGCTCCAAAAAGAGGTTCATAGATCTAGCAGGGAGGAGGAAGAATTTTGGCGACAGAAGTCTAGGAACCTCTGGCTGAAATCCGGAGATAAGAACACCAGCTTCTTTCATAAGCAAGCGGAAGCCTGAAAGAATTTCAAATCTGTCTTAGAGATTCAATACCAAAATACGGTGATTAAGGATTTCGAAGGCATCAAGAGAGCTGCATACTCCTTCTACCAAGATCTTTATTCGGCTCCTGAAGAACCAGCTATTGATCCCCACTCCTATCCGATCAATTTAATACCCAAATGTGTCAAGGATTCGGACAACGACATGCTGACAGCTCCGATTAGTATGGAAGAGCTTGAGGAGGTACTGAACAACATGGAGCCTGATAAAGCCCCAGGGCCAGATGGGTTCTCTGTCAGGTTCCTTTTGACTTGCTGGTCTATAATCAAAAAAGATCTACTGAGGATGGTCAGAAAATCCCAGAATTGTGTAAAGATAGGCGGTGGCATCAACTCAGCCTTTCTAGCTCTGATCCCAAAAGAGAAAGGCGCCTCTGACTTCAGTAGATTTAGGCCAATATCTTTGTGCAATTCCAGTTATAAGTTGGTCTCCAAAATAATAGCCAACAGGCTGAAAAACATTTTGCCAGACATCATCCCTGAAAACCAAGGCGGTTTCATAAAAGGCAGAAAGATTTTGGATAACATTGTGCTGGTCCAAGAAGCAGTTCACTCTAGTTGCCAAAGAAAGGAGAAAGGTATGGTGATTAAGCTCGACTTGGCTAACGCTTTTGACAGGGTGAGACATGATTTTTTGTTTGCTGTGATGAAGAAGCTAGGCTTCTCAACAAACTTCATCAACTGGGTGAAAGCCTGTATTGCCTCGCCTTGGATTGCGCCTTTGGTTAACGGCCGTTCCACTGATTTCTTCCAAGCTTCTAGGGGCCTGAGACAGGGATGCCCATTGTCTCCGCTTCTATATGCTGTCCAGGCCTCGGTGCTAAGCTTCCAACTTGATCATAACCAGCAAAATCAAACTCTGCCTGGCCTCAGAACTACTCACAAGGTGAAAGACATTAATCATGCCCAATTTGCCGACGACACTCTGCTGCTTGGAGGAGCCAGCATGATCTCTGCCAGACACTTCAAGAGGGAACTGGACATTAACAGGTTGATCTCAGGCAGCAAAATCAATTATCGAAAATGCTCTATCTATGGCTGGAATTGCTCGACTAAAGAGCTGTCCGACATAGCAAGACTTTTAGAAATGGATGGAATCCGAAATTGGGAGTCATTTAAATACCTCGGGATCCCAATCTTCAAATCTAAGCCTAAAGTTGCTCACTGGCTGCCTCTGCTTGATAAAATAAAGAACAGAATCCAAGCTTGGGGTGCCTCATGGCTGAACAATGCAGGGAAAGTCATCCTTATGAAATCGGTCCTAATAAGTATGCCTCTATTCCAAAATTCAATCCTCCTTGCCCCAAAAACCTTTCTCAGTAAGTTAGATAGCCTGTTGAGAAGATTTCTGTGGGAAGGTGGGAATAACAATGATAAAAGAATTCAGTTAGTGAGCTGGGAAACCCTCAAGAGACCTTTTCTGGAAGGAGGCCTCCATCTGCGCAATTTGGCTGCCCAAAATCTTGCTTTGGGATCCAAGATTCTATGGAATTTAGTCTCTGGAAACACTAGCTGGAGTAAAAGAGTCATTTGGAAGAAATACTTCCAAGGGCAGCGTTTGAGATGCCTGGATAAGCCTCCAAGAATACTAAAAGGTTCACCAATATTCAATCTTTGCAATGCTGCAAGGGAGCAATTCAGCCAACACCTATATTGGATCCCTGGTAATGGAAGGAAAATCAAAATCTGGGATGATTCGATCTTGGGTGACCAGCCAATGAAGCATGTGGATGGTCTTGCAAACATCAAAGATTGGCTTCAGTCTTGCAATCTGCATACATTGTGGGACATCTCGAACTGGAAGGAAGCTCCTGATAGAACCTGGGATGGGTGGAATCTGGGGGAGGTCCCCATAATGTTGCAGGGGGAAGCCTCTTTACTTCTAGATATGCTCCAAGGTAAATCTCCTTCAAAGGCCACTGCCAAAGACAAAAGAGGCTGGGGGTTTATCTCTGGCCATTATACTGTTTCCGAAGGTTATAAAAGAACTATGGTTGTTCCTTATGCTCCTCCAAACCCAGACCAATGGAAATTCATATGGGATTTCCCAGCTCTTCCAAAAATTGACTTCTTCTGTTGGACCGTTGCCCACCAAAGCATCCTCACCAGAGATAACTTGAGAAGAAGAGGGATGGAAGGACCTTCCAGATGTCCACTCTGTAGGTCTGATGAAGAAACTACCAATCACCTGTTGCTGCTATGCCCCTTTGCTCAAGAAGTCTGGAGGGGAGTGCTGCTGTTAGAGCCTTCTAACCTTGTTCTTCCAGACAACATTCCTGCCCTGTTCAGAACTTGGGCCAACTTATCTCCCTTCTGCCTTAAAAATAAAAGTCTTCTTAAAACCAGCTGGATGTGGATCCCTAAATTTATTTGCTGGAAACTATGGTTGGAAAGGAACAACAGAATTTTTCGAGAAGAAAGTTGCACTACAATAAGAGTTATCTCTAAAATAAAAGCTTTGCTGGGCGAGGCACTGGAAGCCAATACTTCATCAAGGAACGAAACGAGTCTGCTCATAGAAGAGGAGAATTGGTTCAAAGCATTGGTTCCAAATCTGAAGGATAGGCCCTTTCTTCCTGTTCCCGTTCATGCCAATTGGGAGATTAGGCTGGAAGAACAAGAGTTCATCAAGTGGAGATCGGCCTTGGAAGATCACTGTTTATTCTTCGATGGGGCCTCTAAAGGAAACCCTGGGGTTGCTGGCAGTGGGGGAGTTCTATTGAGCCCTGGAGGTTTTCCGGAACTGAGATTTCATTGGGGTCTGGGAACTGAAACAAACAACAGAGCGGAGGCTCTAGCTTTGTGGCAAGGGCTGACACTGGCGATTAAAAGAAATATCCTTTCTCTCTCAGTCTTTGGAGACTCAAGACTTATCATCCAGGCCATGCTTCGTCCTAAAACCTCCCACCAGGTTCAGTTAGCCACCATCATCAGGAAAATCAGACTATTGCTGCCCAAATTCAATAAAATATCCTTCTTCCACATCTTAAGGAATCTCAATTCCCTAGCTGATACTGAGGCCAACCTTGGTGTCCTCTGTTCTCGGAGATCCCTGGTGGTTAACACAACAGAATCTTCTTGTTCCATTCCTTAAAACTCCAGCTAGATCCTCCTTTCCTCCCTGAAGTAAGGGCTTCCTATTCCCCACTCTCTCCTGCTCCCCGGGACCTCTGTTCAAATCTATTTATGTAATTCGACAATTCATGTCTGATTTCAGACTCCGCTTTTGATCTCTGTTTAATGACTTGTTCCTGATTCCCAAGCGACTTTAAAGGATCATCAAGGGCGCTTCCCAGTTCAGTTTCGATCTTCTCCAATCTTTCTATTCTAAAGGTTTGGTTCAGAAAATCCAGAGCCGATCTCCTCCGGAAAGCAGCATTTGCGGCTCCTCCCAAATCTTGCGTTGGTGATTCTAGTTGATGAAGCTTCCTCCTCATTCTGCGGTCATTCAGATTCCTATGCCAATGATGTCTTTTGGAACAGCATTTTAAAGATCCGCAGGCAGTTCATTTGCAGCGAAGTTCTGGGGCACAGTAAGCTCAAGCTCCGCTTGAAGTCCTATGCATTGTACGTCGTTGCATCTACAGTCAACACTATGCCGAAGTAGATTACTTCTCTAATTCAGAACATCGATTTGATCAGCAAATCTCCGGATTAGAAGCGATCATTCTCTGCCCTATAAGAATTCCCCTGTTCTCTGTCTTGGAAACTCCAGAATTGTAATAGCATGCGGTAGCTGGTTTACCGCCCATTTAAATCTAACCGTTACTGTCCAAAAAAAAAAACATAATAAAGACACCATATAATTGAGTGATTTGATGTAATAGAAATAATTTTTTTGTGTGTGCGCACATATTTTTTTTTTCAACTGCAATCCCTCATTTTAGAAGCAGTTGGATCTCATTAACATAATAAGTACACCATATAATTGAGTGATTCAATGTAATAGAAATCATTTGTTTGTGTGCGGGCACATATTTTTTTTTTAGGATTATCTTTGCGAGATTCACAACTTCAACTTCACCTTATAGACTTAGGAAAGCCCTCTTCACAAATATGGGAAACACTTAGGAAAGTCCTCTTCACAAATATGGGAACACTTAAGCAAGATATTTGGGGAAAAGGTCGTATCTTTGAAATTGTATTCAAATTCAAAATGCATAATGGGGTATCATTGTCTACACACATAAATTATCTAAAATCACTCATAAGGCAACCGAAGGACATTGAGGTGAAAATAGAAGAAGAAGTTGTTAAGGTTATTTTGTTAAATAGCTTACCTTCAAATTATGATAATTCTATTTTTACCTTAAGTTAATTTTTCTCTAGATCATTAGATGAAATGATTGCAGCACTCTTAGCAGAAGAGAAGAGGATGAAATCAGGTAATACAGAGGACAACTCACATGATGAGATGGCATTATTCTCAAAGGGCAGAGTCAATAAAAATAGGAACTCAGTAGAATGTTTTTATTGTCAAAGACATGGACACACAACGTTCAATTGCAAAAGTCATGCTAGAGATCTTTTAAATGGAAAATTAAAGGAATCAACCAACATAGCTACTATTGAAGACTTGCAAGAGGCCAACCTTCAGGACTTCTCAGATTGTGACAACGATAATGAATTTAATACAAAGCCTCTCATGCTTTTCTAAATAGCTATCAATTATATTATTTATTAATGTGTGTATGTGTGTGTGAAGAAAGGTCAGTTGCATAATTGACTGTTGGATAAGCTCTGTATTTAGACAGGTTACCTATATAACTGGAAGTGTGTATTTTGGTGCATACTACTAGGATGGAAACTTGTCCATAGAGATATTCAATATCTCAGCTATTCTTCGGGTAGTTAAGAAATGTCAATTCTACAAAGCTTCTCAATGATGGTCAGAGGTGGGTATGCTTCAAATGAAGATCAAGTGGTCGCTCGTGTGGTGGTGAAAAAGAGAAATGTTTACAAGATCCCAAAATGAACATAATTGTTGATGAAGACCATATTAGACTTGATATGATTTATATGTAATTTGTGACTTATGTAATAATGTAAGCATTAAGGGGGGAACTTGGAATAACGCTTACTTTAGAAATTGGGTAAGATTGGTTTGTTGAGTGGATTGGATAGTTGAGATATTTTCTCAACTGCAATCCCTCATTTTAGAAACAGTTGGATCTCAACAACACCATAAATACACCATGTAATTGAGTGATTCAATGTAATAGAAATCATTTGTTTGTGCAGGCACACATCTCTTTATTTTTTCTACTCTAAATGGGTTCAAACTTTTGACTATGAACACATCCCCTTTAGATGTGCAAATGGCATGAGCATGGCCCACTACCTTTTCAGGGACTAACCATTAATCAAAATAACCATATTGGAAAATCAAGAAGAAATTGAGGACAATGAAAGATTTATCAAAATCCTAACTAAGACAAAACCCAACAATAAATCTCAAAAACCTACTCCAGACATCAACATCAACTTCCAATTATTAGCAGAGGAGGCAGCATCAAATGATGCCTCCAAATCAGATAAGGTGGGCCCTCAATAATTATAGAACCCCCAAATTTGAAATCAATAGGAGAAAAATACAAAGGAACAATATCGTTATGGAAAAGGAGGAAGAACATCGGGAGGATCTCAACATGGAAATGGAGGGAGAGCAAGACCAAGAATCAATAGAGGATGAAGCAAAACCCATGGTGGATATCAAGATGATAGAAGTCAATATCTCGACCCTCATACGGATCTCAGAGAGAAGAAACTAACATATATATCAAAAGAGAAACTCCAGAAACTACATAAGGAATTGGTCAAAGAAAGATGAAGTTAATCCCTTCCTCTCAAAGCCAAGTAGAATCAACCTATGAATTAGGATGACCATATTCAAAGCATTGAAAAGGCTTAGAGAAGAAAAAAAATAGGTAGAAAAAGGAGCGAGCAAAAACTCAAGAGGGTAGAGGTTAATTACTCAACTTAGGTCAATCCATAGGGTTATCAAATGAGTATTTTATCACCTAACCTAAAAGGTTGATGTGAATGTCATCTCATGGATTGTTAACGTTGTCAATACCTCAAGAAAACAAAGGAAACTTAAGAATAAAATTGTTGATGACAATATGACCATTTGACGATTCAAGAATTAGAACGCAATAGGGATGCCACGATTCTAATAAGAAAAAAGATATAAAGGGGATGTGAATTAGTAGCAACAAGCTCAGAAGGTTTCTCAAGAGGCTTAGCCACACTATGGGAATCAAGCCATGTGATTCTAGATGACATCATGGAGGCTATGAGATTCATATTATCCAACCATAAAGAATTTAATTCCTTGAACATAGGCTTCATCACAAATGTTTATTCCCTGAACAATTTCATAGTCAAGGAAAGATCCACAGACTTACTACAAGCTTTAGGTCCAACTTATGAAGGCAAGCATTCAATCATGGCAAGAGGGGCTTCATCATATTCACCTTCCTCCGAAAAAAGAATGGAGGGTCCTGTCACATGGAATAAATAAACAAATACTTCTGAAATGCCATTATAAAGCTCAAGTTGGTGGGAATGAGAATGAACAATGGATGCTACATCTAGTCTAATAAACAATGACGATACCATTAAATATTAGTTTGGATGGAAAAATTCTTGGTGACATATTGTTGTTAAAGCATGGAGGAACCACGAATTTTGAGATCCTTCCACATGTAGGGTCAAATAATTGGCTTATTAGTCTTTCTTGGGCTAATGCATGTTGTTCAAAACCCAGGTACCTTTATTTCAAAAAATTGTAGATATCTCACCTGAACTTCCAGTCGAATATCAAAGCCTGGTGGGAAGAGGAGCGTTAACCTAAAGGCTTGAAAATGTACATTTTTTAACAAAGACTTGAAAGGGTAAAAACCAAAATAAATACTTGGAATAAAAAAGTCTTTGGCAAAATATTCCAAGCAAAAATATAACTAGAAAGGGAGTTGGAAGAAATTTAATCATTAATAATTTGACAAAGGAGGATTCTAAACAGGAATCAATAGGAGGAAGATCTTCAACTCCAATGAGAGGCATAAATGCAACAACAAGAAATATTGTGGTGTCAAAATTCCAAAATAGATTGGCTTGAAGACAAGGACAAGAACTCAAACTTCTTCCATTATTCAATGATAAATAGAAGGCATCACAACATGATAGTCTGCCTACATTCATCCTAAGGTATTAAATTAGAAAAACATTCAAAAATAAAAGAAGAGATGTGAAACACTATAGCCCATTTTATTTGAATCATTGGTGGATGTCAAAAGCTATCAAAATCACCATCCACTACATACCATCAATAGTTGGATGGGAGCAAAATATTAATCTAATGATGAATTTAACCTTTGAGGAAGTTAAATGAACATTGCTTGACATTCCAACCAGAAAGGCTCTAGTTTGGATGGATTCACCACTGGTTTCTTACAAACCTGCTAGGTAATTTTGGTAAGATATGTTTGGGAAATTATAGAAGGCTCCAAACAATCCATAAGTATCCTTTGAGCTCTTAACTCCACTTTTCTTACCCTCATCCCAAAAGAAGAATGATAAATCACAATAGACAAAATAAAAAACATAGCTAATACGCTAAGACAATATCACATTGTAGGAACAAGAAGGCTATGTGGAAGGGTATAAAATCCTAGATGGTATCATAGTATCCCATGAGATTATTCACTCACTAAAATCTAGCGAAAAACAAGGCATGGTGATTAAATTGGATATGTATAAATATTTTGATTTCCTAAATTGGAGACTTACAGAAGAAACATTGAGATCCTTTGGTTTTTTAAATGATTAGACCCATTGGGTAATTAATCTACTCTCCTTGGCCTTTCTTCAATCCCAATGGATGGTTCCTAGTCTCCACCCTTCATCCATTCTAGAGGGATATTTTTTCTTCCTTCTTATTCATACTCATAGCAAAGGACCTTGGAAGAAGCCTTCACAAGGTAGTGACGAAAGGGTATCTAAAAAGCTTATGTCTCCATTAGGGAGTAGGTCCTTTATCTCACCTCTAATTTGTGGATGAAAAAATTCTCTTGGGGTCTCCACAAAAAATATCAAATAAGTCCTGGATATTTTTCCTAAGGGTTCAAGAACTCTTATCAATCAAGGTAAATCCACTATTTTCTTTTTCAAAATCCCCATAAATATTCAAAGAAAAATAACTTTTATTCTAGGTTTTATAAGAGTCTCTATGCCCTCAAAATATCTTGATTGTCCACTAGTTGACAATCTAAATAGAAACATCTCTCGGAAAGAACTATTATTCATGATAGAACAAAAACTCAATAGTTGGACCTCCATACATCTCTCCCCACCAAGGAAGATCCTTCTCATCAAATTGGTGCTACAATTGATTCTCTTGTATCTATTCTCATTGTTGGCAGCCCCTCCAAAAATTATTAAGGCCGTCAATAGGTTACATAGGGCCTTTCCATGGGGAGGTTCAAATAAGGGAAACAAAAAAATGGGCCTTCGTTCATGGGACAAAGTCTAAAAACCTACCCTTGAATTTACTGTTAGTGAGGGTTTTGGGAACTGAGCTAGCCATGTGACAAGTATAGGCTAATGTAGGATGCATGGTGGCTTTACATGCTTGTTTGAATCTAAGATGGGACATTCACACTCATGACTTTGAGTGGGAGAGGGACTACACATATGTTCTAAGTGCAGGAATGGGAGAAGGCTAGTACTAGAGAACCAACCAACCTTAACCATGGTTATTATAATACGCATTAGTTTGTAGGAACATATAGAAGTGTAATGGATTGTACTAAGGCGATAATGAATATGTGTGGGGAGGTTCATTTTCCTTGGGACTACATTAAGCAATTTCAACCTCAACATAATTCCTGTGGTCTTGCCCCTTCCACTGGCTTGTAGTTAACTAATGTTTTTCACCCTCTAGGTATCCTAGATTTTCTATTTGTTGGTTAGTGTGTAAATAAAGGCTAGTCTACTCATTTTCCTCCACTTGGGTGGATACAGTTTCCACTGGGTTCACTCTATTAAATATTGTCTTCTAGTTGGTTATTGCCTTCTAATTCTTGACTCTTTGTGGCACCTATATTGTGATCTTGTCTTCATGACACCAAGGATTATTTGGAGTGATGTTAGGTTATATAGGCCTCTTTATTGGTGTGCTTTTTTTCCGACCTACAACCTTATTTATGTTCATGATGATTAATTCAAATGCACCTAAATCCAACAACATGGGAGCCATTCCAAAAAACAAAGGGTGATCATCGCTGGAGGCATGCCTCTATATGTTCACAGGGCATAGGTGGTGAGAGGTCTACTAGGAAACATCAATAGCAATTTCAGTAAAGTGCTACCCTATAAACACGGTTGGAGTAAAAACTTTGGTAAAATATGTGAAGCAATGACCTTAGCACACCAAATTCAGGGTGGGTACAAGACTCTAGGTTTTATTAGTGACGAGATACTAAGGTTTTTAGGGCAGTGTAATTTTATTGGCTTGTTAAAACTATGGTAGACATTTCCCTTGAAACCAAAAAGTGTATGAGCTTGAATTCATCTACAGGCTTTGAAGGTTGGAAGCCAAATTCACCATTCTCTATAGAGTAGCTTTTGGTCTTAGCTGTAAAGCTTATGATGAAGGTTCACATAAGGAGTACGACATAGGGGAGCTTCTAACCACTCACACTCCTAGAGGAACCGACTATAATCCAATTATCATCAAGGATGACCTTGTCTAGCAAATGAAAGGAATAAAATGTCTCCTCTTAATCATGCCCATCTCATCTCCCTCCTTGGTAATTCATGTCTCTATTTTTATTTTTATTTTTTCGTTTGTGTCTCTTTAGCCACATTCCTTAGTAGTTTTCTAGTTACTAGTTCAATTGTCATTTTAAGCTTTTATATATTATAGTTGGAACTACCACGACCTACTATATGTAGATACTAAGTTATTTTCGGAAATTGTGTGCATGATTGGCTAGGTTTTGGTTTCCATTTTGGTAGGCCTCAGGCAACCAAGATTGTACTAATTTTTATATCATATTAATATTAAACTAGATTAGCTAAAAAGAAAAATTGCAAACCTAAAGAAGTAAGTGAATTGGGCATCAGGGACCTCCTAGCCATGGGCCAAGCTTTGGCAAGACAATTATGGTGGATATGGATAAAAAGAAATGATAAACTATTGGGGGGAATTTTGGAGGCATAAGTGCACAACAAGCTTAGAAGAGGAGAGTATTGTTACACCACCTCCCACATTTACCCCCTTTGACAAGCTCTCTAGGGTAAACATGAGCTGAGTGTCACTATGATATGACTCAACCTCCAAGTTCCAATTATAGGAGTGGGGACTACAAACTGGAAGTAAATTGGCATCTCTTAGAGACTACAAATCACTCAGGAGACTACCAACCACTCCAGGTGATCAATCCCTGAGTTGGAACTCTTTTTTACTAGGTTTACTCCCAAACCACACCCATAACACTTCATGCATGTTGTTGGGAGGCTATAATCACACACACAATCCTATCTCCATGCAATTATGACCCAAAATCCCTTATTCTGTGCATGAGATCGCAAGATCTATGCCACTTTTCTAGGCTAGTCTCCATACCACTACCCAAAATTGTCGGCAACTTTCCAGAATCATGACTACGATGATAAGAATGCAAAAAAATAAAAGCTTGAGCAAGATCTTGACCTAGACATGCTTGATACATGATAGGCATTTAGTCAAACATATGATAAACATAGAATCTATAGGTCATTAATGCATATCTAATTATAAACTTCTGAACTACATCAGAGAATCACCAAGAAGGCTTATGCCCTCTCTAGCTAGTTGCAACAACATGTAGGTTTTAACCCCGTACAGAAATTACTTACATGCGAGTTCTAAAACACAGAAAATAAACAATGCAAGATCATAACACATAAAACACCTACTAGCTTGATTTTCCATTATGTTCCTTTCAATGTTACAATACATATTTGTACATGTCGAAGCATCCAATACCATGGACCGAAAACCATCGCGTCCAAAAAACATGTGCAAAAATCATGCACAAAACCATAGGTGGGTCTGCCCATAAAGTGGGGTTACGGGTGCCCTTCAAACCCCTTGTTAACTACGTGGAAAGAATATAACACAACCCAACATTCTCCCACTTGTTGTTTTCTTTCCACAAGGGGCCACAAGAGAGCTTAGTCATTTTCCCAACCCTGAAATGCCCATTGTTTCTCTACACCAAGAGAACTTATCAGAGCTCACAGATTTTGTCAATGCATCTGTAGTTTTCTTCAAAGTGTCCACCTTTACTAGTAACGACTTTTTGTCTTCTATCATATCCCTCACAAAGTGATACTGAACATCAATGTGCTTTGTCTTGGAATGATATGCAGGGTTCTTTGCCGAGAAAATTGCACTTTGGTTGTCACAGTCTATGCTTATAGCTTCCTATACTAACCCCATACTTGAACACAATCTCTGCAACCAAACTACTTCCTTGCTTGCATGAGTGGCTGCCATGTATTCTGCCTCTGTAGTTGATAGTGCCACTATAGATTGTTTCTTACTCATCCAACTAACTGCACCTCCAAATAGGTTAAACACATACCCACTTGTAGATCTTCTCTGATCCAGATCTCCAGCCTAGTCTGCATCAACAAAGCCACAAATATCCATCACTTTGTCCAATCCTGGTCTTCCTTGGTAGCACAGACCATAATCACTAGTGCCACGCAAATACCTGAAAACCCGCTTCATTGCTGTGCAATGCTCCTTTCCTGGTTTTGAGATAAACCTGCTCAATACTCCCACTGCATGTGCAATGTCTGGTCTAGTACAAACCATTGCATACATTAGGCTACCGACTGCACTTACATATGGAACATGGGACTTGCCCTCTTCTTCTTCTTGTGTCTTGGGACATTGTTCAGCAGATAACCTCACACCTACAGGGATAGGAACCTTCACTAGTTTACTATCCTGCATATTAAACCTCTACAGTATTGTCTCGACATACTTCCTCTGGTTTAACCAGTGCTTCCTCTTTGCCCGATCTATTTTAATTTCCTTGCCCAAAATATAGTTTGCAGCACCAAGATCTTTCATGTCGAATTCGGAGGACAATTGGGTCTTCAAATCCTTGATAATTTCTTTGTCATTTCGAACCAGCAACATATCATCCACATATAAGACCAGATAAATAACACGGTCACCAATTAATTTAAAATACACACAGTGATCTGCTTTGCTTCTGGTGAAGCCAAGTCCTTGTATAAATGTATCAAATTTCTGATACCACATCCTTGGTGACTGTTTTAACCCATACAGAGTCTTCTTTAACTTGCATACCAGTTTTTTCTTACCCTTCGCTGCAAAGCCTTCAGGTTGCTTCATGTAGATTTCCTCTTCTAGAACCCCGTGAAGAAATGTTGTCTTCACATCCATCTGTTCTACCTCAAAATCAAAAGTAGTAGCAACAGATAAAAGTAATCTCATAGAAGTTACCTTGGCAACAAGAGAAAAAATATCACCAAAATCAATTCCCGACACTTGGGAATAACCTTTTGCTACCAACTGAGCTTTGTATTTCTCCACTTTTCCTTCTGCATTTGTCTTCTTTTTGAACACCCATTTGCTGCCAATGGGTTTCCTTCCAGCCGACAACTCCACCAGATCCCAAGCCTCATTTTTGTGCAAAGATGCCATTTCATCAACCATGGCCTCTTTCCAGCGTTTTCCATCCTCTGAATCTACTGCTTCCTTCACAGTTCTGGGATCATTGTCAATAATAGATAAAGCAAAATTTCAACAGAAAGCAGATGGACTATACCTTTTAGGCTACCTTCTTTCTCGAACTGATCTTCTGACAGTCGGAGTTTGTGGCTCTTCATCTTCTGATTCCTCCTCTGTTGTAGAGTATGATTCTTTCTCCTTTAGTTCAAACTCTGTCTTCTCAGGTTCCTTTCGATGGACTTCATGTTTAATAACATATTTCACCTCTCTGAACACCACATCTGAGCTGTACACAACCTTCCGTGTGACTGGGTTCCAAAGCCTATAACCCTTTAAACCATCCTTATACCCAATAAAGATGCACTTTTCAAATTTACTATCCAACTTGGTTCGTTTCTCCTTTAGAACATGTACATATGCATCACATCCAAATACCCTCAGATGTGAAAGAGAGGGTTTCTTACCAGTACATACCTCTTGTGGAGTCTTATCCTCCAATGCTGATGAAGGTGACCTATTGACCAGGTAACATGCAGTATCCACCGCCTCTGCCCATAATTCCTATCCTAACTCGACACCACTAAGCATGCTTCTTGCCCTTTCCATCAACATCTTATTCATTCTTTTTGCAACTCCATTTTGCTGAGGTGTATATAGAGTAGTCTTTTGCCGTGCTATACCACACTTCTTTCAGAATTCTTCAAATTCCTTACTGCAAAACTCTCCACCGTTATCTGTCCTCGGCACCTTTATCTTCTTCTCTATTTGGTTTTCCACTAGAGCCTTAAATTCTTTAAACCTGTCAAAGACTTCAGATTTCTTCTTAAGGAAATATATCCATGTATTCCTTGAGAAGTCATTTATAAATGATACATAGTACACAGACTTACCCAGTGATGGAACCTTCACAGATCCAAACACATCACTGTGCACAAGTTTTAGTATCTGTTTCGCCCTCTTACTACCACAGGGGAAACTCACCCGATTCTGCTTCCCATATACACAATTTTCACAGAAATCAAAATCCAGAGAGCTATTACTCATACCTTCTACCATACCTTTACCATGAAGTATCCGAAGGCCCTTTTCTCTAATACGTCCAAGCCTTTGATGCCACAGCATGGTCTTCTCTCTAGAGACCACTAGATTTTCTGCTCCACTTTGAAGAACCACAGAACTATTGCACCCATCAATAACAGTGCTACCTTGTAGCTTGTACAGAGTTCCAATCCGAACTCCCCGCATCAATACCAGTGCTCTTTGAACCATCTTGCAGGTATCCTTCTCGAACACTGTTTTTACACCTGTATCATCCAGCTTGCTAATAGAAATCAATTTTCTGGCTAATGCAGGAATATGTAGAACACCTGGAAGCGTTCTAACCCTTCCACCTTGCAACTTCAACTTTACTTTTCCGCGACCAACGATTCTAGCCTTCCTGTCATCCCCCAAGAAGACATTACCACCATCATATTTCTCATACTCGTAGAACCACTCTCTATGGGGAGTGAAGTGAAAGGATGCACTTGAGTCAATCAACCATGCCTCATGATCTACATGTGTACTTGAAGAAGCCAAGTACACATCCCCACCTTCATCTGAGGTGGTTTTCACCTCTGCAGAAGGAGCCTCATTAGATCCCTTTCCTTTCTTAGGAGCTTTAGATTTACAGTCCCTTTTGTAGTGCCCTTCCTTTCCACATTTCCAACACATCACCTTTACAGGTTTTCCTGGAGATTTAGATCTCCCACTCGATGACTTATTTTTGTTTCTGTTCTGGGTCCGCCCTCGTACAGACAAGGCATCACCATTTTGGCTCTCCATATTTTTCCATCTCATCTCCTCCGTCAGCAAGGATGAGACTATTTCATCAAAATGCAAGGCAGTTGCATTGCTACCTATTGCAATAACCAGAATATCCCACGAATATGGTAGAGAACACAACAAGCCGATGCACTTATCTTTATCTGAAATTTCAATATCAACAGATGCTAACTGACTTACCACAGTATTAAACACATTCAGATGTTCTGTCGCTGAGTCTCCATCTTTCATCCTTAGGTTATACAACTTTTTCCACAGGAACAGTTTATTCACCAGAGACTTGGATTGGTACAAAGTGCCTAACTTGTCCCACAAAGCCTTCATCGTAGCTTCCCCTGATACATTCAACAATACTGAATCTGAGACACACAATCGTATTGTGCTCTTTTCCTTCCGATCCAACTTCTTCCATTCTTCATCGGACACTCCCGTTGATTTAGTACCCAGATCTACCGCGATCCACTGATCTTTATCCACCAACAGATCCTCCATCTTGAGTTTCCACAACTCAAAACTTTGACCATTAAATTTCTCGATCTCTATCTTTCTACTGCTTGCCATCTTCTTTCACCACCAGAATCGATCTCGCAGATCTCCCACTGAACGGGGTCTACCACAAGTCCGAGTGAAACCCCTTAGTAACAAAGGCGTCCCCTTGAAGCCAAAACCTGGCTCTGATACCAAATGTAGGTTTTAAGCCCGTACAGAAATTACCTACATACGAATTCTAAAACACAAAAAATAAACAATGCGAGATCATAACACATAAAACACATATACACAGAGATTTTCTCCTGGATCCCAAAACAGGGACTACCAGCTTGATTTTTCATTATGTTCCTTTCAATGTTACAATACATATTTATACATGCCGAAGCATCCAATACCATGGACCAAAAACCATCGTGTCCAAAAAACATGTGCAAAAATCATGCACAAAACCATAGGTGGGTCTGCCCATCCTAACATAGGGTCCAAAACCAAAATTTTCCAGGGTGCTGCCCCAGACCCCATAAAGTGGGGTTACGGGTGCCCTTCAAATCCCCTGTTAACTACATGGAAAGAATATAACACAACACTTGTTAGCCCATGCATTCACCAACCATCCAGTAATTTATGAAACCATGAACAAGAGTCATAACTATAGCACATCATAAAACCATGCATATAACCATAATATAAACTATGACAAATCATCCATAAATCACCATATAATTAGTTTAAGTGCTCATAGATCACAATAGGAAAATAGTTCATATTAACATATGAAAAATCCAACCAAGTCAGGGAATTACACGTACCACCCGACCACAAATTGGGCTGAACCAAATCTCTCTTTCATCCAATCACCCTTGTGCCATATTCCAAGCATGAATGTGGGATCATATGGGTTAAGCCAAAACTAAACCAGCCAGGGCTTCCAGAGGCCAAACTGCCTCACATGATTTCACCCAACTAATCTAGAAAATCTAACATCAAAACAAGCTTGGATGCCAACAACTTTCTTTACCATATCCAGAGGAATTTTCCTATCTCCACCCATCTGCCAACAGTTATAGGAGAAGCCCATCTCCAACCTTGACCCTTGGGAATTTCCTGAGACCGCCTCACTAGAATCTAAATTCTATCGGCCATCCAAAGCTTAAACCAACATAAGGCACCCACAACACCATGGCTATCCAGGAAATGGCAAGGCAAGGTTGAAACCATTGTCAATCCAGGAAAATATCATGCTAATGACAACAAAATAACCAAAGAACCACATGCAAGTATCATGCATCCAAAAACCAGCAAGGAAATCACACATGCAACATGTTACCTGCAAAGTATTCTTATTGTAGTTGTTGATCCAACCTTCTTTTCTGTTGTCCTCCAATTCCTTGCTTGTTCTTTTCTTGCTTTCTCCAATCCAAATGAATTATGGAATGCTGTAAGTGTGCAAGATTGTAAGAGTATGGAAGAAGAGAGCCAAAATTAAACTGACAAAAGTTGTGAATTGTTTCTTTGATGCTTTTTTATCATTGATGTCTCCTTTTCCTTCATTTTTCCTCTAATTTCCCTTGCATGCATATTTGTGTCTCAGCATCTCCCTTTTCTCCTATTTTCCTTTATTTGCCTTAATTAAATTCCAATTATTGCCTCTTTTCCTTTGCCAATTTCTATAGCCATTAATAAACCACAAGTGGTGCCCACTATAATGGTTTCTCAACATTGAGTTTGGAATATGTGTCCCATGACCTTGGTCTTATTTTATTTACAAGGAAAATCAACCAGGGATTGTTACAAAACCCTCCCCCTTGGGGGAACATCATCCTCGATGGTCGATGATGCTTATGACTAGCAAAACATATTGCCTATGGAGATTTATAACACAACTCGATGCAATATTTACAATAAACAAGTGTTGCAAACCATGACCAACATGACAAACATACTGCTTATTGGAGCTTTATAGTATAGCTCGATGCAATATTTACAGTGAGACACACACATCAAAAACTTATTTTCTTCAATCAACAAATAAAAAAGGATATAATGTTCACATATGATCAGCCATTTCCCATGTAACTTCATTGGGCCCAAAGTGTTTCCATTGCACTTTAACTTTCTTTGTTTCTCAGATGTAGAGCATGTGTTGTTTTCACTACAATATGCATTGTGGCTCTAGTTTGAACACTCCCTGTAGTTCCACCTGCAATACAAACCAATCAATCACATGATCAAAATCCTGCACATATCTCTTAAGAAATGAAATGTGGAAAACATCATGGACTTTCACTGTTGGCGGTAGTGCAAGTCGGTAGGCCACTAGTCTAATCCTCTCCAGGATCTCAAAAGGCCCACAATACCAAGGTGCTAGCTTAGCACATGACCCAATCCTTAAGGAGCTCCTCTAGGGCTTGATGCACACCTATACATGCTCCCCAACCTGAAACTCCTTGAATTCTCTATTTTGATCTGCATAACTCTTCTAACTATCATGTGTTGCCTTTAGATTCCTCTTAATAGCCTGTATCTCCCGCTCCATCTCTGCCAACATATTCTGTCCAATTAATACCATGTTCACTGGATGACTCTAGTTGATAAGAGTATTACAACTCCACCCATAGAGAGCCTCAAATGGACTCATCTCTAGGGACTCCTGATACACATTATATAAGAAAACTTCACTAGTGGATACCGCTCCCACTTCCTTTGTTGATGCATGACATACATCCTAAACATGTCCTTAAGAATCCTATTGACCCTCTCTATTTGTCCATCTGTCCATGGATGATAAGTTGTGCTAAAGGCTAACTTTGTCCCAAAGCCTACGAACAACTCCTTCCAAAACTTGGAAGAGAACTTGGCATCTCTATTTGATATGATCTTCTTGGGAAAACCATGCAACCTCACTATTTCCATGATGAATATCTGAGCTACCTCACTATTAAAATTAGTAAACTTCACTACAATGAAGTGAGCTACCTTGCTCATCCTTTCAAACACAACCATAATGGAATCATGATGCTTTGATGTCCTCGACAAACCTGTAATGAAGTCCATGTAAATGACCTCCCATTTCCATTGTAGAATCGGAATAGGCTGTAACAAACCAGTTGTATGCTTGTATTAAGCTTTCATCTGCTGATAGTCCAAGCATCTTACAACAAACTCAGCCATGTATTTCTTCAAGTTCAGCCAATAGTAAAACTTCTTAACAATTGTCAAAGTCTTATGATATCCTGGGTGGCTTGAATAAGACTTGACATGAAACTCCCTCAAGATAAGCTTCTTGAGCTCACTACCATCTAACACATAAATCTTGTTCTTGAATTTCACCATGCCATTTGTTGTGAGGTGATACTCCTCATCCCTATCACCTTCACTTTATTGCAACCTCTGCTTCAGCTATTGTTATCTCTCATCATGCAAAATTTACTCTTGCAAATCTGTCCCATAAGAATTCACAACTGAACTATGGTTCACCTTCACTCTCTTATTGGGAGAATCTGCAACCTTGTTCTCCTTTCCTTTGATGTACCATATATCAAAGTCAAACTCACTGAGGGTAGCCAACCATCTAGCTTGCCTGACATTCAAATTGGGTTGGTCAAACAAGTACCTCAGCCCACTATGATCACTCATCAAAACAAACCTTCTTTCAAGGAGATAATGCCTTCACATCTTCAATGCATGAATGATAGCTACCAACTCAAGATCACGAGTCACATAGTTCTTCTCATAATCATTCATCTTCCTTGATTCATAACATACCACTTTCCCTTCCTGCATTAGGACCCCACCTAGTCCTTCCTTGCAAGCATATGTACAAACCACAAACTCCTTATTAGGATCTGCAATCTTCAAAACTGGAGCATTTGTAAGCAAATTATTCAGCTGATCAAAACTAGTTGCACACTCCTTAGTCCATTCAAACTTCTTCCCTTTTTTATGCAAAGATGTAATAAGATATCCATTCCTTAAGAAGTTCCCGATGAACCTCTCGTAGTAACTTGTTAATCCCATTAATGATCTAACCTCATCCACATCACATCCACATTCCTAGGAGTTGGACACTCCATGATAGCTTTAACCTTTCCTGGTCCACTAATATCCCTTCCTCGGAAACAACATGTCCCAATTAATGAATATGAGACTAAAAGAAACTGCACTTGTGGATATTGGCATACAATTGATGCTCTCTCAACAATCTCAACACTATTGCCAGGTGATCTACATGCTCTTCATGATTATTTGAATATACTAATATATCATCAAAAAAGACTATCACAAACTTGTCAGATAAGGATGCAACACGTTATTCATAAAACACATGAAGGTGGCTGGAACATTAGTAAGACCAAAAGGAACCACCACAAACTCATAATGCCCATACCTTGTATGGAATGTAGTATTGTAAATATCTTCTTCTTTAATGTGCACCTGATGATATCATGATCTAAAAACAAGTTTTGAAAACATTGTTGCTCCCTTCAATTGATCAAACAAGTCACCAATCCACGAAAATGTATACCTATTCTTGATAGTCACCTTATTTAACTACCTGTAATTAATGCATAATATGAGAGTACCATCCTTCTTCCTCACAAATAGTATTGGTGCACCCCAAGGCAACACACTTGGTCTTATGTATCCCTTATCAAGCATCTCCTTAAGCTGCAACTTCAACTCCACCAACTCCAGAGTGCTCATCCTATACAACGCCTTAGATGCTGGCGCTGATCCTGGTATCAAATCAATAGAAAAATCCACTTCCCTATGAGGAGACAACTTTGGAATCTCCGCAGGAAACACATCTTGAAACTGCTACAAAGCATGATACTTCTTCAGGACTTCATCATCCTCAACATCCTTACCTTTGTCACTAGAATTATGAACTGCAAACAAGACACATCCCTTCTTGCAACAACGCTTTGCTTGCATAAATGTAACCACTCTCACCGATATATGCTTCTTCTTTCCTGCAAATTCTCCTTTCCCCATCATCTAGGCACTCAATAGCTTTGTCATAACAATCCACTTTAGTCATGTGAATGGATAGTTAGTCCATGCCCAAAATCATACTATATGAACCCAAGGGAAGCACATTTAAATGCGATGATGTATGCATACCATTCAACTCAAATGCATAAGATCTCACCCAATGATGAACTCTTCTCTTGGTCCTTATAGCCAGCTGCACCAACCAAGATTCTACATGTACTTATTTATTCAAGCAACACTTATCGACCTAGTCAGGATCGATATAACTATAACTAGATCCATGATCAATTAAAGTGGAAACAACTTGATCATGGAGCATACCTTCCATCCCAATAATGGTTGTTCGATGATCTACCTACCTGTTGTCCATCACTACATAAATTTGAGGAATAATCTGACCAACATATCCAATTGTCTGTGCCTCCTGAGCACTGTAAATATAAGGCTTGCCAACCTGATGTGATGGACAAGCTCTCCTGCAATGCTCTCTACCACAAGTCCAACACCACAAAGTATTTCTATCATCACCCTTGTTCTACTCCTCAGGTTGAGACCCACGTCCTTTCTCAATTGCATTAAACTTCTTATGGGGTCCCACATTCTCCTCGTCATCTACATCCTAAGGTCTTCCTCACTTCTGAGGCCACTTCCCTTCAGTCTTTTCATTACCTTTCAAATCCTGCTTAGGCTTAGACTTGTTCTTAGACTGCTCATAACAATGCTTCAGCTTCCCAATGAGTTCCTCTAATGATCGAGGCTCGTCATACTTAAACTGATCCTTGAATGCTAATGGCAGTCCACTAATGAACCTTTGGACCTTTGTCTTTTCATCCTTGAGGTAAGGCACATACCTCAACAACTCCATAAACTTGGTCGTATACTCGTCATCTACCATGGAACCCATCTTCAACTCATACAACTCCTTGGCTTTCCTGTCATAATGTCTTTTAAACAAGTACTTCTTCCTAAAAAGTTTTTTAAACTCATGCCAACTCAACTCCTCTTCCCTGATGCCTCTAACCCACTTAACATCTTCCCACCAGATATTTGTTTTTCCCTTGAAAATGAAGATTGTTATCTCGGCCTTCATGTTCTTTGAATAGTCATGCAATCTGAAGAACTTCTTCATCTCAAGCAACCATGCTTTTGCATCTTCTTATTTCTTCACTTCCCCATCAAAAGCAGGAGGCCTAACTTCCTTGAACTCATCTGGAAGGTACCCCTTCTCACTCCTCCTGTAAGGATGATGGCAGAAATGACGACGATGTCTTTCATAACCGAATCTAGAATAAAGTCCATGAGCGATAGCTCACCTGTCAGGTGTATCCAAAGATCTACCACCTCTTATTATATCATCTCTGTCCATTATGCATCTCCTTTGAGACCTACTACCATATGCCCCATTTGTCTTCTCCTCTTATCTATCTCCATGATTTTTCCATAACTATCCCTAATTCTGAAAATCCAAAATACTTTGAAGGATGATTGTATTAACTTCTACTTGCTTTTCTTGAGCTCATGCAAGACTTTCCCATGCCTCAATCAACCTGTCATTATCTGCCTTGCAACTTTTGATCTTTGCCCTTAGACTTCTTAGTGTATTTTCTAGATCAGGAGAATACTCTTCTCCTTGTTGTGCAACCGACCTTTCCTATTCCATTGATTTCACATCGGGCTTATAAGGGGGGTCATGTGAATTGTATTCTACCACTCTACTCTTCATCTTTGATCTTCTATTTCTCGCAAACATACCATGTTAGATAAACCAAATAGAAGACATAATCAAATCATACCTTAGTGGATCTTAAGGGAGGTTATTGCATCTGGGCAAGTCAATTAATATTAGCATGATACAACATCACAAGCATATCAATGCTTACATAAATATCATAACCATAACCATAGCAATGCATGCATAAAAAACACATTTACAACTAACATGCATGCATAACAATAACATTTATCCCATCAAGCCCAAGTGTTTGAACCGGCAGCTTTGGTACCACTCAGTAACGCCTCCTCCCACATTTACCTGCTTTGACAAGCTCTCTAGGGTAAACACGAGCTGAGTGTCACTATGATATGGATGTGACCTAACCTCCAAGTTCAAGTTATTAGAGTTGAGCCTACAAATCAAAAATAAACTGACAACCCTTAGAGACTACAAATCACTCAGGGGCCTACCAACCACCCTAGGTGATCAATCCCTGAGATGGAACATTTTTTACTAGGTTTACTCCCCAACTGCACCCATACCACTTCATGCATGCAGTTGGGAGGCTATAACCGGCCCACACCCATAAGCCTATCTCCATGCGGCTATGACACAAAATCCTTTATTCTATGCCACTTTTTTAGGCTAGCCTCTAGACCACTACCCATAATTGCTTCTAACTTTCCAAAATCATGACAATGATAATAACAATGCAAAACAATCAAACCTCGAGCAATATCTTAACCTAGACATGCTTAATACATGATAGACATTTTATCAAACATATGATAAACATAGAAGCTAGAGGTCATGAATCCATGTTTGATTATAAACTTTTGAACTACATCAAAGAATCACCAAGAAGGCTCTATGGCTTCTCTAGCTAGATGTAATAACACTTGTTAGCACATGCATTCATCAACCATCCAATAACTTATCAAATCATGAACAAGAGTCATAACTAGAGCACATCCTAAAACCATGCATATAACCAACATAAAGCCAGAATAGAAACTATGAAAAATTAGCCATAAGATCACCATAATAATCAGTGCAAGTGCTTATAGATCACAATATGAAAATAACTCATATTAACATATGAAAAAGCCAAACAAGTTAGGGACTTCCACGTACCACCCGACCATATATTGGGATGAACCAAATCTCTCTTTCAACCAATCACCCCCATTTCATATTCCAAGCATGAATGTGGGATCATATGGATTAAACCAAAATTAAACCAACTAGGGCTTCTAGAGGCCAAACCACCTCAACCCTCAACCATAGTGATTTCACCTAACTAATCTAGAAATCACTAACACCAAAACAAACTTGGATGCCTCCAACTTTTTTCACCATATCTAGAGGAATTTTCCTGTCTCCACCCATCCATTTAGAGTTCCTGGAGAATCCCATATCCACCCTTGACCCTTAGGAATTTTTTGATACCACCTCACCATGATCCAAAGTCTACTGACAATCCAAAGCTTAAACCAACATAAGGCACCCACAACACCATGGTTATCCAATAAATGGCAAGGGAAGGATGAAACCACTATCAATCCAGGAAAATATCATGCCAATGATAGCAAAATAACCAAACATGAAAGTACCATGCATCCAAAAGCCAACAAATAAATCACACCTACAACCTATTACCTGCAAAGTATTCCTACTGATCCAACCTTATTTTCCGTTGTCCTCCAATTCCTTGTTCTTTGCTTGCTTTCTCCAATCCAAGTGAAAGTTAGAATGCTCCAATAATGCTCTAAGTGTGCAAGAGTATAAGAGTATGGAAGAAGAGAGCCAAAAATAAACTGGAAAACACTGTGAACTGTTTCTTTGATGCCTTTTTATCATCAATGTCTTCTTTTCCTTCATTTTCCTTAATTTTTCCTCTCATTTCCCTTGCATGCATATTTGTGTCTCTTCATCAACCTTTTATCTTATTTTCCTTTATTTCCCACAATTAAATGCCAATTATTGCCTCTTTGTCTTTGTCAACTCCTTTGCCAATTTCCATATCCATTAATAAACCACAAGTGATGCCCACTATATTGTTTTCCCAACATTCAACTTGGAATACGAGTCATGTGACCTTGGTCTTATTTTATTTACATGGAAAATCAACCAGGGGTTACAAATATCGTGAGGATGTTGATAGAATATGGTCTACAAATTGGAACAATGCATGGAAGCATGGGGACCTAGTGTAAAGATATTATTTATGGAAGGCTAGATCGAGGAAGATAGCTCTCTTCTAGGAGGATTCGTGGAAACAAAAGCGCAAATCCTCTTTATTCAACTATGTGTGAGAAGTCAAAATTCTCTTTCAAACTATAGAATGGAGGTTCATCTCATAATACTAGGTGGAAGAGCCCATCAAAGTGCAACTAGACTAAAGAAAATGGAAACCAAAGCCATACTAGCCAGTAGGACCCATGAAAGAGTCAATAAATACCTAGAGGTAGAGTTGGACATGAGAAGACTAAAAAGCGACTAAAAATTAAGGAGGGCTGATACATCCATCAACGGGGATACCAAGAGGGGGAAAACTTCTTAATCAAGGAAGCATACTAGATATAAGCTAAACATCATGAGCTGGAAAAATCAATAATATTGAACAAGATCTAAAACCTTGCAATATGGATAAATATTTTTTCCTTTCTTTGGAAAGTAGGAAAAATGAAGGCTCTCATTTACAATAAATATGTAAGGCTTTGAAGGGCCCTTTATATTCTCATGTGCAAGTATGAGGAAGAAATGGAAGAACACTTATTCAATTCACGTGGAAACATTAAATGTTTGTGCTATAAAGGAGTAGTAAACTTTAGTTAGTTAGATTGCAATAGAAATGACTTCTAGAAATCGTAGAAGATTGGAGGCCTACTCCTTTTATGTGCCTAATCCTCAACCAAAAATGGTAGACATTCATTATCTTTCTAATGTGGACACATGGAAGGAACATGATAGAAAATAATCAAAAATAGATACAAGAAAATGGCAAACTGTTATGAAACCAACTCACAAAAAGATAGAAAAGATAGATCAACGCCTTAGAATCCAGCCTCTTCGAGGGGGAAACCTCCTTTACATTACACAAATGAACAATTCTTGGATGATACAAATGACAAGACCTCCTTCCTATATATAGGAGTCTAAGGGGTCATAATATAATCAGAGCCGACATAACAATAATAATGTAAGGGCACAATAATAACAATAGTGGGCTTCTATGGGTCACAATAATAACAATATGGGGACTACATGGGCACAACAATATAATAAGGGGGTTGTACTAATAACAATAACAGGTTACACTAGTAGTATAGGGGCCTAACATGCCCCTCTCCTTCAAAAAGCGTTGTCCTCAACGCTTGAGTAGTTCTTGATGCTTCTGTATAAAATTCTTGTCCTCCCATGTGGAATCTTCAGCGGGTAAGTTCTTCCACTTGATGAGATACTTTGAAATTGATCGATTTCGTAGCTGTCGGGTTCTTGTTCCTGTTATTGCTCCAGGTTCCGATATGATTTTTCCTTCCTCTTCAAGTTCTGGCAATATTGTTTCAATTGGGATCTTCTGCAACTTTTGAATGAGTGGCCACACTTCTTTGTCCTTCTTCCATTCATCCCTTGCTTCGTTTATCCAATCTGGTTAGATAATAGAAATAGCACAAAACAATGTTTCCACATCCTCATCCTTTTTTGAGAGTGCATCTGCAACAAAAGTTTTCTTCCCTTTTTTGTAGATGATGTCAAAGTCATAACCCAACATATTTGTGACCCATTTTTTCTATTCTTCTAAAGATAATATTTGTTCTAAAAAGTATTTAAGACTATCATGATCCCTTTTTACCTTGAAGTGTCTTCCCATTAGGTAAGGTTGCCATTTCTTAAGTGCATGTAGTATTGCCAACATTTCCTTCTCATAAATAGCTTGCTTGATATGTAGCCATGAAAATACCTAATCACCTACATCAAAACTTCTTTCACTGCGATGTTGATCTACCTGTTGTTTCATTCAATTCTGCACCAAAGTGGCGTTATCCTTTAAAAGTTGGAGAACTTGTTGTTGATGTTCAATGTGATCTTTCACTGCTTGAACCTTTATCTTCTTGATATGTCCTTTTATCTTGAGAGTTTGAGGAATGGTAATTTCTTCCAATGCTTTACAAGATATGGTTAGATTCATTTCTTGATACTCGATGTGGTCTTTCACTTCTTGAACATTTTTATTCTTGATATGTCCTTATATCTTTATAGTTTGAGGAGTGTTAATTCTGACCAATGCATTACAAGATATGGTTGGATTCATTTCTTCTTTCTCGATGTGATCTTTCACTTCTTGAACCTTTTTCTTCTTGATATGTCCTTCTATCTTGAGAGTTTGAGGAGTGGTAATTCTTGCCAATGCTTTACAAGATATGGTTAGATTCATTTCTTCTTTCTCTGGGGTTGGTTCCTGGTGTATACCCTCTTCTTTTGATGTTTCTTATCCTTTTCTTCCTTCTCTTCATAATCTATGTAAAATAATTTCTTCTCAACAAACTTATGACCTTTAGTTCATTTGCTATCACAATTGTAACAAAGCCCTTTTTCTCTTTTTTCTTCCAATTGTTGTGGTCTAAATCTTGTAGGTTGTAGAAGGCTAGGAGAAAAAAAACTTCCATAATTATAGTCGTGAGTGGTGGGATTCCTTGTTTCCATAATTTCGCTTTCAATTTTTCTTGCCCACTTGAATGCCTTCTCCAATAAATCAGGTTCCCAAAGACGAACCTCATGTTGAATGTTATCCTTTAAAGTACCTATGAAGACATCAATCCTTTGCTTCTCTGGAATATCATTTACCGTTATATTCAATTTTTTAAAGTCCTCAATGTGCTCTGCAATTGAACACTTTTGTTTGAGATTTATCAATTGGCTAAAGAAGGTGTTTCTCTTTGTATCCTCATAATGTGTTATCATTTCCTCTGTGAAAATTGACCACGTAACAAGTGGTTTACGAGAACAAAGCCATTTATACCATAAAAATTGATGTGGTTCTAAATATGAAGATGCAATATGTACCTTTTTTCATAGTTGCACCTCATGTAGATCAAAATATTGCTTCATCTGTAGTATCCAATTTACTGGATCCTTGCCATCAAACTTCTTCATATCGCATTTTCTTGATTTTAGGAGCTCGATCTTGAACGACTGTAAATCTGTAATTTTAGATCTTCCAGTTCTGAATCGTGACCTGTAGTAGCCCTCTGTGTCCTCTTTCCAATGCCACTAGTCTGACCTAAATTGGATTCTCCAAGAAAGAGTTATGCAAAATCTCCCAAGATGACCTAATTATATAACTTTTCAAAAGAACAAACTTGTATGAAGTGCCACGTGTCCCTGTTTTGACCTTCAGATCTGAAAAATATACACAGGAAACTACAGTCCGTCCTATTTCTGTAACATCTTACGAAATTTCAATCTGATGCTCAGAGAGATAGTTACGACGATTTTCCCCAGGTCACCTGTTTGGGATGTAATTCAGGAGTTTGCAGAAAACATAAATGTTTTGGACTGTACCTCTGAAAATATAGAGAAACAAGATTTGAAATTCAGACCCGAGGTTCAGACTGATTTCTTCTCAAATGGGTCTTTTGTTTAGGTTCTGCAACTTCGTAGCAAAAGCGTTATAGCGAACATTCCACAATGACCTGTTTTAGATGAAATTATGGAGCTTGCAAAAACCATAAATTCCTCATATCATATATCCGAAAATATAGCGAGACAAGATATGAAATTCGGTCGCAAAGTTCAGTACGATTTCGTCTCAAACGGGTTTTTTTTCGCTTATGAAACGTCACAGAAAAAAAAATTATAGCGAAAATTCCACGATGACCTATTTGGAACAGCGAAATTCTAGAATCCAAAGCTCTGGTACCAAATGTTATGAAACCAGCTCACAAAAATATAGAAAAGATAGATAAACGCCTTATAATTCAGCCTCTTCGAGGGGGCAACCTCCTTTACATTACACAAATGGACAATTCTTGGATGATACAAATGACAAGACCTCCTTTCTATATATAGGAGTCTAAGGGGTCATAATATAATCAAAGCCGACATAACAATAATAATGTAAGGGCACAATAATAACAATAGTGGGATTCTATGGGGCACAATAATAACAATATGGGGACTACATACATGGGCACAACAATATAATAAGGGGGTTGTACTAATAACAATAACGGGTTACACCCCCGGATGCGGGTGGTAATTAATGCAATTAATACTATGATACGGGGCGACGGTGTAGGTTGTGATGGCAATGGTGATCGGCGATTAAACGAGGATCGACGGATCGCAGAATGGGGAGACCAAGGGCAAGGCCTTTTACATATAGCGATATGCGATTGCGATTCGATCGCATCGCATTATCGCATCAGCAGAAACCAAGGGGCGGAGCCTTTACACCTTCAAATGTGCGATGTGATGATGCAGACCCGACGGTGGATCGCAGAATGGGGAGACCAAAGGGCAAGGCCTTTACATATAGCGATATGCGATTACAATCAGATCACATCACAATATTGCATCGACGGAAACCAAGGGGCGGAACCTTTACACCTTCATATGTCGATGCAATGATGCGGACCCGACGGCGGATCACAAAATGGGGAGAGCAAAGGGCAAGGCCTTTACATATAGCGATATGCAATTGCGATTAGATCGCATCGCAATATCGCATCGGCGGAAACCAAGGGACGGAGGATAGGCAGGGGCTGCTTGATGATAGTTCGAGGCCGGCTGTGGCTGCCCAGGTGTTCACTATCTGGTCTTTTTATTTTTTGCTAGTGTTGCTTGGATTCTGGTTTCCTATCTGGACTAATCGTCAACGAACCATCTTACTGTTTCTTTTGTGGGGTCTGGATTTGAGAAGTGATACCATTTTTGAGGTTTCTGCTCTCACTAGGCTAGTTTCCCCAATGTTGGGGCAGTCCAGATTTTGTTGATACTCCATGATACCTTGGTCGAGGCCTTGTCCTCTTTGTATCTTTCTGTACATATTAATAGATTACTTTTACTTAGGAAAAAAAAACAATAACGGGTTACACTAGTAGTATAGGGGCCTAACAAAAACTTATGGTGATGCCTAGTAAGAACATCAGATAATCTATTCAAGCCTCTCATTAGAATGTATAAGATAAGATACATGATCCTAGAGAACAAAATATTATAACATGCTAGGGGATAGATCTATTGAGCCTACCATTTCCTCTCATCTAAGCCTGACCCACATATCAAAGTTTTAAAAGTTGGTCCTTACCACCTCTTGGCATAATACAACTAAATTTTGACGGGGCCTTAAAAGGAAACCAAGACATGTAGGCACATGATGAGCTTTTAGAAAGAAAGAAGGGTTCTTAACATATATGGCTACAATATAGGTCATAACTCAAACAATTGAGCCAAACTCATATTTATGGAATAAGGGTTGTGCTTCTTCAGTCTCAAAGGTTGGAACAATCTAATTATAGAAGATGACTCCCAAATCCTCCCCTCCCAAGTGACAAGAAAGCCAATTCCTTAGAAAATAGAATGAGTAATGAGGGAGCTTAAATAAACTAAGGGGATATATTCATCGAGTGGTTGAACTTATAATTAAGTAGACTTTAAGATAATTTCCTTAAGATCAACATTAAAAATAGTTCAACCAATGTCGATCGACATGCAATTGCTTATGTAAAGAATACCACACAAAAAATTGTGATGCAATTGAACCACCCCTAGATGGGATGAAAAAGGATGTGATATATGCATGAAATCATTGATCGAGGGTATGAGTGATGACCATTCCATTCACCATCATACATTAGCTAGCTCTTAAGATGAAAATTGAGAAGGATTTGTAGCAATGGCAGTTTATATTTCTTGTAGGATGATTCATAATGGATCATTATATAATTTTTCATCTATCTTGGTACTTTCTGGGTGGAAAAAATGAAGGAATTGGCTTATAGGGGCCATTTTTGTGGCAATTCCTAGTTTGGAAATTTGGGATATGGAACTTTATTAAGCCATTTTTATTGGGTATGTGTTATATTCTTTGTAATACTATCCCCACATGTTATACAATGAACAATGCTTAGTGGGGTCCTTGCTTATTCAATGGGTTTGAGGGTAATGCTCCATATTTATGTTTTGGGTAATTTTTTGCATATGGTTTTGGTGGTTTTCAGTACGCGGTTTTGTAGTGCATGGTGGTATTTCTTATTGTTTTGTAATTTTGATTAAGTAACTACTGTTGTATTCTAATATAAGGTAAATGAATTGGCAATTTATGGATGCCGCAAGATATATATTGTATTGTAATACTATATAGGAAAAAATATATTCTAAAACTCTTGTTGGTTTTCCAGGTTTTGGTTTCCAAGATAAAATCTATATGCTAATGTGTGTGTTTACCGTTGCCTATTTTCTATTTTATTTATAATATGTTTGCAGGAAAATTAACCATATAACATTAAAAACCTACACTTGGTATCAGAGCATTCTTGGCTTCAAGGGAACACCTTTGTGGCTAAGGGGTTTGGCTCAAGCTTGTGGAAGACTGTATTATAGTGGGAGATCTAATAAAGTTATTCTTGTGGTGAAAAGGAAATGGTGAGAAATTCAAAGATAGACATCGAGAAATTTAATGGGCAGTGTTTTGAGCTATGTAAGCTCAAAATGGAAGATTTGTTGGTGAACAAAGATCATTGGATCATTGTAGACCTGGGTACTACCCCATCAAGGTTGTCAACAAAAGGCTGCACCAAGTTGGATCGAAAAGTAAAGAGAAATACAATTATGTCCCTTAGATTTAGTATTGTTCAATGTTTTAGGGAAGCTACAACAAAGGCTTTATGGGACAAGTTAGGGACTTTGTATCAATATATGTCCCGAGTGAACAAAATTTTTCATATAGAAGGAGTTGTAAAACTTAAGGATGAAGGATGGAGAATCAGTCACAAAGCACTTGAACACATTCAATACTATGGTAAGTCAACTATTATCTGTTGATATCAAGATTCTAGATGAAGATAAGTGCATCAAGTCTGTTATATTCTATACCAAACTCGTGGGATAGTCTAGTTGTTGCCATAGGTAGTAACACAACTAATTTAAAGTTTAATGAAATAACCTCATCCTTATTATCGAAGGAGATGAGACGGAAAAACATGGAAAGGCAGATAAAAAATGCCTTGTTTATAAGAGCACACTTTGAGAATAGAAATAAAAATAAGTCCTTGAGTGGGAGATCTAAATCTAGAGGAAGATTTAAATCTCGAAGAAGGTTTGTAAAGGTATGTTGTAGATGTGGAAAAGAAGGGCATTATAAGAAAGATCATAGATAAAAAAAATTGTAGAAAAAGTGAAGTGATCCAAAGATGCCCCTTCTACTGAAGCAAGAACCTCCTAAAATGAAGGAGGAGATGTGTAATTATCTTATTCAAGTAGACATGTAGACCATGAGTCATGGCTAGTTGAATCAAGCACATCCTTTCGTATGACTCGTCACAAGGAGTGGTTTTGAGAGTGCGAATGATTTGATGGTTGTGATGTTTTCTTAGGAGATGAATTGATAGCTAGAATTATAAGAGGAGGAAAATTCAAGTTGAAGACCATGGGTGGAAGGATTAGAACACTCTCTGGTGTTCTCCACATCCTAGGATTGGTTAGAAATTTGATTTTAGTAAGCAATATTAGCGATGTAGGTGTAAAAACAATGTTTGAAAAGGATACTTGCAGGATGGTTTGAGGAGCAATGGTATTGCGAAGAGGAGTTTGCATTGGGACTTTGTATAATATGTTAAGAAGTAATATTGGTGATGGTTGAAATAGTTTTGTTGTTCGTGAGAATGGGGAAAAAGAAGGAAAAAAATCTCAATCTTTGAAGAAAATACTATGACATGGCATAAAAAACTAGGACATATTGGAGAGAAGGGAATTCGAGTATTACATAGTAATTATATGGTAGAAATTATGTCTAATTACTCTTTGTATTTTTATTTCTGTGAATATTGTTTATATGGGAAACAAATTGAGTAAGATTCTCCTATGGTTCTACAAGGTCAGTTGGAATATTAGCTGATGCATAGTTATGTGGTTGGACCTATTTTGGTTCCATCATTGGGTAAATGTGTACTGTGTCTCATTTATAGATGACTTCTAGAGGAATAGATGGATTTATTTCCTTGGGAATAAATATGAAGTTTTTGAGAAATTCAAAGAGTTTAAGGCTCTCGTGGAAAATTAGACAGTGAATAAAATTAAGGTGTTGAGGATAGATACTAGTGGATAATTCTATAGGAATGAATTCAAAAAATTCTGTAAAAACTGCAGTATAGCAAGGCATAATACTACTCCTCACGCAAATAAAAAAAAATAGAGTTGTAGAAAGGATGTACAAATGTTGATGGAGAAAGCAAGTAGCATGCTCAGTGGTGCAGGGTTAGGACAAGAATTATGGGCAAAGGTAATGGATATTGTGTGTTACCTGGTAAATAGATCACCCTCATCAACGTTTGATGATAAGGCTCCACATGAGGCATGGACTGGTAAGAAACCTCATCCTAAACAGCTCAAGGTATTTGGTTGTGATGTTTATGTACATGTTCCAAAGGAGAATATGAGTAAGTTAGACAAGACAACTAAAAGGCATGTATTTATTAGATATAAATATGCTCTGAAAGGTTATAATCTTTGGAACCTGGAAACTAAGAAGGTAGTGTTATAGTTAATATGTGTTGTTTATAGAATTCAAAGATGTTGTCAAACAAGAAGTCCCATATAGGGAGAAATAACCATAAAAGATAGAGTTTGATTTGGAGGATGATGGATCAGACTCTATAGAATAACATGAATCAAAAGAAGAAGAACCATAGACTCCAAAACTAAGGGGACCAGTTTGGGAAAGAAGGCAGCTAGAAAGGTATACCCCACTTGATTTGCATTCAAATTTTGCTTGTTTATTACTAATGGTGTTTCTAGAACTACTACAGAGGTAGTGGATTTAGAGGGTGAAAAACTCTGGGAAAAGGCCATGGTTGAAGAAATGGCAGATGGGCAAGAATTAGGCTTGGGATCTAGTGGAGTTGTTGGCTGGAAGAAAGCCCATTGGAAAAAAATAGGTGTTTATGAAGAATTTGAATGCAGAAGGAAGAGTGGAGAAATACAAAGCTTGGTTAGTAGCAAAATGTTATTCCCAAGTAGAGGGAATTGACTTTGGTGATATTTTTTCTCCCATTGCAAAGTTAACTTCTATTAAATTTATTTTATGTATTGCTACTAATTTTGATGTTGAAGTATAATAAATGGAAGTGAAGAAAACATTCCTAAATGGGGATTTGGAAGAAGAAATCTACATGAAGCAACCACAATAATTTGTTGTGAAAGTAAAGAAAGAGTTGGTATGCATGCTAAAAAAATCCCTATATGGGTTAAACTGATCACTAAGGATGTTGTATGAAAAAATTGATACTTACATTTTGGGACTTGGCTTCACTAGGAGAAAAGTGGATCACTGCATATATTTCAAATTATTTGGTGATCATGTTATTTATTTGGTCTTGTATGTGGATGATACATTGCTGATTAGAAATGGTAGGGAAATCACCGAGGAAGTGAAAACTCAATTGTCCTCTAAATCTAACATGAAGGACCTTGGTGTTGCAAATTTTATCTTGGGCTTGGAAACTAAAAGGGATTTGGTCTTGTATGTGGATTATACATTGCTGATTGGAAATGTCACGGAAATCACTCAGGAAGTGAAAACTCATTTATCCTCTAAATATAACATGAAGGACCTTGGTGCTGCAAATTTTATCTTGGGCATGGAAATTAAAAGCGATTAGTTCTTATATGTGGATGGTACATTGTTGATTGGAAATGATAGGGAAATAACCTAGGAAGTGAAAACTCAATTGTCCTCTAAATCTAACATGAAGGACCTTAGTGCTGCAAATTTTATCTTGGGCATGGAAATTAAAAGGGATCAATAAAATAAGAAACTTTGGTTAAGTCAGAGGACGTATGTTGAGACATATTACATAGGTTTAATATGCAGGAATGTAAAGGTGCATATTCATGTAGGTGTAAAGTTATATACAAATCAGTGTCCTAAGACATGTGAAGAGAAAGAGGACATGTCTTGCGCTCCATATGTTAGTGTGATTGGAAGCTTTATGTATGCAATGGTTTGTACTATATTAGACATTGCACATGCAGTGGGAGTATTGCACAAGTATATGTCAAAACCAAATAAGGAGCATTGGACAGTAATAAAAAGGGGTTTCTGGTATTTGCATGGCACTATTGGCTATGGATTGTGCCACCCAATAAGAATAAGATTGGAAAATGTTGGATATACATGCCTTTGTTGATGCAAACTAGGCTAGAGATCTAGATTAGTTAAGAACTACAAGTGGGTATGTGTTTAACCTATTTTGAGGGGCATTCAATTGGATGAGCAAAAGATAGTCTGTAGTGACAATCCCAACTACAAAAGTTGAATACATAACAACCACTCATGCAAGCACGAAAGAAATATGGTTACATATATTTTTTTTAGTTATTGGGTTGGTGTTTTTGTAATCCTAGGGGCAACCTCTAGTTGAGAGGGGGTAGTGCCTAGGGCATCTATTCAAAATAAATGAAAACATTTTCTTTTAAAACTGTAAACATCATTGCCCAGAGATATTTCCTTGAGGTGTAATGTGATTTCAACTCTTGGAAAGGATTACAAACCCTTCAACTAGCCAATATGTCTATGACTATAGTTTACAAAGGTTGTAGTATGGCAAGAAAGAATTACGAGAATAAAGATTCAGTGTAGAGGGTTAAGATATAATCCTTTACACAAAATCTTACCAGAAACTATGGAATGAAAGAGATTGATTTAATGAAAATGTGGAGCACTTTTTAAGGTTTCCATAAATAAAATTTTACAAATTCTCTTTGTTATTATCATACCATTAATAAATTTCTTTATCAAAAGAGACCAACAACTTCATTACACATATTTCAATAGAATAATTAAACACAATGAATGACTTACAAAGATAGAAAACACATGCTATAGCCAACACACATGTGGAATCACTTGAAAACTTTTATTAATTCTCCAAGAAAAACTTTAGCACATTACACAACAAAACATATGATCTCTAAGGAAAAATTCGGAACTGTTTTTCTAGTCCCTATGTCTTCTTTTAAATAAAATTTATGTCTGAGACAATTATGAGTAACTTTCAACTACTTTAACTACTTCTTAACTAATCTTAACTATTTGAGTTCTTTTAAAACACTAAGAACTATTACAATAATTACAAAATGAAATTATTTCCATTTCTCAAAGTAAAAGTCATTTGGACTTTCGGGACTCTTGTTCTTTTGATTTTTCTGTTTCTCTTGATGTAGCCCCTGGTTCTAAAACTTGAACATTTAATGGAATGACAAGACTTTGGCACTTCTTCCAAAGTACTAAATCCGGAAATGGGCATTAGAGCATTCTGCTATGAGTTGTTAATTTTTGCAACTGCGGTGAAGTTCCACCTTGGACAACTCAAATGACTGAGATAATGATTTCATTAGATTCCTCTTCATAAGGATCAAAATCAACCTAAAGATCACCCAATTTGGTTAAGAGGAAGTTGAATTATGAATTAATTTATTCATACATGTATTATGGAATGGGTCAGCCCTAACCACATGAGTAATTGCTTGGGCCAGTCTTAACCCCAAGTGATCCCTTAAGAAATCCTATAAATAGAAGAGATTTCAAGATCATTTGGACACATATTCTCTTCTCTTTTGTCTCAGTTCGCATAGGTTTGATGGAATGAGTTCGCTTTACTCTGGGTTATGGTTTTTTGGATCTTGGTCAGTGGCATAGAACATAAGTTTTTCATCCTCAGTCGCAGGCATAGAGTAGGCAAGAGAGAGACTCTGGCTCTCTGGTCACTTAGAGATAGTTCAGTGAGAGCGACTCTGGGTTTAGAGACAGATTACGAGGTTTCGGTCGCTCGCACATGGTAGCCATAGGAGTGACCCTGTCATCTCGGTTGCTCACACAACTTGGCAAGGATGAAAATTTGTGTTTTTTCGGTTGCTAACACAACTCGGCAAGGAGCGATTTGGGTCTTTGCAGTTTAATGCTAGAGTCACATGCATAAAGACCTTCTAGGAGTGACTCTGTAATCACAGTCGCTGGCATACTATATTCGTGAGAGCGACCCAGGAGTTTCAGTCGCTCGCAAACAATGTTGATGAGGGTGACCTAGTTCAGATCTAGTGTTTTGACATCTTGGCTTCAGTCAACTTTAGTGATTTGGTAGATATGGGTTTCTCTCTTATGTTATATAGATCTGTAGATATGACTTGTTAGTTTCCGCTGCAAACATATGTATTGGGATCATTGATAGTGAGAATAGTTCTCAACAGTGTTCGACATAGTGATAACAATATACAATAGTTGACATCAGTTTTTGACAGTACATTACAACCATTAGTATGAGGGTTCTGATTCCTAGCATGATTATATATGTTTCATAGATATCATTATTGTTTTGCTGCATAGACAAAGTTATGGATCATTGTACTCTCTTTTGTTGCATCATTTGATGATGATCTAAGAAGAATAATATTTGTAAGGGTTTCCCCATATTGGGTTTTACCCTGGTCTTGGACTAATCCTGGTGTCTCTATATGTGTGCATGCTTTTCTTCTATTATTCCTTTTATGTTCCGCTGCATTGATGATGTTGGTGATGTTGTTTCTTTCTATGTAATTGCATATGTTGATGTATAATGGTGTAGATATGAATAATGCAATGATGATATGGGGTGAACTTAATGTATTAATGATTAAATGTAATTATCATAACAAAGAACAATGTCTCCCTAAGGAATTTTAACATGGTATCGGAGCTGGGTTGAAGAAAAGCCATGTAGATCATCCCGATGATGACACCATTGATGGAAGCAAGAAGAGGATGGTGGAGACCTAAACGAATTCTTGGGTTTGAAGAAAACCCTAGGCAACTTGATTATTAGGGTTTGATGGATTCTATGAGGTTAGGGTTGAAGAGAAAGCCTTGGTTTATGGAAACTATATGAGATATAGTATCGTCAATGAGAATATGCTCAAGCACTTGTGGGAAATTTGATGAAGCCCTAGATGGGATAATCCCTAGCATATATGTTTGGATACTTTAAGGTGACATCAGTATATGGACTATGGAAATTGATGTCTCTTGAATATTGGTTCAAGAGGGAGAGGATCACCTCTCATTGAACATAAGTATTTCTTTAGTTATGATGCTTATTACTTATTATAATTATGGATCTGATGATTACGTTTATTGCTTGTACCTCCTGCATATGTATTTGAGTATATGGTTGTTGCTAACCTCCTTGATGAGATGTGATGTGTAGATCTTTCTTGAGGATCATTTTGAGATGCACATCTGGGGAGAGACAAAGAGGTACTTAATGAAAAGACGATAAAGTGCTTCAAGTGGCTTATGTCTAATGAGTAGGTGCTCAGGTATATGAATACCTCAAGGTATGCATGGTATGTTGTGTTCCAGCTCTTGGCTCGGTAAGCCCTAAGGTGTGATGAGAATGCATCTTTCTTTAATGGATCATACATTAATATGAAAGTGACGTGGATATATGTCTCCTATGATGAAATTATGCACTTATGTTGAAAATTTTGACTTTCTTGAATACTATGAGGCTATCTAATGTTGATACATTGATACACTTGATGTTTGGCTAACATCTATAATCTCTATGTTGGAAGTCTTGATCCTATAAATAAGGCTAGCACTTTGGTTCTAGAAAATGATACTCTTGATACTTGTCATGATGGATTTCATATAGAAGGATAGTTCATTGACTCCTATACATGAGTTTGCTGGTAATGATTGCGATAAGCGTGATGAAAACATATGGAAAGAGCAATTAACACTCTTGTTGTTTTGCTAAAGCTTTATTGAACGACCTAATCTGATTTCATTGGTCATGAAGTGAATGGTAACCTTGACGTGAGAGGTATAAGTGTAAGATTGATATTCCAAATCTCTTACTAACTGTGGTCTTGTCTTGATGACATATGGTTAAAATGAATGTCCTAACTTGATCAAGTGACTTGATAGAAAGTGCTATTGTATTCATAATCTTTGAGATATACCTGTTGCTTTGAGTCTAACCTTTGATCAAGATTGATGTTATGATGCTTATAGCCATATGATTATGATCTAATAGATCTGTTGTTGCATGACCCTAGTAGAGACACGTTTCTTACATGAATGAAGATTAATGATGCAGATCCCCAGTCAGAGGGAGAATCTCTTCTCAAGATTGTTACCCTTTTTACTATTTGTATTATATGCCGCCGAAGTATGATTTATGTGCATTTGACAGTATTGATCTACATGAGGGTCTCAGATCTAAATCTCGTATATAAATTAGGGTTTTTACTCTGGACGCAGTCACAGATCTAGGAGATTTCGCCCTCGACGCATGAATGCTAAGGCCTAGACAACATCCAGGAAGCTAAAGTTGCTCTCATGCTAACCTGAAGAGAGTGACCATGGGTTTGACTATTGTTGACCATCATTTGAAGCTTTCTAAAGCTGTCTAAACTCTGAATCATGATGTACTTGACATACTCTGCCACTGTTAATTGATTTATGAAGTTGTTGATTTAAATTATTGATCATATAATGAAGTATTATGCATGAAATCAGATGGTCACCTAGAATATATCAGTACCACAGATGTATTGCATATAATAGAAAGATATGCGAGCAGAAAAAGGTTGAATACTTGCCATAACATGAAAACACAGACTGAACTTGTGTTTGTAGGTGACCGGGGCATACATATAGATATGTCACTATGTTGGCATGATTTAGCATTACTAATGTTTTGTCACGATGCTTGTTAATAACTTTGAATTGATGATTGAGATGTGCTTGGACTATAATAGCATTTGGACTTGACCTGATGTCTAGTGATTTGATTTGACGACTGTTGATTTTCCCTGATATCAATACTATGAGGGCATGATGACTTATGTGGGTATTTGGAGATTGGCCTCCTTGTTCTTAGCACAATGGTTGAAGTAATGATAGTTGTGATTTGGCATGAAAAATGGAACTTGCATGAATCATCCTTGATGTGTGCATTTGCACCCAATGACATGATGACTTGTATTATGATTATGAGAATGAATTAATCAAGTTCGGATTTATAATGCATGACTTTTTGGCATGATGAAGTCATGATTTAATATGAGCTCCACTTGGCTCCTGGTTGAAAGTATTAATACTATGATAATGATGACTTTGATAATGGTCATGATCTGGCTTCTAAAATATGATGATTTGATTTTGTTGTTGATGGCACAACATTGAGTTATGTAAGGATGATTATGTTGGTTTAGCAAGGCATTATGATTAGAGCATTACAATCCAGATATGTCTAGATTTGACAGTTATCTAGTGAAGTCAGGATGATGAGTTCCAAGGTATGGCTTTGATATTGATTATGGTTTTGGTTTTATATCATGATGATCTACTTGTGACAGATGATGATCCTCTGATGATCTAAATTAGAGGGATATGGCTTATGAAGCCTGAAATGATGTATCATGGCATGATGAATCGATTTCTAGAATTTGGGAAAGAAATTCCATATTGCAAAGCTATTGGAAAATGTTTTTGAATAATGAAAATTTCAAATCCTTTGATACTCTGATTTGAAGTTCAAGATGTTTTTGAACTTGACATGGCATCCGACAATTGAAGCATTGGTGTTCCTTTTTGAACATTCATCTGTATATGTATGATGTGCATATAATATAAATAAATTCATGAGTGAGTTGCTTCACTTACATAGAGTTGCCATCGAGCATGCTTTGAAATATCTGCATGAGGTATTCTATTTTGAGAATGAGATATTTCTCCTATGATATGTATCTGCATAGATGTATTGTTAATATTTGAGATTTTTGTTGATATTCACATTTGATGCTGCTTTAGTATGTGATATGCCATGATATCTTGGATGAGAGGTCCATAGCATGACTGAGGTTGATCATGATGTTGCTAGCATGGCTAGCTGTGAGGCAGGATACAAAAGCTCCTTAGAGAGCTGTTTGAGCATGATCTGGATATGACATGGATACATTGTGATGATCCAATTGGCAGTAAGTCCCATATTTATAGTTGGGACCGAGATACTCTCATATATTGAGACAATGTAGCTATTTAAAACAAGCTCAAGCTTGTGGTTGGAACCTACTTGAGAGGGAGGATGATTATGGTATCCTTTTGTGATTCATATGATTATATATGATCTGACATGATATTTTATTTGATGTTCTATATGAATAGGAAACAACTGCTATTGAGACAAGTTGATGATGAGAGCAACATTGATCGAGAACACTGAGCCAACTCTTCCTCCCTGTTTGAGCTCCTGGGGTGAGGAATTGAGATAGAGGGCTCTTGGGGTTGAGGGAACTCTGGAAAATAGGGCGTTACCTTATCTGTTAACCAGGGTTGAAGAATAATGCTCCCTATCTTTACAGGGTCGAAGAATGTTGCTCCCCTCTTGGTCTTTGCAGAGTATACCCTCAAGTAGGCCAGCTTGAAGGAAATACCACTCCTCGTTTTGGCTAACGAGTTGAGAGTGTACTTGGGGTGTGCAACCCAATTTGATTATGATGCAGGTGTTCTACCACATGAGTATTCTAGGTCATCCATGGGAAAATCAATAGGCACTAGGATGGTTTGAGATAACCCGATATGATTCCAAGTTGAGGGTAAGATCCCCGATGAAATTCCAGGGTCGAGGGTGTACTCCCCTGTGTGATGAGTTATCCTATTGCTCGGTATGGGTAGAAGATATTGATCCCCGACGTGGTTCCAGGTTGAGACGTGCTCCTTGATGATATGCTCTCTGATGACGATTGATGATGACATACAAGGTAGTTGCAGATAACATCCTGATTGGATAAAGGGTGGTAGCTTAAGCTCCCCTCCGGTAACAAATTCTTCTTCTTCTAGATCCGAGAATGTTCAACATACAAATAGGTACAATCAAGTGATAAGCAGGAATAAGCAAAGGATATATCAAGATGTACAATGATGATTTGTGATGATGAGACACTTGCAGTGGAAATGGCACGATTACTAGATGATAGAGATGATCCGTGATGATTCAAGATGACACTCGAAGATTCCTTAATAACATATTGTTCGATGGATAGATATTGGCAAGTGGAATTCTCCCTAGTTGAGAGGGAGTGTTAATTTTTGTAACTGAGGTAAAATTCCACCTTGTATAGCTCAAATGACCAAGATAATTATTTTATTAGATTCCTCTTTTCGCGAGGACCAAAATTGACCTAAAGATCACCCAATTTGGTTAAGGAGAAGTTGAATTATGAATTATTTTATTTATACATGTAAAATGAAATGGGTTGGCCCTAACCACATGAGTAACTACTTGGGCCAGTATTAACCCCAAGTGATCTCTCAAGAAATCCTATAAATATAAGAGACCTCAAGATCATTTGAACACATCTCCTCTTCTCTTTTTTCTTGGTTCACACAGGTTCGACGGAAGGAGTTCGCTCAAGGGTACAAAATCACAAGTGAAAGGTTCGCTCTAGGTTAGGGTTTTCCGGATCATGGTTGCTGGCACAGAACATACGTTTTTTGTCCTTGGTCACAGGCACAAAATAGGCAAGAGAGCGACTCTGGTTCCTTGGTCACTCAAAGACAATTTAGTGGGAGAAAATCTGGGTTCAGAGGCAGATCAGAAGGTTCCATTCCCTGGTTTCTCGTACAAGGTAGCCTTGGGAGTGACCTTGTCATCTTAGTCGCTCACATAGCTTGGCAAGGGTGCAACTTTGGTTTTTCGGTCACTCGCACAACTCGAAAAGGGAGAAAATTGGGTCTTTGTAGTTCAGTGCCAAAGTCGCATGCATAAAGACCTCCTGGGAGTGGCTATGCTATCACAGTCGCTTGCATATTGTATTCGTGAGAGCGACCCAGGAGTTTTAGTCGCTCACATACAATGTTGTTGAGGGCGACCCAATTAATATATATGGTTTTGACATATTGGCTTCAATCAAATTCGATGATCTGGTAGGTTTGGGTTTCTCTCTTATGTTATACAGATCTGTAGATCTTTAGATCTGACTTGTTAGTTTCCGCTACAAACATATGTATTGGGCTCATTGACAGTGAAAACAATTCTCAACAGTGCTCGACATAGTGACAACAGTATACAACATTTGACATCAATTTGTGACAGTACATTACAACCATTAGTATGAGGGTTATGATTCCTAACATGATTATATCTGTTTCATAGATATCATTATTGTTTTGCTGCATAGACAAAGTTATGGATCATTTTACTCTCTTTTGATGCATCATTTGATGATGATCTAAGAAGAAGAAGATTTGCAAGGGTTTTTCCCTGGTCTTGGACCAATCCTGGTGTCTCTATATGTGTGCATGTTTTTCTTCTACTGTTCATTTTATGTTCTGGTGCATTAATGATGTTGGTGATGTTGTTTCTTTCTATGTAATTGCATATGCTGATGTATAATGGTGTAGATATGAATAGTTCAATGATGATATGGGGTGAACTTAATGTATTAATGATGAAATGCAACTATCATAGCAAAGAACAATGTCTCCCTAAGAAAATTTAACATGAGCCATCCTCAAATTTGTTAGTTTTGTATAGTTTGGCTTATCTGTAAATAAAGTTTTGATTTTCCAAAGCAACTAGAAATATTCCTACAGATAATTTACTATTGTTGAGCCCTTCAAAACTACAATTTTCTCATGTGCTGAACTTATTTTGATTTTGTCCTCTATTAACAGTGTTTCATACTTCTCCCCTGCAACTAGATTTCCCTATTGATCCCAACAGGTTAGAGTCTTGCCCTAATCCTTTTATCAAAATTGGAATTGAAAGATGCAACTGATTCTTTAACCTCCTCCAATCTTCTCTCTGCTTATTTTCTGTACATATTTTTCTAAACCATTTTACTTATTTCCACCACCACAATTATCCTATCTGAAATATCCACAACTCTCAACGCTAGGAGGATCTAGCATTCAAATGATCAATAATTTTCTTTGATAACTGTGCGCTTTTCTGTGCTTGATTTTTATTTGTATGAATAATCATCTCAGATGGCCTAATCATAGAATTTTCTTCTACAATAACTTTCATATGCTCCCAAACTTCTCGATTTTGTTGAATTATATCGTCCCATATAATTTTCCTTGCTTGGACCAAAGACATGTTCCCTTTGAGTTTCTCCTTCAACTCCTTTATTTCTTCACATGTTGATTGGTATTTAGCATTAGATTGATTTTCATTCTCCCTTGACATATTAAGCTTCCTTTCTTTATGTTTCAGTTGTTCTTTAGTATCACTTAGGTCCTTTTGTAGCTTCTTCAACCCATCCTCTTAGATCTTTAATTCAGTCATGACCTTGGTTAGCTTTTCTATTGGATCCTTAGAGTCAACTGACACTATCACAATGCACACATGCTTCTCTATTTTCTACTCCAAATCTGTTTTTTTTTGCTTGAGAGTTTCAATCTCTTGATTTCTATCTAGTAGTTTCTTCGTCAAAATTTCCTTTTCTTTCTCCACCTGAGCGAGTTTAGGTGTCTGCACGTGTTCTGCCGCAAGAGTTTTTAATATCTTCATCAAAATTTGAACCTATGATTTTGTGCTCTGTATCAAATCTTGAATGGTTTCTCTGTCTTCAGGATTCACTCAAAGTTTGATGATGGACTTCTTGGATTCCTCATTTTGGGTGTGGAGAGCTCTAGAATTTTCCTTCTCTTGTTTAAGTTGATATGTCACCTTCTCCAATAGTTCCTCTTCTTTATTTTCTACCAAATAAGTATTTCTAAGATCATTGTAGATTAATTCTCCTATTTGCCTCTGCATATTGATTTTGTCAGGTAAAGGAATGTCTTTAATATTTACAGATAAATTTATAGTTTTGAAATCTATGCCCAAGGAGATGGATTGAGACACTAGATGAGTAAGTGATAACTTTAATCGATTCTTCTCAAGATCCATTGTTGAGAGGAGCCTGGCCTGATAAATAGAGGCTGACTGGGCGTCTAATTATGCTATAACATTATATTTCACTTTTACATCTCTTTCCTCAATTTGCTGAAGGTCCTTTTGCAAAGCATTGAGGGAAGAAAACCCCTCTTTAGTAGGATTTGGAGATGAGGATGAACATCTTATATCTCCCAATTGCACTTGAAATCCTTTTTAGTTGAAGGCATTTCTATCAATTGTGAAGCTCCTACCTCTCCTCCTTGAGTTTTGGCTTTCTTACTGGATTGTGAACTTTCAATATCAATGTCCATAAATTCTACAACATTTCTTTTCAGACTCTTTTGTTTTGGAAGAGGAGTTTCCACATTATACTTTGATGTGATTCCTCCATACCAAAATTTGTTAATTTTTATAGCTTTGGTCTTACCCCATGGGTGTATGGAGCACAAGATATTTCCATCCTTCTTTTGTAAATTACTTGATGTGGGTCATAGCTCCATTTTCTCCTTGTTCAAAACTCAATTCTTGCATCGTTTTTTCAATTTATTTTGCAACTTGCCAATTATTTACAATAAATGGACCCACTATTCTTGGTAGCTTAAACAAGAAACCCTTATGAGCTGAAACAAAATGGATCTGGTCTACATTTAAGTTATGTCTAATAAATTCTAAAGAAAATAGTCTCATAGGTGCAAATACATGCAACTTGTAAGGTGGAATTTCTGCACCATATAGCCTTATTTCTAAACAATCCTAAAAAACAAACCAACCACCAACTTTGATGTCTTTACTTAGCTGCAATAATATTTTTTTCATTTTTTTCCTTCCTTCTAACAATATCGATCCGATTAATGACATACAAATTCTGTTTAGTAGGATCAACAATATTTAACCCCAAATCAAAAAACTTATCAACATGATTGTATAGGAATGGGTAAACAAGTAGAGATGGATATCTAAAACAATCAGTGATGCTAAATTTTGAAATTGGAGGTCAATTTAATGCTCCCACTAAGATGGAATGTCTAATACAATGTATGGTTGTATTATCAAATGGAAAAACAGTAGATCCTAGCATTTGATGGTTTTAGTATCATCTTTCCCCAATATGCTCTTAATAACTGAAAGGGTTGGTTTAACCACTTTTGAAAATAAGGTTATGGGAAACTTAGTGGGAGCTGGAGGGAGAGAAAATTTGGGAGGTAAAACGAGTCAAAACAGTTTCTCTTTTATCTTCCTTAGAAAGGTTTGATAGATAGACAAAATTGAATCATCAGTGAATGTTGTGTAGTTAGTGGACTCTGGGAAGTTTAGAGCTTGGTGGATTAACTAAGAAGGCACCTATAAATTGCCCCCCCCCCCAACAAAGTTCATCATGAAATTTCATTGAGGATACAGAGAAGAAGTAATCCAAATAACGAATTCTAGAAAATGATAAGTATAGGGAATAATAGCAGCTCTAAGACCAAATTTAACTGCTCGAAGGGAGAGCTCTGACTCGATTTGCCTGGCAAATATGTTATGTCGGACTTCCATGAGGTTTATGGAGCAGATAGGGTAAAAAAATCCCTTTCCATATCCATTAGTGGAATATGTGTGGTCGACACAGATAAAGTGGTTCTCTTGGCCATCTTAGCTTTTTTATTTAATTGAAAGTAGAGGGGATTGAGTGACATTGTTACCTGGATGCTTTGAGGTGGAAGACATTGCAGTTCTAAGCTGAAAGTGAGCGTAAATGCATATGAAATGATAAATATGTAATAAGACAGATACAAGTTTAATTTGACAATGACGTGGGAAAATGAAGTGATGAGAATATGGGTGAAAAAGTACAGAAGGGATGAGGTGGATGATGACATGAAAGTGGAGGGTGATGTGGAAGGGGAGTGAGCTGGCTTGCCTATTACTTGCTCACTTGACGTTGTGAGTGGTTCTAGTCAAAACTGTTTTCTGCCCTCTGGGGCCCCCATGTTGGTAAGTGGTTTTGTCTTGAGTGATGGCGAGGAAGATCTGGGCCGTAGATCTCCCCAATGGTCGTTTCGAAAAAAATATCCTCGGTGGCTCCCCCTCACATAATTGTCGAGTTATTGTTGTCGTCGAGTTTTAACATGGGCACAACTTGGTCCAAGTATACGATGATGTTTCACCGACATGCACACTTTTTAATCATTTTTCCACTACGTACATGTGTGGGATGCCCCACCTTTCAGAGTTTAATAAATATGTTTGACTTTATAGAACTTTGTGCTGACATGTTAGGCTCAAACATAGGTATTTGATAAAACAATCAAATACAAGGACTTCACATTAGACCAGTCATATGAGTCCATATATGTTATATTATATATATATATATATATATTCTTTTCTGATGGACAAAATGAAAAATGGATACAACACTGGCTCCACCTAGGGATATCGTTTGAAAACAAAGCACTAAGAACTACATATTAGTGCCTTCACCTCGGGCATGGAGTCGTATTTGAGATCAGACAATGCAGAAAAATAAACACACTAGATACTTACAGTGGAATTGCTGGTAATTACAGTGAAAGGTGTAGACGACTTCAATGCTAGAAATAATGTTTGAGATATTGCCCATTTACAGGCAGTTGTAGTAGTTCACCATCAAAATTTTCCAAAAGGAAATTATTTTTGTCTCGGACTTTAGTTATCTTGAAAGGTCCAAAAAATAGAGCATCAAATTTTCCATGCTTTCCCTTTTCCTCTTGCCTGACATCCCATTTGAGTACAAGGTCTCCTAGCTAGAATAATTTGTCTTCGTCCTTTTTGCAAACTCAAATTTCGTTTTCTTCTGATACTTGATCAAATTTTGAGCTACTTTTTCTCTGTTTTCATTTAATTCCACCAATTGATTAATCCTCATAGTCAAAGGATTCAATTCTTCCTCTACATCTTGAATTAATTTGGCTACAGACATAGCTAATTGATTAGGAAACAAAGCTGCAACACCATACACCAATTCAAAAGGATACTTTCAAATGGAACTTTTTGTTGTCACCCTATTTTCCCAAAGAAAAAAATTTAGTTGAGAATCCCATTTCTTCTTATTATATGCAATAATCTTCTTCAGAATTCTTACCAAACTCTTATTAGAAGATTGAACCAGCCCATTTCCTTGTGGATAATAGGTGGTGGAGTGGCTGAGTGTTATATTGTAGTTATGGCATAAGTCAATAAGCTTTGTAGATTTAAATACTTGGGCATTATCAGTGACAAACTCCTTTGGACAACCAAACCTTGCAAGAATATTTTCTTCAATAAAATTGATAACCACCGAATCAGTTGCAGTCTGGGTAAGAATGAATTCCACCCATTTTATAAAATAGTTAGTAGTTTTCAAAATCCATTTTTGTTGTCCACTGCATGGTTGGTGGATTTCACCTATGAAATCAAATCCCCGCTATATGAATGGTTCTTCTACAAACACTGGAATTAATGGTAAATGTGTTAGCTTCTTCTTTTCAACAAAAACTTGACACTCTTTACAAACCTTCACCATTATGTATACATTAGAGAACATAGTGGGCTAGTAAAAAACAACTTTCAAGATTATATGGGTTATGAATTTCCAGCTATAATGCCCCCCACAAGCATAACCATGAAATTAATTTATAACTTTAGGAATCCCATCTTCTATTAAACATAGAAATGATCATTCTAATAGAACTGACCATTAGAAATGACATATTTTTTGAGCTTTCATTCCCAAATATTTAAATTTTTCTCTATCAAAATTTGGTGGACAACTAAGAAACAACAAGCAATGCACAATTTGTTTATACCATTGTTGGGACAGGGTCCCCTGGGGTCAATTTTGTAAAAGGCCTTGTTATTATTGTAAAGTCTCCACATTTTGAGGAGTGGAGTGTAAAGGTCAATAGGAGTCAAAGGGGCTTTAGGAAGGTCAAAGCCCCTTAGTTTGATAAGTTGTTTTGTGACCCGCCCATGGTTCGCGGACCATGGTATTGTAATAGAAGAAGATATAAAAGGAGTCATAGAGGGTCATAGAAAAGTCAGTCCAGATAGCGAAGAACATAGATAGGCAAGTTTTGGGTCTGTATTGCCTATTTTGTACTTGGGCGAAGGGGAAGGCTCTTGCAGCTGTGTGCGTAGAGACCTTGGTAAGTCCGCAGCTAAGTGCACGGGCCCCTATAGCTATGTGTGCAGGGTAGAAGAGTCTGTAATTGAAGATTTGAGCATAATAAAGGTTGTTTTGGAGCATTATTTGTGTATCTTTGTATTATTCTTTACTTCTGAAATTACTGTATATTTGCTCTGTTTACTGCATTTATCATGAAAAGTACTTAATGGATGAGCAAAAGTGGTAGATTTGGTTAATTACATGATGTTATGAATGTTTAGAACAAGTAGCAAAGAGTTTGGATCTGTTATCTGTTAGTTACTGTAATTTTTGGGTTTTAAGGGTTAGGGTTCGCGAAGGTCAGAATAAAGCCATAGGAGTAACAAAAACACATCACATAGTCCTTTGGATGTATAAACCTGGTTCTGGAATCCCCTAATACTGCCTCGGGTGACAATACAACCTACACTACGCGGGTTGTTGCCAAAAGGGACGGTAGTGTAGGGTTTTGTTCGTTAACGCAACTAACTCTGAACCTGGGTCCAAGACCCCTTAAGCCAACAAATGGTTCCATTGCTGGGACCAGGATCTATATGAGGAATATGTGATGAACCATAAGTGGATACCAACTAAGAAAGAGATCGAAAAGTGGATCGATCAGAAGCTACATGAGTTTGCAGCCCAGGAAAACAGGAATCCGCGCTTGTCAAAGGAAGAGTGGTTGAATAGATACCTGTATACATAAGAACACATTTTTTTTTTCCATGCGAGTTGTATGAATGATTGGATAAATTAGCGAATGGTCAAGCTATGTGGAAGTTGGATAACCCTATTGTGTGGACTCTAGAACCAGTGAGGCACCTGAAAGGTTCAGAAAATAAGATTGCGAGGGTTGTCGATTATTGGATCGATAGTATTTTGGGTGGATTCATTACTGAGTTCACGATTAACACATCTGTCAACTATAGCAAAGTTGAATGCCAATTTTTTAAAGGACCAAGTGGTAAGTATCTGAAGTCCCTAAAAACTTTGATTAAAATGTTATTGTGTGAGAAACGGGTTATGCCATTGAATTGATGTTTAGTTGAGACTTGACAAGAGCTACGCGAAGTGGAAAACCATTCCTAAGAAATCTAGATCAAGGTGCTGAGTAAGTCCTTTTTTGGGAGCATTTGATGGTGACGAAGAAAGTAATAGTGAATATGCCTCAAGTTGTGACGCAGACAGTAAATCAGGGTATTGCGGGAATACCACATCCATCCATTCCACCTCCACCTCACACATCTACACCTACACCTCTGCTTCCACCTCCACCCCGACTATTCAATATGGCGAACACTATGAAGATGCCCATATTCAAGGGTCTGGGGACAAAATACCCTGAACAATTTTGGTTTGTAGTAGATGTTGTGTGGAAGTCACAACAGATAACGGATGATGACCTGAAGAAAGTGCAGCTAGTCACAACATTGCAAGATAGGGCGGTAAGCTGGTATATTAAGTATAATACGACTCATCTAGCTGTGATGCTGAAGGATACGAAGGATGCACTAAATAATGAATTCAAGAAGCCTAAGTCGCAAGCCCAGTCAGTAACAAAGGTCAAAGAGATCCAGCAAAAGGTGAATGAGTCTGTGTGGGACTTTGATCAAATATTGAAATGTCTACTACAACAGGATAATCTACAGATCACAGCTGAACAACACAGGGATTGGTATATTGCTTCACTATTACCTCATTTGAGATTTCCATTGTCGCAGCAGAAGATTGGAGTACAGTCTAAGGCATTAGAGATTGCTATGCAGTTGGAAGCCTCAATTATTCTAGATAGGAATAAGGGAGTGCAACAGATTTAGTCACAGTTGGCTAGCCTACATATGGAGTTGTAGAGCCTCAAAAAGGGAAAATAAGTCCAAAATGAGACCTGCATGGAAGTATGGTGTTTAAAATGCAAAGGCCATGGTCATGACAAGGATCATTGCCCAATGTACCAGAATTATCTAGTTAGGGGAGGTCCTGTCCCCCTGAAGCCAGAAAATACCACTAGGATGAGTACAGGTGTGGTACTCTAGTGCGCTATCTTCCAGATCATAGGAAAACATACGACGAACAATTGTTATTTGTTACAGAAGTTTGTGCACACTCCCCAACAACTGTTTTACAATTTCTATAAATCTGTAGGCCATGACGAACACAATTGTTGAAGTTATGAATTAATGATGGACAAAACACCAATGTATAGAGCACAGGCAGAGGCCTGTCCTCAATAGGATCAAGGCGCAACTGCAGCACGAAGAGGATTCTAGGGACAAGGAAGAGGATGAGGGGGAGGATATGGAAGAGGTTGTGGCCAGATCATTTGTTACAATTGTGGAGAACTAGGTCACTTTGCGCGAGATTGTCAGAATCCAACGCACCCCTCTTGTCAATATTGTCGACAGTTTGATCATGTCATAGAAGATTATCCCGTGCTCATCGTGAAGATACAAGAAAATAAGAACCGAACCCAATAGACTACTCAGAACATCTAGATGATGAGATTAGAACTGTGCGAAGATGGGCCCAGTGTTAATATTGTTTTACGCAAAGTGGTATAGCTACCAGGGAGGATAAAGGGAAACAACTAGAGGAAAATGTATGGGTACGTAAGGCTGCTGAAAAAGATGTTGGATTTCATTTGAATAAGGCAAAGGAAATGTTTATGGAGGCAAAGAGGAGCTTCGTGGACGTTGGAGTTTCTACATCAAAGGCTTTGAGTACACGCACATAGAAGCTCGAGGAAGTTCATACTATGCAAGAAACAGATCCATCATTGTTAACATCTTTCTTACAGACCTGCATGAAGCTCCTAAGGGATCAAAAAGTAGTAGAGGGACTATAAGAGTTGATAGATAACTGTGTTGGAAAGGGTAAGCCACTGCCTGAACAATGCGCAATGCATAAGGTGGACAAAGGTAAGAAAAGGACTAGTCGGGAGATGAGATTGACTGCCCAAATTGGAGAATTTGAAATGGACCAAGTGATCCTTGATTTGGGATTTGATGCAAATGTTTTGCCGAAAGAAACCTGGGAAAGAATGGGAAAACCAACACTACAATGGTCTCTGATCCAGCTGCGAATTTCGAATCAGCAAAATATTATTCCTATGGGGTGCCTATATGGAGTAACTGTGGATGTTGAAGAGCCATGCGTCGTAGCCGATTTTGAAGTGATTGAAATAATGGATGCCAGTAATCCATACCTGACACTTCTTGGCATTGATTGGGAATTTGATATGAACGCAGTCATCAACCTCAAGAAGCGCAACATGATATTTGAAAAGAAGGAACTAAGGGTTATTGTTCCACTGGATCCAACCGAGGGTGCACGATATACTGAACTAGTCCGAGATTATTATGAGGACGATATTGATAAAATCTATAAGCTTACTATGCTGGATGAGGATTGGATCAACCCTACGAAGGATGGGCAAATTAATTGGGAGAAGGACAACTCCTGCAATTCAGATTCAGATGAGGAGCTTGAGAAATGGCATAACAGATTGCATGAGGTATCATCGCTGCGATGCAACAGGATTACTAAGTCACTTTGATGTATATCTATCGAGGTACACAACTTACCATATTATGATGGTTTAGAAGATGTCAATTTATTTTTGGATAAATTTGAAAGGGATGTATTGGATGAACATCAAATTCAGGCATTAGACATTGCGCTGAGAGCTACGCTTGCCAGATGGTGGGGCACACATAAGAACAACTTTGCAGACTGGAAGGAATATCGTTGGATGATGAAGTTGCAGTTTAGGTATGCCAATACCCGTATTGTGGAGAAGTGTTATAGAACCATTTATCACCCTTGGTATTTGTGATGCTTGGTTTATGGCCTAAGGCAAGCCCTCCTTCCAGACTTGGTCCAAATATATTAAAAAGAGTGTTTTATTCCCTGTACGCTACTTTTCCCTGAGATAAAAGCATGTATACACGGGTTAGTGAATACCCAACCCGCGTATATGTGTTAAAACACTTAAAAAAATTAAATTTCCTTAATTATGGGCGGAGTTCACAGGTTTACCTGTTGATTACCTCCTATTGCCCGTGGCCCAATTGTTTCGCAAAAAAAAACTAATTGGGAGAAGTATAAATAGACTTTTATGGGAAGGCCTAAAGGAGGAGAAGAGATAGAGTTATTACATTGAGATTATCCCTGACTGAGTCTGATGAATCCCTGTGCCTCATGCACTTCCCCAAGCTTTAGGAAACCCTTGTTTCCTTGATTATATATATTCTCCCTCTTGCTTGAGATATCATGGTGTTGGTTATGGAAGAAGATTGTTGAAGGCTGGGATAAGATGAATCAGATGGACGGTTTCGCTTGAAGTCAGAAGAAGAAGACTCAGGTGAATACTCTCCATGTTATTTATAGCTTATTGTAATAAAAGAAATGTTGTCTTGTTTCCAAAATTAACTTTGTTTATGCATCAAATTATGTTGTAATTCATATATGAATGTTGTTTTGATGTATGATCAAGCATTTGCTTATATGATATAAAGTCAAATTTCGTGAATGTGCTTTACTTCTATACTGCTATGTACGTTCAAATTGAATGATTTTTAGGTTTGAAGAACATTGGGAGTTGCAGAGGGTCTGAACCCTCCGGGTACGGTCGCTCTTACATAGTTTGTTTATATAAGAATTTTTCCTGAGTTGAATGAGTGTTTCTTGTTGTAGTTTGCTCCTGCTTTGTTGGGGTTCTAACCTAAAGCCTTAGGGTACTTATTCTTGAAACATAATTGGCGACTCCACTGGGGACAACAATCTTGTTATTCCTAGTTTGGGTTGTTCAGTGTCAATCAGGGCTCAATCTTTGGTTTGCTTGCTGTTATAGTCTTATTTGGTCTACTAGAGTCTCAGACCTTAAGTTTGATCTTTTTGATCTGGCTTTGTTTTTTACTTTTCTTGCAAAGCTTTGTATACGCCTTTTACTCTGTTTACAGTAGAGTACACACACTTTTTTCCTTGAAGTGAACCCACGTATACGTGAGCTTCCTATATCAAAAGCGCGTGTACACGCTTCTGTGCTTGAACACAGTTGCGTATACCAATTTTTGCATGGTTTTTTCAAATCTCTCTACCCAGAAAGATTTGTTGCCTGGTCTGCTTAGTCTCTGAGTGGTCAATTTCTGTCTGAAGAATTTCATTATTCTGCAAGATTACTGTTTCAGAATCTCTTCCTCATTGAAAAGATTTGGCCTAGGTTTGCTTTTTGAGCGAGTTTGTAATTGGTGTTTTGGCACACTAGACTTTGTTCAGAAGTTCTTGATTGTTTTGGTCCTCCAGAACAGGTGATTGTTTTCAGTCTTAGTGTCAAGATCGGTTTTTAATCTACTTGCTTTGCTTTCCGTCATTTTGTGGCCTTGTGGCTTTTCTTGCTTTTTGAAAGTCTTTTTTGGTGAATTTGAAAGTATTTCTTTCCTAGTTTCTTGGTCAGTTTGTCAAGCTCTTTGCCGCTGTTTGGGTTGTTTAGTACAATTTGAAGCCTTTTCGCTCAAGTTTTCATTCATTTTCGAGTTTGTAACTTGCAAAGACTCCTTGTGCTATTTTTTTGATCTTTGAGTTTTAGTAGCATTTTGAGTGATTTCAAAAAGTTGTTTTGGTTGTTTCTTGAAAAAGAAAAGATCTCAAAAAACATTGTTTTGTTTTCTTTTGCCAAGTTTGATTTTGGTTTCTTTTGATTTTTGAAAGTGAATTGCGATCTTTTACGATTTGTCCTTCTTGTTTGGAGAGAATTTTGTATTCAAAATTTGTATCCTCTTCAATACTTAATTTGGCTCATTGATAATTATAAACAATTACTTTCAACTTTTAGAGTGATTTAGGATCTTTCATCTTCATTATACCTTGCATTAGGGTATTTTGCATTGTTAAAGCATTCATAGTCTTTTTAGTTTTTGAGTGTGTGAAGTGTGTTTCAAGAAAAGAAAAGAAAAAGTATTTTGATTTATAGAAGTTTCGTAGAACCCACAGAGAGATCTCTTTTCATCGAAGAACAAATGATTGCATTCATGTAGTTAGTTTTTCATTGATTTCTTTTGCGTCACACAAACACCATTGGTTTCATTTCCATCTATACTGTTAGGGTCCCACCCTAACACCCTTATTTATGTAATGGGATCACGTCATAGTCAAGAGTCAATAAAGCCCATATTAATAATTGTAAGTGGTTAATCCGCAATTAATGACGGAACCACAGTTAGTTGCAAATGGGCCGTAGTATTAGATAGATGGTATTAATAAAACCCACGGTATTGGCCTGTGGTATTGCGTGTATGAGTCATATATAAAGGATAGAGACTTCCTGCGAGGAGCATCGTGTCTTATTTTGTAGTCGAGCTCTGCTCTATTGGAGGTTGCCCCCTCGAAGAGGCAAGTGAACATTACTCTCTGAATAATAAAATCATTGCTATTCTGTGTTCTGGGTATCTTTTCTTCACATATTCTGTATTTGGGTATCATTTTGCAGGTTAAGAGCATAACAAGTGGTATCAGAGCACTTTCCAGGGCCGGTGGGATCTCCATTTCTTAGCAATTTTTTTTTTTGGCTAGAGACGTGTTCCGGCGTCTTTAAACCACGGGATCTGTCGTTGAGTGCATAAACCTGCGGATTTGGGGAGGCATGCACGCAGGAAATACAAGAGGTGGTCACGTCTGTTGGACTCCCTTGTAACCCCTGTGGGTACCCCTTCGAGTAGTAGCGCATTAGACAGAACCGCGCACGGACTGTCTTCCACGTACCCTCTGGGTATATCGGAAGCCCCCTAGGCTCCCTTGAAACCTCGCTCTGATACCACTTGTTATGCTCTTAACCTGCAAAATGATACCCAAATACAGAATATGCGAAGAAAAGATACCCAGAACACAAAATAGCAATGATTTTATTATTCAGAGAGTAATGTTCACTTGCCTCTTCGAGGGGGCAACCTCCAATAGAGCAGAGCTCGACTACAAAATAAGACACGATGCTCCTCGCAGGGAGTCTCTATCCTTTATATATGACTCATACACGCAATACCACGGGCCAATAACGTGGGTTTTATTAATACCATCTATCTAATACTACGACCCATTTGCAACTAACTGTGGTTCCATCATTAATTGCGGATTAACCAGTTACAATTATTAATATGGGCTTTATTGACTCTTGACTATGACGTGATCCCATTACATAAATAAGGAGGTTAGGGTTACTTAAAGAAGCTATCAAAGCCCAAGTCCTACTGCACCACCCTCCCACATGGACGAAGGCTTGCAAGGTAGCCCGTAACGTGGAACGTGCATTAGCAGCCCAATACAGTCGCCCAAATTTCTCCGCTAAAGGTCGCCCCCCACAGGCTCACAACACGACTCAAACACTTAAGGTCCAAAAGGTGTCACCTGCGGAAATGGCTGAAAGAAGAAAGCAAGGCCTATGTTACTACTGTGATGAAAAATACTCCCCAGGTCATAAATGCAAGGAGCCCAAATTTTTTCAAATTGATGCCACTGACTACAGCTCAACAGAGGAAGATCCACCACTGGAGGAACATGAGCCGCTAGAAGAAGACAACCAAAAGGACAATGTCTCTGACGAACCAGTTATTTCGTTGCATGCTTTGGCAGGAATTTCTTCCCCTCAAACTCTCAAAATCAGAGGTTTTATTAAACATCGCCCAGTAGGAGTCTTGATTGATAGCGGAGTACACATAATTTCATCCATCAAAAAGTCGCAGAAGCAGTGCATTGTTTTGTACGATCAGTTTCTAACTTCCAAGTTCAAATTGCGGATGGAGGCACAATGAAATGTGAAGGCAGCTGTGAAAATGTCAAACTTCAAATGGGGGATTATTAGTTGAAAACCCACATGTTTGCCATACACATGGGGGGTTGCGACATTGTCCTCGGTGCTGAATGGCTTCACACCCTTGGGCCAATCACAATGGATTTCTAGGAGTTATATATGAGTTTTAAGCAGAACAACTACACACATACCCTCCGTGGACTCCAGGCAGGAGCCCCCTCTATCATCAGCTCGCATAGGATGGAAAAATTGTTAAAAAAGGGCAATCATGGAGTTGTAGCTCAATTTAATGCCATCCAGGCAGTCGAAACCAAGCCTCTGCCAATTCATCCTGAGATGCAACAGATTTTAAATAACCATCTGCTGGTCTTTGACAAGCCTCATGAGCTTCCACCCTCGCGAGGGGAACATGATCATAGCATTACCTTGGTTCCAGGGGCCCAACCCCTAAATGTGCGCCCATACAGATATCCGTTCACCCAAAAGAATGAAATAGAAAAAATCATCAAGGAACTTTTGGAAGCAGGTGTCATTCGTCCCAGCATTAGTCCTTATTCATCCCTAGTGGTCATGGTGCTCAAGAAAGATGGGGAGTGGCGGATGTGTCCCGACTTCAGGGCCCTCAATAAGTTGACAGTCAAAGATAAATTTCCCATCCCGGTGGTTGATGATTTGCTGGATGAACTCAATGGGGCTCAATTCTTCACTAAGCTGGATCTTCGCTCAGGCTACCACCAAATTCGCATGAAGGAAGTCGACATCCCCAAGACTGCTTTTAGAACTCATGAAGGCCATTATGAATTCCTGGTCATGCCATTTGGTCTTTGTAATGCCCCCTCTACTTTTCAGAGCCTTATGAACCACATTCTCAAACCATATCTCAGGAAATTTGTCCTTGTCTTCTTCGATGACATCCTCATCTATAGTTGCACTTGGACCGCACATCTTCAGCATGTAGATCTACTTTTGCAACTGCTCCGCAAGCATAAATTATTTGTCAAGATGTCCAAGTGTTCGTTTGGGGCAGAAGTCAAGTATTTGGGCCACATTGTGGGGCGTGAAGGTGTCAAGGTGGACCCCAAAAAGATCCAGGCAATGCAGGAATGGCCTCAACCTAAGACCTTAAAGAGCTTGAGAGGATTTTTGGGTCTCACGGGCTATTATCGTAAATTTTTCCGCAACTATGGTCGCATAGTGAAGCCCCTCACCCAACTCCTAAAGAAAAATTCATTCTTCTGGAATGAGGAAGCACAACAGGCCTTTACAGCTCTAAAAAATGCCATGTGTTCCACTCCAGTCTTAGCACTACCCGACTTCACCAAATCTTTTGTCATTGAATATGATGCTTCAGGTACAGGTATTGGGGCAGTCTTAATGCAGGAAGGGTGACCGTTAGCCTTCACAAGCCAACAACTCAGTGGGAGGAATTTGGGCCAATCTACCTACGAGAAGGAAATGATGGCCATCTTACATGCAGTCGAGACCTGGCGACCTTACTTATTGGGGTGACGTTTCCAAATCCGCACAGATCATCACAGTCTTAAATATTTTTTGGAGCAACGCCTATCCTCCCCACAACAAAATAAATGGCTAGCCAAAATGCTGGGATATGATTATGAGATCATTTACAAGAAAGGGAAAGACAATAGTGTAGCAGATGCATTATCTCGCCAATTTGAGGAGGAAAGTACTCTGCTAGCAATTTCCCTCCCCATTCCAGAATGCATTGAAGAGGGTCGCAGGGAATGGTTTTCACACCCCTGGCTCTCCCAACTCATTTCTCAATTGCAGGTAGATCCAAATTCCACCAAGGGCTACTCGTGGCAGGATGATATTCTTCGCTACAAGGACAGAGTCGTAATATCACCAACATCCACCCTCAAAAGTCGCATTTTGGCAGAATTGCACTCATCTCCCATTGTAGGACATTCGGGCTTTCAGAAGACGTATGCTCGCACCAGAAGATCATTTTTTTGGACAGGCATGAAAAAGGACATCCTTACTTTCGTAGCAGAATGCGATGTCTGTCAACACCACAAAGGGGAACCGTCAACACACCAGGCACATTACAACCATTACCCATTCCGACATCAATTTGGACGGAGGTTTCTATGGATTTCATTACAGGTTTTCCAAAGTCAGGGAACAAGTCAGTCATCATGGTGGTTGTGGACAGACTGTCGAAGTATGCTCATTTCTGCGCCCTACCCCACTTGTTTACACCAACTTTGGTTGCTCAATCTTTCATGGATCAGATCTTCAAATTGCATGGCATGCCCACTTCTATTGTGTCCAACTGCGACCCGATCTTAACCAGTAATTTTTGGCAGGAACTCTTCAGAATATAAGGCACTCAACTAAAACTCAGTACTTCCTATCATCCGCAAACAGATGGTCAAACCGAAGCCGTCAACAAATGTCTAGAAACCTACCTTAGGTGTTTCACTTCAGAAAAGCAACACCTTTGGGTACAGTGGTTACCTCTGGCTGAATGGTGGTATAAGACCAACTATCATGCCACCACCAAAATGACTCCCTATGAAGCAATATATGGTCAACTCCCGCCTTCACCTACTTCGTATCTCAAGGGATGCTCAAAAGTACAAGCAGTGGATCAACTCCTACAACACCGCGCAACCATGCTCGCCCATCTTCGATAGAATCTTCATCAAGCTCAGAACCGCATGAAGCAACAGGTAGACCAGCATTGCTCAGAGCGCCAATTTCAAGAAGGGGATCAGGTCTTTTACGGCTACAACCATATAAGCAAACATCACTCAAAGACAAGGGGTGTCAGAAACTCTCTCCCAAATTCTACGGACCATATCAAGTACTTCAGCGCATTGGAGAAGTGGCCTACAAGTTGGCCTTGCCACCTACTGCAAAAATCCATCCAGTTTTCCATGTCTCATGCCTCAAGAAAGTGATTGGGAACAATTGCAGAATTCAGACCAGTCTACCTGAATTGGACGAAGAAGGGTCCATCTGGCTTCAACCCGAACAGGTCCTAGACACACGAGACAAGCAACTGCGCGGCCGCATGATTAAGGAAGTCCTCGTCAAATGGAAAGACACCTCTCCGGAAGATGCAACTTGGGAACCAACCACTATTCTTTAGCAGTTTCCGCAGCTTCAGCCTTGAGGACAAGGCTAGTCTTAAGGGGGAGGGCATGTTAGGGTCCCACCCTAACCCCCTTATTTATGTAATGGGATCACGTCATAGTCAAGAGTCAATAAAGCCCATATTAATAATTGTAAGTGGTTAATCCACAATTAATGACGGAACCACAGTTAGTTGCAAATGGGCCGTAGTATTAGATAGATGGTATTAATAAAACCCACGGTATTGGCCCGTGGTATTGCGTGTATGAGTCATATATAAAGGATAGAGACTCCCTGCAAGGAGCATCGTGTCTTATTTTGTAGTCGAGCTCTGCTCTATTGGAGGTTGCCCCCTCGAAGAGGCAAGTGAACATTACTCTATGAATAATAAAATCATTGCTATTCTGTGTTCTGGGTATCTTTTCTTCACATATTCTGTATTTGGGTATCATTTTGCAGGTTAAGAGCATAACATATACCCTTGACTTAAAAGAACATCCATTAAAATCAAACACTTAATTAAAATAAACTAGAACTTTTGTATTGTCATCAAAATACACCAACAAGTTTAGTCTATTAGGACCTTGGATTAGGCGAGAGGAGAGCTAACTCTCCAAGGCCGCTCTAAATTACAAAACATAGAAGTTTGATTAATGAGTGAAATCTAATAGCGTTAGGGAGACCGGGAAAGATCCGTGACTAGGAAGCATGAGGGTTAGTGAAGATAAGGACGAGAGATACCCCCTCTCTTACTTGTCGGATCCTACCTCACGACTGTTTCACCCAACTTCTGATACAAGTTGGTGACCATAGTTGCCTATCCTAGGAACCACACAGGTGGCTGCGGAGGGGAATCCCGTGGCACCTGAGGTTGACGTTGTATCACGTTCAACAATACTTATGGAGGGCACCCTTGTGAAGCTTAGGGGCTTGCACCGGCAAAGGCTGTTGTCTGGAGGTCAGCGTAACTACCTCTGATACCTTCGCTAGTAGACCTGGGGCGTAATTACCCCAGTCTATTTTCGGAAGGCCCTTATTATTAACTTTCTTGTATTTTGGTGTTTGGTCCTAATCACCCAGAGCGGAAATACTTGATTGCTGATATCTTTAGGAACATTTTAGTGAGTGTTATTTGCTCCTAGTCAGCCTAAATTTATAATTTTTTGATTCTTTAGGTAGATCTTTTAAATAATTCAAAGTGGCTGACTGACCATCTCGATGGTCTAGGAGACTTCGTGGGCTATCACCTACGAGTCTGGAGCCTTCTCCTAGAAGGCGTAGGAGTGATTCTGCCAGTGGTTTTCAACCAATGGCAGCAGGCGCATCAGAGATTGATCCTCTGCTTGGGGGCATTAGTTCACAAGATAGACCTGGTACCAGTACAAAGTTAGAGAGGAACACACCAGTTCTTTCTCAAGTACTCTTCCAGTTGGAAGATAATATCGAAGTAGAAGAGATTTCAGAGTTAGTTGTAGCTCTGAATTCTCCTCTTCCTCCTGACCATCCAGACGTTTTGTTATACGTTGGAACTTCGACTCATAGGCCTTCGAGCCCAGGTTTACATACATCTATTCCTTCAATGACCACTACTGGAAGCATGACATCTACGACGAGTGTTACGAGCATGCAGACTCCCATATCTGTACAAGGGGGAGGAACTATTTCCATCCCTTCTAGTACTGCCAGCACGACTATATTGAGGTCTACTTCCATTTTGTCAATGAGTGGAAGTTCTCAAGGTACTGCATCCAGTTTTGGATTTTTCCCTTTTGGAATGCCATCTCAAATTATTCCTTCAGTTCTTTTGAACATACCATCGACTGCCTCTACATCCATGATGAGTGTATTGGCTTCTTTTCAGGGTTTCCCATTTGGAAGTGGTCATATACCACATTGCATCCGATAGTAGGGTCAATGCCTTTTCCTTTTACAAGTCAAGGTAGTAACCCCTTCCAGAGTTGGACAAACCTTGCGATTAGTGGGATAGGAGCTGAGAAACAATTTTTCGGCCAACAAGGGAATGTGTTGTATTCTTCGGTAAATTCGTTTCATAGTTTTCCACCCTTTGCTAATGCATGGAACCCTTATTAGGGGTTGTTAGCTCCTTTCAATACTTCGTTAGGGGGTAAGTTCACTGGTTACAGAGGATTTCGGCAGGAGTTGGTCAAACTCCGAATTTTGCTAGACCACAAGGATCACCTTTTGGTTCAGCAGGCTCTATGACTTACTTCGGGCAACTTGGTGCCTTTCAAAATCTAGGTCATTCTTTTCAGACCTTTGGGAACCCTGCCCACTCTGGATGGAATTCCCAAGGTCCCCCACGACTTCCTTTTCTGGCCACGCTTAATTTTCCAGACTTAACTAAATTGACGAATGATCCGATTAGGTACAATCTGGCTTGGCCTCCGGTCCCAACTAAACTTCCCTCGGATATTCCAAAGTTCGAAGGGAAGAGTGGTGAAGACCCGGGAGACCATGTGACCACATTTCACTTATGGTGCTCATCCAACTCCCTGATAGATGATTCGATTAGGTTGAGGTTATTTCAGTGCACCCTAACTGGAAATGCAGCCAAATGGTATATAGAGTTGCCAGGGGGCACCTATACTTCTTTTGCTGATTTGGCTAATATCTTCTTGAACCATTTTCAGTTGCCTATCCGCTATGAAGCCGGAATTGAACTTCTGGCTAACTTTCAGCAAGACACCGCAACTCACATTTCGGATCACATCCAGGAATGGAGAAGGAGAAAAAGGCTTATCAAAGCCGAAATTCCACCAGAGTTCCTTCTTGAATGGTTTCTCAAATCATTACAACTTGAGATCTCAAAGGATATTTCTCTTTCCAGTGTTTATTCGTAAGAGTAGGCTATTTTTTGAGCCCAGCAATTAGAACTGATATATTCTCAATCTGGGACTCTTCAGAAAATCCTACCTGATGCTCCTAGATCTAAGGTCGATTTAGCCAAACCGAAGCCAGGCCCTCACGCCGATGGTATAGTTGGATCAATTGACGCAAATACGGTGAACCTTTTGAATCAATTGCAACAGTTGTCTCTACAAACTGCTTCTTCTAATCAGGCAACACCGTCTACACCTACACCTTCCCAACCTACCTCTATAAACATTGTCCAGGCCTCTAACCCCAAAGGAAATCAACAATCTGATGGGAAGAGGAAGGGACAAGGTAAGAAGAAGAACCAGGAAGGGAAAGGCAATGCAAACAAACCTGGCAATGGTGCCGGTGAGGGTAGAAAAGAGTCCAAGAAAAAGGTTAAGTTTCCATGGAAGTTATGCAATGGAGATAATTTGACTCACCGTTGCCCTAAGATACAAGATGCTCAACACTTATTAGTGCAGCAAGGGTCCTCTAGCTCCCAAGCTGTTCTGATTTACCCTTCCCCCAAGGGCAACAATTACTTGCTGGCGTGAATTCGAACACTGGTACCTCCGCAGGGGGAAACCAGGAAGGGGAAAATTCCTCAAATGTTTATATGATGAACTCTCATGTCAATGTTGCTATGCGAGCACGCGATTATGGTGAAATGGAAACATCTAAGGCTAAATTTATTCCCGAAACTGTAGACCCACTTCATATTGAGTGACCCTCTGTTGAGTCTATACCTCGAATACCGAAAGGTTCCACAAAGCGCTCGACTATTAAACCTAATGCTAGGGTAGCCTAGAACTACTCGATTGTAGAAGATCTGGCTCAAAGTCCTTGTGCTATGTCTGCTTTGGAGGTACTCCAGTCGTGTCCTGCTTAGAGAAGTGCTTTGCTTTCGGCAATCGGTGCAGTAGATCCAAAGAATTCTTTAGTGCTCACTTTTGATATGCTGAATGTTAAAAAGAGACTTCCTCACCATATGGCTTTCTAGATAAAGTCCACTTACCGAAAAACTAATATTTTTCGGACAATTATAGATGAGGGAGCTTCCACATGCGTAATGTCTATGTCATGTTGGAAGGCCATTGGATCACCTTCAACTGTTCCTTCACCGAATCTCTTGATATCATTTGATGGACATTCTCATAGGCGACACGGGATTATCTCGGCCTTTCCTATATGTGTTGGAGGAAAGGTCGTAAACATTGAGGTGGAAATCGTTGATGCCAACCTGGATTATAACCTCCTCTTAGGTAGGAATTGGATTTACGAGATGGATGCCATAGTTTCATCTTTATTCCGCATCCTCTGTTTTCCTCATGAGGGGAGGATTGTTAAAATTGATCAGTTAGATTATTCTCCAGGTGACTCCCACGCAACTTTGGATTCTACCATTCCATTGGTGGATAATCCCCGTCAACCTATTGAGAATTTAGGAGTTGGGATGTACTCTTCGTTAATGGGTATATTTGACCTTCCTGCTCCTACAACTAGAATCAATGCAATTTCATCCTCTAGGGGACCTTCACGGAAAGAGTTCTTTCAAACTCATTATTTTTCGGACCCTTGGACCTTACCTTCATCTACCACCACATTAGATGGAGGGCAGGTTGGTGGAATGGCATTTCCCATGTCTGCAACAGAACTTAGCTATCAATATATCGTTAACTCTACAGACAACCATCCCACTCCTTTTTCACAAGAGGAGTTAGATGGCGATGTGGCTCCAGCTTGGACCCTTGACTCTACTTCAGCTTTGGATTTCTTGGATACAGTTTTACCAACTGAAAAATCAATTTTGGAGGCAATGATGGGTGTGGATCGACCATGGGAAGATTTACATCATTGTTCATATTTTCTTCCTCCATTGCATGAAGTTGAATCTAAGTTCTCCAATCTGCTTACTAGTGATGTTTGTACAGTTTCAAACCCTTTGGCTCCAGCACAATTATGTGTCGAAGGTAATGTTAGCATTGGAGGCGTTTGGCCCAAATATGGACCCAAAACACTCCCAAAGTCTCCAAGGTTTGCTTAAAATCATGCCAAAGGATCCAAGTATGCCCCAAAAGTCTTCAAAATCCTCTTAAGGATCATTCAAAGTCAAAACCATCGCAAGAGGAGAGCCCTTGGAAGGGCGGAAATACACTATCGGGAGGCAAAAACACTCCAAAACCATGAAAAAACCAAAATCACAGGCTTAATAGTCCAAATGCATGACAGAAGTCTGATCTGGCCATTCAACGGTCCAGATCGCATCGGCACAGGCGGGCAGTGGCAATTGGCGCAAGACACCGCCGATCAGCGATTGTTGATGATCAGATCGTCGGGTCGCAATCGGCGAAGGTGAGTCAGTGGTTATCGGCCCAGACAGTATGCAATTAGCGATTGCGATCGGTGATTCAATGTGGACTGTTGATAACATGCGTAGATTGACGACCCACATTGCATCGGCGGATTGCAATCGAGAAAACCAAGGGGCGCAACCTTTACATGTATATGTGCGCGATGCGATAAGACCCAGACCTGATGGGTTTCAGAAGCAAAATGTATAATCTTTCAAATCCGCCAAAGCCCATTTTCAATGTATTATTGTGTGTTTTCGTTGTTTAAGCGAATATAAAGGAACCTTGGGGCAATGCGATAACGATGAAGCCCGGACCCGAAAGGGTCCGAGAAGTGAAATATATATTATTTGAAGTCCGGAAAAAGCCATATTTAAATGTATTCCGTGTATTTTCGTGTTTAAAGAAATACAAAAGGAACAGGCCAAATGCGACTTGCAATAACCTGAAGGGCAGACCTGATAGAAGAATTAATCATTTTTGAGGACTTCTGAAGTCCGAAAGAAGAAAAATGGGCGAGATTTCTCAGTATTATAGTGTTTTCTGTATACAACAGAAAAGAATCATTATTAAGAATTTTCAAAGAGATCAAAAAGGCCCGAATAGCCATTCCATCACCTAAAATAGGCCGAGAGACAGATACAGAAGGCTGGAAGTGGAAAGGTGACAACACAACACGATGCAAGTGCAACAGAAGTGATCAAGGAGCATAGACAGCGCAACACAGCCAAATCAACTAGAAACGATCATGGAACCACATCACAACACAGCCAGAACAAAAAAAATGATTATGGGGCATCTCTGGCACGACAGAACTCTCAGACAACGCAACAAAATACCAAAAATATCTGAAAGCGGTTACTCTTCTATCAGAAGCAGAAACTCCGAGCCCATGCTTGCCTAGAGGGCATCAAATTTGTTGAAGAGACAAAGGGATAGATTGAGACCTCTCGAGCCTCAGAAGGCTCGAGAGCATTGTAAAGAGCTATAAATATCTGAAAGTAAGATGTAATACGGGTTCAACTTCTGGAGACTAATGAGACTTTGCTACTCAAGCTTCTCATCTTCATTCATTAGCAATACAAGCTTCTTTTGCTGTTATATGTTCAATGTTCATTTTCTCTTCTGTTCTAAGCTTGCACTTGAACAGTTTGTTCATGTTTTCTTTTGTGTCCAAGGCTAGATAACTATCTTCTTATCTCTGCTTTGATGAATTAGATTTGCAAGCTTCTTTACTGCTTGTAGCTAGCCATTCATATGTGGTCATATATGCATTTGTCGGTACAGTCAGTATTCTGTTTTGTTGCGTGTAGCTAGCCATTCATTTATGTTTATGTATGCATCTGTCGGTATGGTTAGTATTCTACATCCATTCATTGAATCTACAAACTATTGAGCATTAGTGGTCTAAAGCCTTGTAAGCTGAGGGTGTTCATGCATGTCTTGAGTAAAAACATAGTTGAAATGGTTATCTGGATTGATCCAAACCATCATTTATTCCAATAGCTCAGAGAAAAATATTGATGATTATATGTTACCAGGCATCTCCGAGCTGCGACCCAGGAGAGTTTCTTGGAGTGATAACATAATTGGCGCCGTTTCTAGGAAGAGGAAACTTAAGCTCAACTTCCCTGGGAAACGACATAGATCCAACTTTGATGATAGACAAAGTCTGGGCACTTTTTGGTTGTAATCATCTATCTGGTGACTCTACTAGAGGCCGAACCTCTTGGTGACTCCACATCATAGTTCTGGCTCAGTTTGTAAGGCATACTCGGAGAAATCCTCAGAAGCTACAAGCTGATCTAGTACCTGACCCTGAAAAAATCATCAAAGAGAGAAAGGTATTCCAGAAAGGAGCATCAGGTTCAGGTAAACCTAAATAATCTCCTATATCTCTTCAAGAAAGGCCTGTAATAGAACAGATATATGTTGAGAGTATAGCTTCTAATACTAACAACAAAGAAAAACTCTTAGAGATTCATAAAGCTCCTTATTGTTTAGGTTTTCCTTTTTTTGTATGCCCAAAGGAAACCTCACCTCATATCCATCACACTCCTTTAGTCTTATCAGTCACTCCTCATCCCTCTATCATTCAGACTGCTAGTACTCTTTTAGCCACCACAGCTATGGCAGGTCCACAAGCACCTACCAAAATGGAAAGAATCATAGCTGCTAGGTATGGACCTCTAATACTGCCCACTCCTTTGAATGCTATGCCTACTGGAGAATATCAGAAGTATATGCCTAAGTTCACTGGGACTGAAGGTGTTTCAGCTGAAGAACATCTTGAGTCATTCTATAGCTATGCTGATAACCTGGACATTAGTGAAGATGATGTCTGGATGAGAGTCTTTGTCCAAAGCCTAGATGGAGAGGCTAGAAAATGGTTCAGGGAACTGACCCCAAGATCTATAGCAGATATTGAGGCTTTAGATGATGCATTTCTAAAGCATTGGGGGGATAAGAAGGATCTCCTCTACTACCACACTGAGTTTGGGAACTTAAAGAGGGAAAATGGTGAGCTGCTGTCTGATTTTAATAAGAGATTTAACGGCATGTACAGTAAGATACCAGCTGAAGTGAAACTCACCACTACCTCCGCTACACTCATCTATGCCAGTGCCTTTGATTTTGTCTTTTATTTACTTTTGAGGGAGAGCCGATGTGCCTATTTGGCTGATATGCAAGATGTAGCCCTGGAAGTAGAATCAAACATCATGGCTACTGAGAAGCTCAAGGGAAATGCTGATGGAAGGAGACAGAGGGGCGAGCCTTCATCATCTTCAGATCCCAAGATCAATAAAATGGCCAAGATGATAGAGTCATTAGCCTCTAAAGTTTCCAAATTAAAGGTTGAGCATCATTCTAGGAAAGGAAGGGTTCCTAATACTTTTTCTCCTCCAAATCAAATCCATATAGAAATGAAAATGACCAGTTGCAGATCTTGCAAAGAAACAAAGATGCCAATGAAGACCAAAGGGTGAAGACCCCTTTTCAGAATGCAGTCATGGAAGAAGAGTAGTTTGAAGAAGAGGATGAGATCCATTGTATGGAAGACAAAGGCAACGCCACTTTTTTAACCAAAGCTGCCTATGAGAAGTCATTATTCAATGACCAGATCAGCCAAGAATGGGATGGTGCAACTATTCTACAAACTGAAGATCAACACCAATATAATTTGAGGTCGATGATGAATAATGGCAAGGAAACTCCTGTTCATAAAGCTGCTGTCCCTGCAGTACAATAAGCTAATAAGTAGAAGCAACCAGCAGTTGATCCTAGCATCCTCAAAGCTCCAGCCATAGAGGTAAGAGGCCTTGACAAGTCCCCTTCTTCTTTCAGTTTTCAATCAGAAATTCAGAAGCTAAGAATACCTATGTCTCTGATTGAACCAGTGAAGAATGAGTCCTTCAAGAAATCTATCCTTGAGGATCTTGAGCCTAGTGCCATCCAAGCTTCCACTGACCATATAAATCTGCAATATGACCAACCAACTATTATTCTCAGCCCAATTATTGAAAGTGTGAAGACAAATCCCCATCATTCTATGTCTCTCTGACTATCCATGATGAAATCCTTCACAATTACACTCTAGACGTTGGAGCTAGCCATAATCCAATGCCCAAGGCTGTCATGGATAAGATCGGTCTTGACATTACCAAGCCTTATCAGTTGGCCTCTACGCAGCTTAAAAAACCATTTTTCCAGATCATAGAGGAAGAAGGCCCACAGATTTGGGACATGTTCTTTGATGGGGCTTGCTCTAAGAAAGCTGTAGGAACAGGTGAAGTCCTTATGTCCCCCACATAAGAATGCATTGATTCATCTTTTTTACTAACTTTTCAGGTCACAAATGACACAACAAAGTATAAAGCAGACCTTATTATTCAGCAGGTGTACAAAACCTTCCAAGCAAAACATCCAAGGTTGAAAGCATACAGAGATGAGATGAAATATAGACCATCTCTACCTGATAATGTCAAGTGCTGGAAAGTTTTTGAAGTAGATGATCAAATCAATAGGCTTTTGCAAGTCTTTGATGATTTTGCTGATATGCACATTGACCAAGAGAAAGAAACCTTTGATAGAAAGGTAAAAAGGGTCAATTTTCAGTTTGGTGACTGTTTTCTCAAAAGGGATGCATCAAAGGAAGGAGGAGATGTTTTTGATGGCCCAGTCAATGGGCTGTTCTTCGAACTTTATTTTAGTTAAGGCTTTCAAGCCTTGGTATTGTAAATATGTTGTTTTCAAGTTTTTATTTCATGCTAAATAGACTCCATGCCCAATGCAACACTAGGAGGAAGATTTGATCTTGTTGTTTACAGGAAAGGCATTGTTCTGTAGTTCTTGAAACCTCACAAGGAGGATTTCATCCCCAGAAGGAGCCAATGTTAGCCTTGGAGGTGTTTGGCCCAAAAAAGGACCCAAAACACTCACAAAGTCTCCAAGGATTGCTTAAAATCATTCCAAAGGATCCAAGTGTGCCCCAAAAGTCTTCAAAATCCTCTTAAGGATCATTCAAAGTCAAAACCATCGCAAGAGGAGAGCCCTTGGAAGGGTGGAAATACACTATCGGGAGGCAAAAACACTCCAAAACCATGAAAAAACCAAAATCGCAGGCTTAACAATTCAAATGCATGACAGCCGTCCGATCTGGCCGATCAACGGTCCAGATCTGATCGGCAGATTGCATCGTCACAGGCAAGCAGTGGCAATTGGCGCAAGACACCGCCGATCAGCGATCGCCAATGATCGGATCGGCGGGTCGCAATTGGCGGAGGCGAGTCGGCAGTTATCGGCACAGACAGTATGAAATTAGCGATCCCGATCAGTGATTCAACGTGGACCGTCAATCGCGTGCGCAGATCGACGACCCACATTGCATCGACGGATCGTAGTTGGGAAAACCAAGGGGCGCAACCTTTACATGTATATGTGCGCGATGTGATAAGACCCAAACCCGATGGGTTTCGGAAGCAAAATGTATAATCTTTTAAATCCGCCAAAGCCCATTTTCAATGTATTTTTGTGTGTTTTCGTTGTTTAAACGAAATACAAAGGAACCTTGGGGAATTGCGCTAGTGATGAAGCCCAGACCCGAAAGGGTCCGGGAAGTGAAATATATATTATTTGAAGTCCGGAAAAGGCCATTTTTCAATGTATTTTGTGTATTTTCATGTTTAACAAAATATAAAGGGAACGGGCCGAATGCGACTTGCGATAACCCGAAGGGCAGACCCGATAGAGGAATTAATCATTCTTGAGGACTGTTGAATTCTAAAAGAAGCAGAATGGGCAAGATTTCTCAGTATTACAACGTTTTTTGTATACAACAAAAAACAATCATTATTAAGCATTTTCAAGAGATCATAGAGGCCCGAATAGCCATTCCATCACCTAAAAGAGGCCGAGAGACAGAGACAGAAGGCTGGAAGTGGAAAGGAAACAACACAACATGATGTAGCCCGCAACAGAAGTGATCAAGGAGCATAGACAACGCAACACAGCCAAATCAACCAGAAACGATCATGGAACCACAACACAACACAGCTAGAACAAACAGAATGATTGTGGGGCATCTTTGGCACGGGAGAACTCCCAGACAACGCAACAAACTACCCAAAATATCTGAAAGCGGTTACTCTTCTGTCAGAAGAAGAAAACTCCGAGCCCATGCTTGCCTAGAGGGCATCAAAGTTGTTGAAGAGACAGAGGGATAGATTGAGACCTCTCAAGCCTCAGAAGGCTCGAGAGCATTGTAAAGAGCTATAAATATTTGAAAGTAAGATGTAATACGGGTTCAACTTCTGGAGACTAATGAGACTTTGCTACTCAAGCTTCTCATCTTCATTCATTAGAAATACAAGCTTCTTTTGCTGTTATATGTTCAATGTTCATTTTTTCTTCTGTTCTAAGCTTGCACTTGAACAATTTGTTCATGTTTTCTTTTGTGTCTAAGGCCAGTTAACTGTCATCTTATCTCTGCTTTGATGAATTATATTTGCAAGCTTCTTTACTACCTGTAGCTAGCCATTCATATGTGGTCATATATACATCTACTGGTACAATCAATATTCTCTTTTACTGCCTGCAGCTAGCCATTCATTTATGTTTATGTATGCATCTGCTGGTATTGTAAGTATTCTCCATCCATTCATTGAATCTACAAACTATTGAGCTTTAGTGGTCTAAAGCCTTGTAAGATGAGGGTGTTCATGCATGTGTTGAGTAAAAACATAGTTGAAATGGTTATCTGGCTTGATCCAAACCATCATTTATTCCAATAGTTCAGAGAACAATGTTGAAGATTATATGTTACCAGGCATCGCCAAGTTGCAACCCAGGAGAGTTTCTTGGAGTGATAACAGGTAATATGTCAGTTATCTCTCGAACTGTACCTATAAACATCTCTAGGAATCCTAACGTTATAGAAAATTTCTTCATCGGAGCCGATTGTTCCCCTGAAGAAATTCAAATTTACACCGACCTCTTTAAAGAGTTTCGAGATGTGTTCGCTTGGTCTTATGAGGAAATGCCTGGAATTGATCCATCTATAGTCCAGCATGAGATCAAGACGTACGAAAACAGCATGAGATCAAGACTACGAAAACGCCAAACCTATTCGTTAGAAAATTAGACCGACCAATCCTCGAAAAACGACAGCTATTAAAGCTGAAGTTTAAAAGCTGCTTAAGGCGGGTTTCATATACCTCGTTCCTCTAATTGAGTGGGTTTCTAATCCAGTCCCAGTAGATAAGAAGCAAGGAACGATCTGAGTATGTATAGACTTTAGGGATTTAAATAAAGCTTGTCCAAAAGACAATTACCCCACGCCTTTTATTGATCAAAATTTTGATGAATGTGTAGGTAATGAAATTTTGTTCATGGATGGATTCTCTGGTTACAATCAAATTTCTATCTGTCCAGAGGACCAGCACAAGACAACCTTTATTTGTCCCTGGGGCACGTTTGCATACAAGAAGATTCCTTTTGGTCTTAAAAATGCTGGAGCTACTTTTCAGCGGGCCATGTCTTATGCTTTCCATGACATCAAACATGTTATCGAAGCATACTTGGATGACTTAGCTGCTCATTCTCGAAAGAGAAATGATCATCCCAGCCACCTTCGGTTAGTTTTTGAGAGATGTTGTTTTTATAAAATCTGGTTGAATCTGAATAAGTGTGTTTTTGCGGTCACATTTGGTCGGCTGTTAGGATTCATCATATCGACTGAAGGGATTTGAGTTGATCCTTTCAAGGTTGAGGCAATAATTCAGTTGCCTCCCCCGTCTTCCATTCGTCAACTTCAAAGTCTCCAAGGAAAGGAAAATTTCTTGAGGAGATTTATAGAAAATTACGCTGAGATTACCAAAGGATTTATGCGTTTTCTTAAGAAAGGAGTTCCATTTTTATGGGACGACTTCACGCAACGATCTTTTGATGCTTTGAAATAGGCATTAATCTCTGCTCCATTGTTGAGTCCACCAGATTATGGCAGAGATTTCCTTTTGTATCTCGCTGCGGCAGAATCAACCATCAGTATGGTTCTGGTTCAGGAGGATGATGCTCTCAGTGAGCATGTAATCTACTACTTGAGTCGAGGCTTAGTAGGACATGAGCTACACTATTATCCTATCGAGAAATTATCCTTGGCAGTTGTCCATGCGGTCTAGCGGCTTCGTTGCGAAAAACATCCGTCTTAGCGGCTGTCAATCCTTTTCAGTTTGTCCTCAGTAGGCAAGTGATTGGGGGCAAATATAATCGATGGATTGTTATTTTGCAAGAATTTGATCTCGAGTTCTTGTCAGCCAAATCTAAGAAGTCATTGGTTTTTGCAGAATTAATTTCAGAGTTGCCTTGTGAGGAAGCCATTGTTTATGAGGAAAATTTCCCCGACGAACATTTATTCCTCATTTCTTCACAAGATCCCTGGTACGAAGATATCATTATATATCTCCAGACTTTGAAGTTCCCACCTGCTTTCTCCAAAGATGAGCGTCGAAAGTTACGTCACCTTGCCAAAAACTATGTTATCATTGGTGATACATTATATCGCAGAGGGGTTGACTCAATCCTTAGGCGTTGCTTAACTTTGGAAGAAGCGGAGTCTATACTTAATGATTGCCACAGTGGAGCTTGTGGCGGTCATCTATCAGGGCTTGCGACAACCCATAAAATTTTGCGTGTAGGCTACTTTTGGCCTTCAATTTTCAAAGATTGTATTGAAGCGGTCAAACATTGCCACCCTTGTCAAATCTATACTCAGAAAATGTGCACGCATCCAGCTCCACTTTTTCCTGTTATCACTGTCAGTCCATTTACGAAGTGGGGCATTGACTTCACTACTTGTAATCCGCCTTCAGCGGTGAATCACAAGTATATCATTGTGGCCGTAGACTACTTTATGAAGTGGGCTGAGGCCATGCCTACTTACAAAAACGATAGTGAAACAACAACCTTGTTTCTCTTCAACCAGGTTATTTCATGATTTGGTATCCCAAGAGAGATTGTCACTGACCATGGCAGTCACTTCCAGAATCAACTGATGATCGAATTGGCTCTCAAGTTGGGCTTCTGGCAGGAGCATTCGTCTCCATATTATCCTCAGGCCAATGGGCAAGTCGAAGCCGTGAATAAGTCCCTTAAGACTATCCTGCAAAGGAAAATTGAAAAAATCAATCCAATTAGCACACCATGCTGTATCCAGCACTCTGGGCATACCAAACCTCGGTGAAGATTGCCACTAATTTTACTCCTTTCAATTAGTTTATGGGCTAGAATCTATTTTTCCTATCGAATGTGAAATTCTGTCCTTAAGCTAGCTGTAGAACTTCTTCCAAAGACATCTAGTCTCGACGAACGCCTCATTCATTTGGAACGTCTCGATGAGTAGCATTGAGATGCCACCATAATAAATGAAGCCCATAAGAAGAGGGTTAAAACTCAGTATGATAAAGTTGTCCGTCCTCGGGTTTTTTCTGAAGGTGACCTTGTCTTAGTCTATGACCAAGACAAAGACGCCCTGGGGGCAGGCAAATTCAAGTCTATGTGGTATGGTCCCTTTGTAGTCAAGCGAGTTTTGGGAAAAGGGGCCTATGAATTAATTGATTTTGAAGGGAACAAGCTGGCGGAGCCCCGAAATGGGCTCTACCTTAAGAAGTATTTTGCTTAGGTTTCGACCGAGCAATTGCTTGTTTGTATATATTGTATTTTTGTACATATTTGTCTGGCATTTTGTGATATCGACATTTTTGGTCTGCTTTGGCAGGTGTTGATGGATGATTCGATATATTTCGGATTTGCCGATGGTGCTAGTTGACACACTCGGAATCTTGCTTCCGCAGCTTGGGTGATTTATTATCCATCTGGCCAGTTGATGGTGTCGAGGGGAGTATGTATTGGCCCTGCTTCGAATAACATTGCCAAATATACTACCGTTATTAATTTACTATCCGAAGCAATTTCTTATGGGATTGATTCGTTGATAGTTTATCTAGACTCACAGCTGGTGGTGTTACAATTAAATAACATTTATCGGGTTTGTGATCCTTATTTATATCGCCAATTTTTTAGAGTGAGAATGTTGCAACGATCATTTATTTATATTACATATGTTCACATTCCATGATCTGAGAATTCATTAGCAGACTCTATTGCTAATCAAGCATTAGATTGGCATATTAATCATTCATCAAATTAAACAACATCAAAAAATTTGAATCTGTATATATATCATAAAATTGCCTGTATATAGATAAAGTGTTAAAAAAAAATAATATACAAAATTGGGACGAAATACCCTCAAAATTTGGGTTCATGCCCATAATCATGTCCAGTCATACATCAGTCTGTCTATCGACCTGGCTTAGGATGAGCGGCTAAAAAGTTAACTACTGCATTGGCTACACACCGAAGTATGCGGACCCAGTCCCATGGTACCCCTACCACGTGGCGTTGCATCTCCTCAGGTAGATCCTCTATGGCTATCATAGGTACCTGGTGAGTCAGTCTCACCAAGTTTCTCTGAACTGCATATAGGACTCTCTCTGTCTCAGCTGCTGCCTCTTCGACACCTCTTCCGCGACGCCTATGCCTCGGAAATCCATCTGGTCTCACTGGACCCACATCTGGAACATGGTCATTTTGTCAGTATTTTGTCTCATCAAAAATATTTCTAAGTTCATTTCATATTTAAAAATCCAAAAAATCTTAAAAATTTACAAAAACTTAAAAAATTGTTACCTATGTCTCCCCATGCTGCGTTTGGTGGCAACACCAAGTCTGGATCTCCTCGGAAATCCATACCAGCATACGGGTAGTCGTTGACTACGATGATCTGTTGGTCCCACCAGGTGAAAAACTCATCATCAAAAGTCGTCCTAGGCACGTCCCCGCCTCCAAGGCGTTTCATCAAGTCCGCCCATCTGCCCATCCGTGGATCTCTAGGGCTACTGATGGAGACAGATACTTTGGGACGTAGCCCAGGTACCTTCTCGAAGAAGAATGAGCATAAAATAGTCCCATATCTAAAGTTCTTTGTCTGAACCTTATGAATAGAGGTCAATTGGCTCTTCATGTTGGCCAGAAGAGGTGTGCACCAGTAAAAAACCGTGGTAAGGCATTCCACTGCGAGGCTTATGGACACTCATGATGCCTGATGTAGTGAAGTTCATCCATTTACCCTTGCAATGGTAAATAGTAGAATCCTCAGAGATAAACTTTCCACGTGTTTGATTGGAATCTAACTTCCAATATTTTATGGGTGTCCAAGATAGTATATATGTACATAGTCTTCTACTGAAAGACTACTTCTTGTCATGCTAGTCAAATGCACGACCTCCCCTCTTTGGGAGAGACCTGTAATAAAATAGATGTCTTCAACCTCAATCCATAGAGGCATCTAGTCTATCATGAAGGCATCATCCTCTGCACTCCAGTAGTGGATCAGTAGTTCGAGCAGGCGTGTGTTGGCTTTCATGTTTGGCATTTTGAATAATTTCAATAAGCCACAGCCTCTCAATGCATCTAGTGCATTTTGGTCATTCATTACCTCATTGTCAATTGTGGTATGCTCTCTTTCTCTCGATGTGATGGTCACCCTGGAAAAAAATTGAGTTTCAATCGTTAGTTTTTGTGTTTAAACTTTAACTCGCGTACAAGTAGGTTCCCTTTACACACAATCGCGTGTAGGGCTGTCGCATACGCGGGTTGATCACATCGAACCCGCGTGTACGCAGAGTTGGATTTTTGGGCATAAATTCCCACGGTCAGAACTTTAAGAAAATTTATAAAAACTATCACAAAATATTAAAAGCATGATTTGAGGGTTACCTGATAACTTTGGTGCAATTTGAACGGTCCAATTGTTTAGAGGAAAGCTTGCTCCTTTTTGATCCACAAATCTTTGCTCCAAACAGAAATGAAAAAACTGTGAGTCCAAAAGTCATTATATAACTTTGAAATTGCAAAATATTTTTTCAAAAATGGATTTTTGTCTCATGGATTTTTTGACATGTGGGCTTGGATTGTTGAGAATGGGTTGTTCTTTCAGGATATTTTGGAGACCTTCTTCGAGATGTCATTTCAGTCCCATGACCGCTGACCCGTCATGGCAGGTATCATTCACTTGCTAGCATATAGGTTAGGGAAAGCCATTTTTCCACCGCATTTTGCATACTAGCCTCCATTCAACGATACGTTAGCCATAGGGTTGACCCCATCGTATCTTGGTTAGCAAACCATTTTCACTCGCCGATTTTTAAATCATGATGCGATGGTAGAGCCATCCTTTACATGGGCATCTTAGTTAGAACCTCACTGACATTTATTGCCCATGCTGCTATATTGAGTAGGCTCGAGAGTCCTCTTTAGTTCTACCATGACTTATGCGTTGAAGACACATTCTCTTTTCTTCTGCGTTGATTTCTGGCCTTATACCCTAGAGGCTCCTTTGTGTTGAGTTGTACTGCTGCATTGCATTTTGACTATTTGCACCTTTTGGCCTTGAGCTGGCTTCACTTGGACTCGTGTTTAAGCCACTTATTTGACCATGTATTCTGCAAAATCAACCATGCAATCACTTAGCTTCTACAACTTGACGCATCCTTTTACCCGTGGAAAGAACATCCCTTTGAGTGTTCTTGACCAGTTTTGCCTCCCTCCATTGAGCATAGGAATGTTCCCCTCCCAGGAACTAGACCATCTATTTCTCTGATACTCATTCTTTCCACTGTACTATAACATTCTTTTATTCTTTTTTCTAGCTTAAATAAAAAGACAAAAAAATTATATATTCCAAAAAGAGCGGGAATGGGACAACATTTCCATATTTTGTTGGTAGCTAGAGTCAATCATGTCGCCCTTAAACAAAGAACTCAAAAGAAAGTCTCTCCTCCATTTTGGGTGGGATTTAGTTTGACTTAGGTACGCCTTAACCTTGTTATTGAGTCAGTACTCCTCCGATTGGTTACCTCTTCCAATCATATGGAGAGTTTGCTCATGCCTCCTGCATGACGAACTTATACAGAGTTATCATATGCTGCCATATAGTCATCATTGAGTCGTGCTTTTGTTCAAGGGAAGTAAGCCTAAGTCGGCCTCTCTGCGGTGTCTCCTGACCTATTTTTCAGTCGGCCATCCCTGGTTGTCAGTGTCATGTTTTTCATCACATCAGTTATATTGGTCCTTTGCTTGTGCCGGTTTGAGAAGGTCTCCATTGACTTCTTGTTGGCGGGTCTTGTCCTTATCGATGACGACATATTGCTCTAAGGGCAAGCCTAGAGCTGCACCCTGGCCCTATTTTCATTATTGATAGGTCACCTTGTGCTCAACATCGATCAATATCATGGGTCTTTGACTGAGTGGTTTCCCTTGTGTTCGACATCAGCTTTCATTATCACACATTGGGATTCATGCAATGCCTTGGTTTCCATTTGACCCTATTGGTGGATTCCTCACCTCTGTGTCAGCTTTCATTATTGGTTGGTTCAGAGGGTTTCTATCGTGCGCTAGCCACATCTTGTGTATGCCAGAAACGTGCTTCGGTTGGGTTACTACATCTTTTTCATCCGATTCCTTCCACATTATTGGCCTATGGGTTACACTCGTGCTAGATTGATGAAGGATGCCTTAATGCCTTCCTTCTAGCGGATCTTTTCCTATTGACTACAGTTCATTTTCTCTGGGACAAAGATCTAGAGTCCATTTGGTAGTACCTTGGGGTTTGCAGTCATCAGTGGCAGATTCCTTCGCTATCGACAGTGGGAAACCATCATTGTCCCCTGATTGATAGATTCTTCCAGGTGTTTGACTTCAGCTCATTTATTCGCACTTGTTAGATTGTACTAGGTACCTTGACTCTCATTTTCATTATCGGTGAGTAGTCTCACATTTGTTAACGGTATACATCAATGGCCGGTAATCAAACGATTTCTCATGTGGTCGACCTCAGATCATTTACTCCCATTGTGTAGAAATGTACCATGGCGGTCAGTGAAGACCTCGAGTTGCATCAACATGTTTTGGTTCACTTGTTAGTTGCTCCTGTTGCTGCTAGTTGACACCATCCACTGTATATGTTGCAGTTCTTCACAGCGACATCTTATATGCTGGCATCTGAGTTGCGATGTAGTATCATTTTATTCCATCATGTTCATTTGGTACTATTGGGATCAGTTTTTGACATTAGTGATTAGCTTCATCGTTCAGCATCATTGATCGTCTTCTTATATGTGATATTCAAACATGTACTTTTTCGATCACGATAAGATGATCCATTATGTACTTATAGTTCTTTATACTTGTATACATATTGGATCCGCTTGTACTTGATATGCAGACATGCTTTACTTTCTTTGAGCATGGGTATGCCCGCCTCAAACAACATTTTCTTTTTGATATCTTTTGATGGCTTGGCATGCTGAATTCTGGTGAAGTCCTTCTCAGTTTCGATAAGATTCTTTCCATGTACTTAATACATTTCGGCCATCATGTACCCCTTCTAACCTCATATATTAGGGGGCATTTGTTATAGCACCATTTATCACCCTTGGTATTTATGATGCTTGGTTTATGGCCTAGGGCAATCCTTTCTTCCAGACTTGGTCCAAATATATTAAAAACTGTGTTTTATTCCTTGTACGCTACTTTGCCCTGAGATAAAAGCGTGTACACGCAGGTTAGTCAATACCCAACCCGTGTATATGTGTTAAAACACTTAAAAAAATTAAATTTCCTTAATTATGGGCAGAGTTCACGGGTTTTACCTGTTTATTACCTCCTATTGCCCGTGGCCCAACTATTTCTCAACTGTTTCCCAACTAAAAAACTAATTGGGAGAAGTATAAATAGACTTCTATGGGAAGGCCTAAAGAAGGAGAAGAGATAGAGTTATTATACTGAGATTATCCATGGCTGAGTATGATGAATCCTTGTGCTTCATGCACTTCCCCAAGCTTCAAGAATCCCTTGTTTCCTTGATTATAGATATTCTCCCTCTTGTTTGAGATATCATGGTGTTGGTTATGGAAGAAGATTGTTGAAGGTTGGGATAGGACGAATCCGGAGGACGGTTCTGCTTGGAGCTGGAAGAAGAAGACTTAGGTGAATTCTCTCCATGTTATTTATAGCTTACTGCAATAAAATAAATGTTGTCTTGTTTCTGAAATTAACTTTGTTTATGCATCAAATTACGTTGTATCTCATATATGAATGTTGTTTTGATGTATTATCAATAATTTGCTTATATGATATAAAGTCAAATTTCGTGAATGTGCTTTACTTCTATACTGCTATGTACATTCGAATTGAATGATTTTCAAGTTTGAAGAACATCGGGAGTTGCAGAGGGTCTAAACCATGTGGGTCCTACTCGAACGAAGGAAATTCGTGTACGGTCGCTCTTATGTAGTTTGTTTATATAAGAATTTTGCCAGAGTTGAATGAGTGTTTCTTGTTGTAGTTTGCTCCTGCTCTGTTGGGGTTCTAACCCAAAGCCCTAGGGTACTTATTCTTGAAACAAGAAGTATACAGGGAAGGACGATCCACGCAAGCATCTGGCTCGATGGATGAAAGCATGGGGAGAAGAACGACAGGTACAATGGGTTCAGATATTCTGTCACACTTTAGATACGATTTTGATGAACTGGTATCTATAAACAGAGCTGCGACCCGGAACCGTAGAATGGGATGTTCTGAAGGAAATTTTTCTGTTAACTTTTAGTTTTGAGGATGTATTTGAGTGTATTAACAAAGTGTTACAAGAGATCAAAGATGCAATATTCAGAATGCCTAAAGAACCTGTCACGTGGGTACAACCAGATTGCAGTACACAACTACGCCATGCTCTGGAATGCTACAATGTGACCATAGAGGAAGGTGAGGAAGATCCTAGGAACATGAGTATTCCTGAGTCAGAAGGATAGTGCAAAGTCACAGGGCCTAAGGTGGAAGTCCCTGACATCTCAAAGCCTTTGAAAACTAAGTAGGTGAATATTGGGTCGGAAGTGCAACCGAAGTTTGCAAACATAGGTGACTACTGGGACAAGGACATAGTGGACAAAGTCATGGAGTTATTGTGGGAGTATCAAGACTTGTTTCCCACCAAGTTCTTTGATCTAAAGGGGATAGTAGGTGATATGGGTGTCATGAAGATCACTCTAAATCCAGATGCAAAGCCAATGAAGTAGTGCCCATACCGGTTGAATCCTAAATATAAGGAAAAAGTGTGCGAAGAATTAGATAAGATGCTTGCAGTGCAAAGGTTCACCCATTTGCAGGAGGGGAAGTTCATCCAGACCGAGATCGATGAGATGCATTAGAAGGCATCCATAATATCCTCAAGGAAGGCGCCCTGGGCAGATGAGGCAAGCCAGTTGACACAGACGAGGCAGAGCAAGCTGAAGGTTATGCAACAAACACAAATAACCATGGGCCTTGCAGTTGAAGGTCCTACTATAGAGAACTTGGTTGAGGAGGTTCGTCAGGCTACTGTACAGGGAACGTCAGATCTTCAAGCATTGAAGACAAAGTTCAGTGGTCTACAAGCAAAGATTAAGGCAACACCAATAGAGTGACTCAGGACGAGTAGCCTGTTGGGACAAGTCCCCTGGGGTCAATTTTGTAAAAAGTCTTGTTATTATTGTAAAGTCTCTTCATTTTGAGGAGCAGAGCGCGAAGGTCGATAGGAGTCAAAGGGGCTTTAGGAAGGTCAAATACCCTTAGTTTGATAAGTTGTTTTGTGACCCGCCCATGGTATTGTAATAAAAGAAGATATAGAATGAGTCATAGAGTGTCATAGGAAAGTTAGTCCAGATAGCGAAGAACATTGATAGGAAAATTTTGGGTCTGTATTGCCTATTCTATACTTGCACGAAGGGGAAGGATCTTGCAACTATGTGCGCATAGACCTTGGTAAGTCTGTAGCTGAGTGCACAAGCCCCTGCAGCTGTGTGCGCAGGTTAGAAGAGTTTGTAATTTAAGATTTGAGCATAATAAAGTCTATTTTGGAGCATTCTTTGTGTATCTTCGTATTATTCTTTACTTCTGAAATTACTGTATAGTCGCTCTGTTTACTGCATTTATCATGAAAGTACTTAATGGATGCGCAAAAGTGGTAGACCTGGTTAATTGCAAGATGTTATGAATGATTAGAACAAGTAGCAAAGATTTTGGATCTGTTATCTGTTAGTTACTGTATTTTTTGGGGTTTAAGGGTTAGGGTTCGCGAAGGTCGAAATAAATCCCTAGGAGTAACAGAAACACATCACATAGTCCTTTGGATGCAGAAACCTGGTTCTGGCATCCCCTAATACTGCCTCAGGTGACACTGCAACCTACGCTACGTGGGTTGTTGCCAAAAGGGACGGTAGTGTAGGGTTTTGTTCGTTAGCGCAACTAACTCTGAACCTGGGTCCAGGACCCCTTAAGCCAACAACCATTCTAAGCAAAAATATTTACATGCAATCCTATTATCTTCTTCATTAGACTTAGCATTCTTACTTTCCGCATTTTGCCTATAATTTTTAGCCAACATATTGATGCCCATTGCTTGACAATTGGCCTCAAACAAAATCTTTGCTAACTCATGTCTTTATTAATTTAGTTGGCTTTATATCCATATTGTACTCTTGTATCCTCACAATCCATTTTCCCCTCCTACCTTTTTTATCCGCGTATGTCAAAACATATTTAACTGCTGCATTAGGAGCATAAGCTATAATTCTTAACTGCAAAATATGTGTCCTAAATGCCTTTAATGCCTTGAAAATCATAAGCCTGTTTTTCTAAAATATTATACTTCAATTGAACATCGCTCAACACCTGATTGAAAACAGCCACAAGTTTCTCCTTGTCCTCTTCATTTTTCTACAACAACATGATTGCAACTGTAGTAGGTGATGGAAAAGAAGAAATCTGGAAAGGTTTTTCATAATTTGGATTGACCAAAATAGGAGCCTCCCCAAATGCCTTCTTAATTCTTGAAAAATCTTCTTTGCTTAAGGGCTCCATTTGACCTCTTTATCCTTCTTTAACATATTAGTAATTTCCTTCATAATTTTTTCATAGTTAGGGATGAACCTTCTCAGAACATTTATTCTTCCCAAAAAAAATCTAATTTCCCTTTTATTTCTATGTAATGAAATATTACTAATTGTCTCTACTCGCTTGTGGTCAATATTTAGTCCCTCCTTTGATACTATATGTCCAAGTAATTTTCCTTCCTCGAGAGAAAAAATGTGATTTATTCGGATTCAATGATAGCCCATATTTTATGTACTTCTCAAAAGTGTTTTATAGGTGATCCAAATGCTCATCATCAGATTTCTAAAACACTGTTATATCATCAATATAGATGACCACACATTTGTCTTTTTCTCCAACAAAAGTTATGTCCACGGCCCTTAGAAAAGTAGTGCCCACATTCATGAGGCCAAAGGGCATCTTGGCATACATGAAAATACCCCAAGGTGTTGTGAAGGTTGTATTCTTCTGATCATCTGGATGTACAACAATATGGTTATAACCAAAATATCCATCTATCATTGATAGCCTCAAGGACCCCACTACTTTTTACAAAATATAATCCATTTTAGGCAAGGGGTACTTATCTTTTGAGGATGCCCTTTTTAATTTCCTAAAGTCCATGCACAACCTTATTTCTCCATTCTTCTTCATTACTGGTACAAGATTTTCCACCCAGTTTGAATACCTTAAAGGGACAATAATTGTTTCCTGAAGTAACTTCTTTACCTATTTTTCTATCACAAGAAGTAACAAAGGGTTGATTTGCCCAAGCTTTTGTCTATATGGCTTCATTCCTGGTTTTAATGGAATTTTATGCTGGATAATTTCTTTATTATATGTTTTTAAATCTTCATATGACTAGGCAAAAAGATATGAATAATTTTAAACAGATTCACATACCTCTGTTTGTAATCTCTTGGAGTTCCCTTTGCCAGTTTGATTAATTTGGGCTTCTATTCTATACCAATATTACAGTCTTCGATGTCCTCTTCTCAATTCTATTTGCTTAACTTGACTAAACGTCATTTGCATCAAATAATATTTCTAATGGTACAAGACGATTTGAAATTAGATTTCCTTTAAGTTGCACAATTTTCTGATTTTCTATTGAATCTTTCCAAGGCATTTCTTCTTCAGCTTCCTCCTCTTCAATCTCACCTTCCTCTACTTGATCAATTTTTGAAGAAGAAAACTCTCCAACTACCTCCATAAAACGTTTTATATGTTCTTCATCCTAAAATACTTTCTAGTATTTCACATTATCTGGTATTGAGGGTCTACATCTAACTTCAACTTCATATCTCAACCGAGGGTTCTGTGGAGGTTTGAAAGTACTGGCTAACACTGTTAGAGAAACAACCAATCTTTTGTTTTCTCTAGGCAAAAACTGAATATTGAAAGTTGAGAAAAAATTATCAACTAGGTCCCAAACTTCATTTTGATATGATCTTAACCTTGGATGCTTGGTTTGACATTGGTCCTTTATTTGCTTTATGATAAACCTAAAGTATCCAAACATTGACAAAGAATCAATCTTCAAATTCTTTGCATCTTGCAGTCCAAGAATCAAAGCTTCATATTCTATAATATTATTTGTTGAGTCAAACTCTAGTTTATAAGAAAGAGGGATCATCTCACCTTTAGGAGAAATGAGTAACACTCCTGCACCATTTCCCTCTCTAGAGTATGCTCCATAAAAAAACATCTTCCAAATGGAGTTTTGAACTGCTTTTGGTTATTGTGCAGTTGCTCGAATTTGAATCTGAGTATCTTCAACAATTTCATCATGTATGTCTAACAAAAAACATGATTTTTTATTTATTTTATTTTTTATTTATTTTTTATTTTTTTTTCTTTCTCCTGGCCATACATTAGGGATTTAATTGGATTACCTTCTTTGGTAGTTGTTTTAACAAACCTTGATTTTATGTACAACCTTCTCTTTTCTGCACCAAAAATTGGAATTGTGGCATATGTGAGATCCAACCTAATCGATCCTCCAGGATTCATGCACCAGGATATTGAAAGAAGCATTCCAAACCTTGTAGGGATGTCAAAAACTACTACATCCATCACAATACTCCTGACTAGAATTTGTGCCAAAGAAACCACCATATCTTTGATCAAGCCAACACATTTGACTCTTTTTGAATCAAACGACTATAATTCCTTATACAAGCCCAACTGCTCCATGATAGATAAAGGCATAATATTATGTGAAGCTCCTGAATCTATCACGCAATTGTGTTACATTAAATCATGAATCAGAAGTGTAATATAAAAAGGTGGAGTTGTCGAATCCTGCTCCTCTACATGAGGCCCAAACATCACCACTAGCCTTTCCTTGTGTAAATTTATGGTGTCTTGAGTAGCAGTCACCTGTGTTAGATTTATAAAATTAGAAATCTACTTTTTATAAGCAGGTTGCTTTTGCTAATTCAACCAACGTGACAATCTTCTCCAACTCCTTTTCAATGTTAAAAGAATGAAATTTTTTCTTCACTTTTTCTTGTTTTTATGACACAGTCTCTTAAATCCTCTACTATGGTTGAACAATCTGGTTGGATTTCTTTTCTTGACTGGGCTTGACCTACTAATTTTTTTATGACTCTCCTTCAATGACTGGAATAGTCTAAATAGGTTGTGTCCCTTTATCACTATTTTTCTATAGATTCTATTGAGGTTGCTCCTCATTTTGATCTTGGGTTCTGGACCCTTTTCTTGATCTTAAGTCATACTTTTTATGCAACTTAACTTGCATCAGGTCTGCAAATCTCCTACTTTAAGCATCAATTTATTGCTCATTTAAAGTAACCTGGGGATCCAAATCAACATCTCCTTCATGTGTTTCTTCTCCTTCTTCTTACAAAGTCGAATACTAATTCTCTTGGAATTTCAATGCTTCTTTAAAGATCTCTTATGATTCATCCTCAATATACAAAGGGCGTTGAAATTTGATCTTGTTGGTCCTTTCTTTTTCTCTGTAAAATTTGCAGAGGTGGTCTTCTAAATTGAGGATTAAAGTTTCTATTCAGTGCCTACTGGATTTGCATTGGTGGATTCTTATTTTCCAACTCCAATTTTACCAATTTGTTAAGATATTTCTTATGACCTTGGTCATCTCATCCAATTTTTGCTCCCGAGTATCTTTTTTTTGTAATGAAGGCCTAACTTCCTCCTTCCCTTTTCTTTTGTCTTTGTGATTTGTTTTAGTCTTCAATTTCCCATCTACTGATAAGTTTTCCTCTATATCCAGAGCATCTATCTGAATTTGATCCAAAGTGGGTGACCTTCTTTCTGTCAAGGTAAAACCAAAGTCAGAGTCAATTCTACAACCTCTTCATTTACCTTCCTTTTTATGATATTAAATTATGTTAAGAAGTATCCATGATCCTTATTTTCTCCCCATTTCTATGTGAAAACATCCTCCAACTCTTCCCATGTGTTAATTGAGTTAGAAGGGGGATATTTAAACCATTTCCTTGCCTCCCCATCAAGAGACTGCACAAATAACCTCATGAAAACCTCTAGATATTTAACGTTTACGTTTTCTGTGAATGCACAAAATGTTGCCATTGCGTTTCTACTATCACTTCATCTTCTCCTGTAAATTGAGGTAATACCTTTAAATAGTCTTTTGGCATAACATCATGGGTTGAGGCAGATTTAAGGGGTCATATAGAGTAAAAAACCTGGAATCACCATATTTTGAGCTAGAGGTGGAGGAAGGTTTATTGTTTGTGATGCAGACGAAACATGAGGTATTACAAAAATTGGAAGTGGTTGTGAAATTTTTGTAATGGCCTGAGATATAGCTGGTGTATCAATGCCTTTTAGTTCTTTAACTTCTAGCGAGATAGGAAAAGAAAAAGAGACCGATTCAAAAGACTTTTCTTCTAGTGCGCATTTTGGAAAAGGAAAATGAGGAGGAGGAAACTCCCCTTCTAAAAAGTCCAAGGTTTTTGGGCAAACCTCAGGGGTATTAACTTCAACCTTATGATAACTAGAATTGGAATCCCCAGGAGTAGACAAGGTAGGAAAGAGGGTTTTTGGAGATTGTTTTTCTCTCCACCCTCCTCGAGATAATATTTTCAGGGTCAGACAAGGCTGGGTTTTTGTAATACGAGGTGTCAGACTAAGTATGAGGTATTTTTGGAGCCAGTATTGATGGTAACAAGTCCCTTTTGACAAGTGATTTCAGCCCACACACTTTCTTTACTCACTAGACAAAGAAATGCTTAGAAAAAATACCTAGGGAAAAATGACTTCGTTCCTCCATTCCTTGGAAATGACACCAAAAAATGTTGTAACCCTAGGGACAATCTCTGAATGAGAGGAGGCCAGTGCCTAGGACATCTATTCAAAACAAATGAAAATAATTTCTTTTAAAATTGTAAACATCATTTCCCAGATATATTTCCTTAAGGTGTAATGTGATTTAAATTGTTGGAAAGGATAACAAACCCTTCAATATGGCCAATATGGCTGTGACTATAGTTTACTGAGGTTGTAGTATGGTAGGAAAGAATTATGAGATTAAAGATTCAATGTGGAGAGTTGAGATAGAATCATTTACACAAAATCTTAACAAAAACTAAGGAATGAAAAAGAATGAGTTGATGAAAATGTGGAGTTTTTGTTAAGGTTTGTTAAATAACTTTTTATAGGCACTCTATGTTATTATTACAATGTTAGTAACTTTGTTTATAAAAAGAGACCAACAACTTCATTACACATATTTCAATTGAAGAATTAAACACAATGAATGACTTTTAGATATTTAAAACACATGCTATAGCCAACACACATATGGAACCAATTGAAAATTTTTGTTAAGTATCCAAGAAATTTTTTAGCACATTACATAACAAAACATATGATCTCCAAGGCAAAATTCAGAAACCTTTTTCTGGTCCCTCTGTCTTCTTTTAAAGAGAAGTTACATCTGAGACAATTATAAGTAACTATCAACTACTTTAACTACTTCTTAACTAATCTTAACTTTTTGAGTTATTTTAAAACACCCAAAAACTATTACAGTCATTACAAAATGAAATTATTTTCATTTCTCAAAATAAAAGTCATTTGGACTTTTGGGACTCTTGTTCTTCTGATTTTTCTGCTTCTTTTGATGTAGCTCTTGGTTCTACAACTCAAACATTTAATGGAATGACAAGACCTTGGCACTTCTTCCAAAGTGCTAAATCAAGAACTGGACAATGGAGCATTCTGCTATAAGCCATATCTCAAATTCGTCAGTTTTATATAGTTTGGCTTATCTGTAAATAGAGTTTTGGTATTCCAAAGAAACTGGAAACCTTTTGCAGATAATTTACAATTGTTGAGCACTTCAAAGTTGTACTTTTCTCATGTGCTGAATTGATTTTGCTTTTGGCCTCTATTAATAGTGTTTCATACTGCTCCCATGAAATTAGGTTTCCTTGTTGATCCCAACATGTTGGCATTCCTACTCTAATCCTTTTATCAAAGCTGGAATTGAAAGATGCAATTAATTCTTTAGCCTTCTCCAATCTATTCTCTCCCCATTTTCAATACATATTTCTCTGTACCATTTTACTTATTTCCAACACCACAACTATCCTATCTAAATTATCCCTAGCTCTCAGCTCTTGGGAGGATTTGGCATTCAAATGATCAATAATTTTCTTGCTAACTTTCCTCTTTCCTATGCTTGATTTTAATTTATATGAATAATAATCTCAAAGGCTCTAATCATAGCTTTTTCTTCTACAATAACATTCATTTTCTCCCAAACTGCTTGAATTTGTTGAATTATATTGTTCCATGTAATCTGTTGTGCTTGGACCAAAGACATGCTCCCTTTGAGTTTCTTCTTTAACTCCTTATTTCTTCACTTGCTGACAGGTATTTAGCATTAGATTGATTTGCATTCTCCCTTGACATATTAAGCTGCCTTTCTTTATGCTTTAGTTGTTCTTTAGTATCACTTATGTCCTTTTGTAGTTCCTTCAGATCATCCTCTAGGATATTTAATTCAATGATGACCCTAGTTAGCTTTTCTGTTGGATCCTTTGAGTGAGTTAACACTACCACGATGCACACATGGTTCTCTATTTTATGTTGTAAATATGCATTTTTCTGCTTGAGGGTTTCAATCTCTTGATTTATACGTAGTAGTTTCTTTGTCAAAATTTGTTTTCTTTCTCCACCTGACCAAAAGGGAATCATCGGTGAATGCTATGTAGTTAGCAGACTCTGGGAAGTTTAGAGCTTGGTGGATTAACTGAGAAGACACCTGAAAAAAGTATTTCCTTGTTATAGGATATTTTTTCTCACATGATCAATCAACCTTCTAATGGGATCAATCAACATCCTATTCCACCTTCACATCATCATTGCACAAATCCATATGCATGAATCTCTCATTCCCCACAGTTTCTACCCTAAATTGCATCATTTGAGCCAGTTTAAGACCAACGCACCCGATCCTTTTGCTGGACAATGTTCAACTATAAGTTGCTCCACTGTGGCCTGTGTTGATCACCTATAGGTTGCCCTCTTTGCACCTATGTTGGTTCTAGAAATTGGGGAAAGGAGAGAGAATCCCGAAGCCTCCATTTCCAAAATTTTTCAAGATATGTTGTAACCATTTACCTCAAATAAAATACTTGAATCCTATCCTATCCTACCTTGGAGTTTCCATTCCTTATCCTTAGATCTCATCCTCCCATCAAGAGTGGATCTCAATTGCAAGATTGGTAAAAGGATAAGAACTCCTAACTTACCTCACTCCTCTATATATTTACAACCTTCCATATGAAAGGGGCTAGATTTTGGAGAGTGATTCTACCCTTATGCTACAATTGTGAGAGTTATTCCTTTCATGCATTTAGGGTGATTGGAGGTACACTTTGTGACAAAGGAAGGACAAGTCAACAACTTGGAGGATCTATTCTACAATATCGACACCTATTTATGGTTGTAACTCACTCCATTTATATCAATACAAAGAGTTATCTTGTTTTCCTATACGTGATGTCGTTATTTCATATATTTCAATACCATGTCGATCTATTGAATGAAGTAGATAGATGATGGTACATATGTCTCGTAGTTTCTTGGCTTGTGTTGTCTAGTTGTGCAGGTTCTAATTTTGGCAGTTGGAGCTAGGATTGGAGCATTCAATCCAAATAAGGAGTGAAACATATGATAGATTCGAAGTAGGTTTCTTCCCCTCATCTACTTACTTTAAGGAAAACATTGGGTCCTTTGTCTTTCTGTTGTTCTAGGTTAGCCATGAAACCTAGGGGAGATATTTCTGTCTGCAGTAAACAATCCCGCATAACAAATTGGCGACTCCTCTAGGGAATGGTGTATTGCCTTGGTGGTTTATTTTTCCATTATGTTTGATTCACCTCTATCATAGACATTTGCTGCTTTAACCAGCCAAGAACAGAGCTAGGAAGTGATTGCATTGAGTCTTATTTTTAATTTTTGTGTTGGAATCCTATTTCCCAAGACCAGCACACCCTCTGGTATGCTGACAGAGCATTGTACCTCACCTGGGCCTTCTTTATGACTTCGTTGCACCTCACCTAGGCCCTCTTTGTGTCTACATTACAGAGCACTGATGCCTCTTCTATACCTTCGTTGAACCTTGTTGTTGCATAAATTTTGCCTTGTTTGCTCAGTGTTGATTTGATCAACCTACTTCCAGTTGACCTTCCTTGAGTCTTGAGTGTCTTGTGGTCTCTATGGAGCCTCCATTTGGTTTGAATTTGTGTTTGATTTCCTTTGGTAATATTTGGTTTCATTTTTTCTTTGTTCTTATCATCAGGTCGCTTGCAAACTTGTTTTATTTGATCATTGATCACTTGGATGAATTTTTGTTCTAGTCCTCATTTTGAAAAGTTCATTTGAATCAATGTTTAAAAATTTACATCTTAGTTTTCCTTGTTTTGAAAATTAAGTGTGGTGAAAACGAAAAAAATCTTGCATTGGCATTTAGGGTTTTGCATTTATATTGATTTAGGAATAGTTGCATGAAAAGATAATTACATTGAGCATCTTGTTTGCTGCATTTTCTATGCTGAATATTTTTTGTCTCTTCCCTTCCTTAGCTAGATTGTCATTGAAGAGAATATTCCATTTCCTCATGCTAGATTTGCATTTTATGGAATTCAGGTGAATTCATGGTGAGCCATAAAACTGAAACTTAATTCAAGATCAACTTAAAATTTACTGAAGCAACCTAAGGAGCATTTATAACATTAACGCAAACACATAGAGGTCTAGACTAGATACGTGTTCCAACTTTTTTAAATGTAGGAGTTGTTGTTGTTTACCAGTGTTGCATCCAGGGGGTGAAATCTCGTTCCACATATGTGAGTGTATAGGATCGTACTCCATGTACCTTTGGGTATATTGGTGGTGCTCCACGCACGTAAAATATATGGAATGCTCTCATGGAATGGTTACGCATTAGACAACACTACTACAGACTGCACTCCCACGTACCATCGTGTATATTTTGGGAGTCCCCAATAGGTTGCTATCCATCCATAGGTAACCAAGTTTGCCACCTTATAAACCGTGATACACCGAACACGACATTCGAGGAGATTGGTTCCCGTACATTATATATTAATTCCGTGGTTTGCCAAGTTTTATATTGCAGTTCATGATTGCTTGGTAATCCTTTATACCTTGATTACCCTCTTTTTGATTTTTTTTGTGTTAATAAATTTTACTATCCAACATGGAACAACAAGATCCCCCACTCTGTCATTCGCGTAGAATGCAAAATAAGCCTCCTCTTCCACTAAAGGCTACTCCTGGCCATCGTCAGAAGCATAAAAGAATGCAAACTACTGAATTGGGAAACTTGGGAACCACTTCTGGTCCTCCTCCTGAATCTGATCAACCAGAATAATTTGTCCCCCTTGAGTATCGAACTCGAGATTACATCTACTTTTGTCGGTGAAACTGACACAACTGATACTGAATTACCTGAAACTTTGTTCCCTGAGGTTATACAATTTGACCTTCCTGAGTCAGAAAATTTATTTCCTGAGGTCATTGAACCTGAGGAGCCTCAGTCATCTTTACTTGTTACTTCAAGTATTTCATCCTCTCTTCCATTGTCTCAGACAGATCCACCTACTATATATCTCGGCCCCAATGGTGAACCACTTCCACCTGGACTTGTGAGTATCGAGGAGATCCCACAAGAAGAGCCTTGCCCTTATACTCATTTGGAGGGAATTTTCCTTTATCCAACCCATCCTCCTCTTTCTCCACCTCCTGAACAAAATCCTTTGCCTAGTTCTTTCTACTTACTAGCGAATTTCACACAACAATATACATTGAGATTATTGACCATGACTGGAACCAATATGGCTTCTCAACCTGCATCTACCACTATGGTTGAGAATACAAATGTCACTTCCACATCTATGTTTTTGAAATCACGAGAGGCAGATCTGTATGGTGGCCCATCCGTCCCACCAGGTTACCAACCCTTATTTTGTACCTTCTCTGGTGCATCTTCCAGTTTATGGAAATCCCCCATATCATCCACTTCAGGAATTCAATTTGGCCCTGCTCTTATGAGTGCTACAAGCCCTTCTCCTTCTCCTCCTCCTACACCGATAGTTGAACAACATGCTGGCCCTTATGTTAGTGGGAAAGGTCTTCTTTAATAACCTAACTATCCTTATGTTGGGTACCATTTCCAAGGGGGACAATTACCTCCATCATCCCCTCCTTCTTTGGCAGAGGGGAAACCTATTGTTGGTATACCTCAAATTGGTAACCAACCTTATTATATTCCTCATTATCCTGGGATGGCTGCTAGTGTTTGGAAACCCACTTCGCCTGTTCAACCTAGTTCGATGTTGGGTTCATTGTTTGTTTCCCAACCTCTGCCATCATCTAAAGTTATTATTCCTCAATCTGTACCTCAATAAGCTTAAATTCATGTAACTCAACCTGTACAAGTTGCGATCGCATCTCAACTCATTCCTTCAGTATCTGGTACCTCTCAGGTTCCACTTACTCAGCCTTTACAAGTTCCTTTACAATCTCAATCGCTTGCACAAGGTATTCCTCAAATTCCAGTAGGACAGAATATGTACAGTATGGCACAACATTAGTCGAACCCTCTTTATCATGGGAGAATGCAAATCCCCATCAGGAAATAATATAGACCTTATTAGGGTATCCCTTAGGTTCCTTTTCAAGGCCAAAAAATTCATGGTTATCTTGGGGTTGGTCAACAAGGTCACTTGTATTCTGGCTATCAAAATCCTCCTTATTTTGGTAACCAGGTTCCTTATTACCATAACCCTCCTTATTCTAGTAAACAAGTTCCTTATTACCAGAACCCTCCTTATTCATGAATGCAAGTTCCCGTTGCCTAGGTTATTCCTTCATATCCAGGTCATCCTCCACCGGATTTTAATCAATATTTACCTTTTGTGGCCACTCTCAAGTTGCCATATTTGAATCGGCTCGCCAATGACCCCATTGCTAATTTGCCTTGGTGACTGATTATTCCTACTAAATTTCCTTCTGACATCCCTAAATTCAATGGGAATCTAGGAGAAGACCCGTCGACGCATGTCATGATGTATCATCTATGGTGTTCATCAAACTCCCTTAATGATGATTCTATTCGACTTCGTCTTTTCCAAAGAACGCTTACAGGTACCACTACTAAATGGTATATTGAGTTACCCAGAGCTTCATTCCATGATTTCAGTACCTTAGCCACAACCTTCCTCACACATTTCCAGTTTCCCATCAAATACAAAACTGGAACGAAACTGTTAACCAACTTCAAACAATCAGATTCCACTCACATTTTGGATCATATTCATGAGTGGAGGAGTCATTTCCAGTTGGTCAAAACTTACGTTCCCGATTAATTTCTCGTGAAATGGTTTACCAAATCTTTATTGGCACCTATAGCAGAAGATGCGGCCAAAGGCGGAGTCATGACTGAAGAGTAAGTAATTGCTCATGTGCAATATTTGGATTTTCTCTATACCCAATTTGACATACTCTACGATAAGATACCAAATGCTCTGAGACCTTCGAATATTGTTCCTTCTCCTAAGCCTAGTAAAGAATCTCATGTTGCTGATGACATTATTGGTTCTACCAACATGCAAACGACGAGTAAACCATCTAGTATTGCTCCACCCGCATTTGATCAAAACCCTCAATCGCACCCTCTTGTGGATTCTGCTTCTGAGATAAATGTCATTTCATCTAATAAAGACAAGTGTTAATAGCAACCTGGAAGCAAGAAGAAAGGAAAAAGTAAGAAAAAGAAAGATTCCTCTTCGCAGGATAAACAAACAAACTAGTCTTCTGATGAGAAATGGAAGCCTCGATATCCTTGCTTGATTTGCAATGAGGATCACTTTACACGTGATTGTCCTCACCACGTTGAAGTGAATCATATTCTTAAGTCCTCTACTTCTCCTGCAGTGTTGACCGACCTGTTTCCTAATCAAGAGACTTATATGACTGCTCGAGACCCATCTTCCTCTAACACGGTTTTTATGCTTTCCTCTTCAAAGTCGAGATCTAATGTTTTGGTAGCTACTCGGAACACGAATTATGGTAATGAGAATGTAACAAATGGTCAGGCTACTTATCAACTTGCCAGTTTGGCACCATGCTCGTTAGATCCCACTTTGCCGTTGATTCCTACGAATTGACTATTAAACCTCCAAAGGGCGTTATTCATAAGTCAACTTTCAACCCTCATTCAAGAGCCGCTCATAATTATAACGTAGTTGAAGACTTGGCTTAGTCTCCATCGACTATGTTGACTCTTGAGGTGTTGCAAAACTTCCCTACCCAAAAGAGGGCTTTAATTTCAGCTATCGAATGTGTGGATCCATCAAATTCCAACCTTATTGTTTTCTCTCATGAAAACTATAGCCCTCGAATTCCATCTCAGTTAGCTTTTATAATCCAAGTCGTTGTCCGTGGTAAGAATATTCATTGTTCTATCATGGATTAGGGAGCCTTGACTTGCATTATGTCCATGTCTTGCTGGAAGGCGATTGGCTCTCCTCAGATGAGTCAGTCACCTACTACATTGAAAGCCTTTGATGAGAGAACATATAAACCTTATAGCATTTTGAATTCCCTGCAAGTTGAATTGGGTGGAAAAATTGTGTTTGTAGAAGTCGAAGTTATTGATGGACCTCTTGATTATAATCTTCTAATAAGATGTATGTGGGTTTATGCCATGGCTACTGTCGTCTCGAATTATTTCCATATGACCTCCTTTCCTCATAAAGGAGAGATTGTAGCCATAGAAAAATTCACCTTTTTTGCCTATGATTCACATGTTACTGGAAGTGTCCCTCTTTTGGGGGAAACAATACAGTCATATCAGCATGTCGGAGTTGGATTGTTGAAGGATTCTTCGCTTATGGAGAACTTTTCACCCCCTCCTCTCCTTCCTAAAAATTCATCTTTGGTAGCCTATATCAACATGATATCATCTTCTACTATCCTAGCCGATTAATGGATTGTACCAGAAAAATTGACATCCAAATTTTTGGTGACTGAATGTTATTAAGCCTCATTGAGCTAGATTACGAAGCCATTTATTCAGCTTGTGTGGTTTCCTCTTTTGATTCGCTTAATTGGGTAGACAAATCACTGGACTATGGTATGTCTTTCGATCCTTTCTCGCGTGTATTCCCTATCGATGAAAGCATCATGGAAATCATGATGTCAGATGATGCACCGTGGAACAAACATGACCATCGTTCCTCCTTACCTGATTCCATTAAGGATAATCTCAGTGATGTATACTTACCTAATTTTTTCGAGCCTTGTATGCATCTCGTTATCGTTTTTGGTCCCTTTGCGAAATGGGGTATCGACTTCATGACATGTAACCCTCACTTGGTTGGGGGGCATGGTTATATTATTGTCATTGTTGACTACTTTACTAAGTGGGCCGAGGCGATGCCTACATTTAACAACACTAGCGAAATGACTACATACTTCTTTTTCAACCACGTCATTGCATGGTTTGGTGTTCCATAAGAAATAGTTATGGATCACAGAAAACATTTCCAGAATCATATGATGACCGAACTAAATTTCCACTCCCTACTATCCTTAGGCTAATGGACAGGTTGAGGCCATCAACAAATTTCTTAAGATGATGCTTCAATGCATGGTAGGGGTCCACAAATTGGACTGGAATTTTCTCATTTATGCTGCTTTGTGGGCATACTGAACCTCAGTTAGGATGACTACCAGATTCACACCCTTTCAGTTGGTGTATGGTCTGGAAGTTATCCTCCCAATTGAATGTGAAATTCCATCATTGAAACTAGCTATCGAACTTCTTCCTGCCACTTCCATAGAGGAGGAGCGTCTTTTACATCTGACTCATTTAGATGAAACTTGACGTGATGCTGCTATAGCTAACGAAGCTCATAAAAGATGCATCAAGGTGTAGTATGACAAGAGTGTCAAGCCTCATGTCTTCTCGGAAGGAGACCTTGTCTTGTTATATGACCAGGAGTCTGATAAGTTAGGTTTAGGGAAGTTTCAACCCATGTGGCTAGGTCCATACATTGTCAAGCGAGTTTTTGCAAAAGGGGCCTATGAGTTAGTAGATATTTATGGAATTCCCTTAGCTCAACCTAGAAATGGATTGTACCTCAAAAAATATTATTCTTGATCTCAAGTGTAGTTTTCACTATGTACATACTATCTATAGGTGTGTTGAGTGTGTTTGCAGTGTGTCTTTTCAAATTTTTACACGATTTCCATTAATTCCCTTTTACATTTGGTTTATAGATGTCAGTATCTCTTGAAAATTTTATCGGTTATACTCATGGTGTGAGTCGTAGTAGTCAGAACCTATCTTTCGCAACATGGGATATCTTTGCTCCAAATGGTGAGTTAGTGAGTCTGCAAGGGATTTGTATTGGTCGCTCCACCAACAACATTGTTGAGTATAGCACAATGGTTGAGCTATTGTCTGATGCTATTGCACATGGTATCCGTCGTTTAGTTGTCAGACTTGACTCACAACTCATAGTAATAAAAATTTCTGGTATTATTCAGTTAGAAGTCCCACCATATTACGCATGGTTTTAAGAGTATGCCTTCTAGAAAGACATTTCGATTTCATCTAATATGAATATATTTCTAGAAATCTAAATACATTGACAAACTAACACTGCATGAGCCATATTGCATAGTAGTTGACTGATACGACTAGGAACTCCTATGGTGTATCATTGAAGTCACAATGGAAGTTGGTCGATCATGGTATCATCAATTCCATGTGTCAAACCTTCCATGTGGCGCTCTACCTTTGATAGGAACTTTGCTGCATCTGGATCCCTTAGCAGATGTCGTCCCATCGTAGTGACCCATGCTAGTTTTACTGCCTCCTCCTGTTGTCGTTCCTCTGCACGATGGAGATATGAAGCACCAATAGGTCGAACTGGTCCCACATCTACATGAAACATCAATAGTTTAGTCTCAGAAAAAAAAAAACACAAAAAATTGTAAAACTCTCAAAACTTAAAAGGTTGAAATTTATTACCTGCAGCACCCCATTCCTCACCCTCAGGAAGCACGAGCTCAGGTTCATCACGGAAATCCATTCCTGCATAAAAATAGTCGTTGATCATGATAAACTGTCTATGCAACCATCTGAAGAAGGCTGGTGAGAAGCTGATTGCCGACGACCTTGTGTATCGGGACATGTGATCTATTCACCTCCTCATCCGTGGCACCCTCGGATCGATAGGATTTAGTAATATATGTTGAGGATGAAGTAATGAAACCTGCTCTAATTTAAAGGAAACTAAGATTGCCCCACATCCAAAGCTCTTTAGCTTTCCCTCTTTTGCCTTAGTCAGTTGTTCTTTCATGTTGACTAGAACTACCTTTCTCTAGTTTAAGAGTGTTGGCTCTAGGCACTCCAATCCATATTGCATATACGATTTGATTGTGACATGCAATGTGGAGCTACCAATTGGGTCACATATTTTATACTGATATTTCCATCCTTTGTTGGCTGAGATCGAGGTCTACAATAGGTGGCGATATGATCTTTCACTATCTCCCCACCACTTCTCTAACCTAGGAGCGATATGGGGGCACCCCTAATGGCCAGTCTTGTTAGAAATTAGATATTCTCTACCTTTATCTCGAGTAAATGTTCCCCAAACTTGAACACTTGTGCCTGAACATCCCATGGATGAACAAGGTATTTTAACAACTCCATTTGTTGCCTCATACCAGGAAGCCAGAATAATTTTAGCAATACATAGTTCTTTAATGCCTGGATGGTAGTAGGATCATTTGTTGCATTTAAATAATGTTCCTCATGTTCTCTTTCTCTCCATATGAAAGCCATTTTATGTTGATGAACCCCTGAAACATCAACAAGAGATTCATTAGGATCCTTTTCATGCAAAAAAATTGTCAAATTTTGAGGGAAAAATGATAAACAAGCTTTACATTTGCGCCCAATGCACCCCAGGATAGAAAACTAGAAAATTTCACTTTTGCTTGCAGTGCATGACTGCCTAGGTGCAACGCACTTTCGACCTTTTGGGCCTGCGTTGGTCTTAGGGCGAAATTTTGGAACCCTAGGGCCCTCAAAAACTCAAAAATCTTGCTTGAAATCATAGAATGGAACCACTGAAAGAAAGAGAATGGTTTTAGCTCCTAGATGGAAGTGACGGTACTCAAAATTGTCCACTAAATTGGCTGTAATCAGCTGTAGAAGATTGAGGGACAAAGTACTCAAAACTCTCAATGTTAGAGGTAAATATGAAATGGTAAAAATGAATAGTCATTTTGAGTATATATGGTGACATTTATCATTATTTTATTCATATTTAATGTTTTGACCTAGTAATGATTCATTTCTACTATGAAACAAGTATGTTTAATCCTTTCTGTGTTGTTTTGTGCAGGTCGACAATTGCTAACGGATTTTGTTGTACTTTATATAAGTGATTTTGACCGAAGAGTATACTTTTATCTCTTTTTCGAGATCTTTAAACCTACGAAAAAGGAACCCCTTGGTGTCCTCTTTTATCTCTTTTTAGACTCCCAAAACATGAAAAGATTGTCAAGCACTTGTATTTTCAAACTTGTAAAAGTAAATGAAAGCTTTCTACTTAGTATAAGTTTAACACTTTTCTAGACTGAGATAAACTATTTACAAAAAAGAAACATCTTAGTCGAGCATGGCTAAGAGGTTCTCTTGGGTATGGTTTTCTACCTTTTCGGACCTAAGGGACTACCTATGTAAAGGGAAATCTAGAGTTTTCTTTTTCGCCTCTTTTTTTCAAACTCTCTAAACGTGAAAATAAATCAAGTTTTACCTTCGTTGGACTCATTAAAACATCAAACAATGATGGAATTGTTGAACATGACAAGGCCAGACCACTCCTTCTCAGGTTTCATTAAATATACTCGGAGGGATTCAGCAAAAGGATGGACTTACAAATCAAGCATATGTTATCCTCCTCAAGCTTGTTAAAAGATAAAGAGGTACTTACTAGTATGGTTGGGGAAACTGGGAAAACAGGGTACTTCATTTGCTAATGGTAGCGAGTCGCTCTTGAACATGAAACTCATCCACTTCATCTCTGTGGTTTTTGGGTTGGGTAATATGCTTATCTTTCGGTTCATCATACCTTAACAAAACCTCCATTTTAGTTTTGGGTCAGTGGTGTCAACTCTATTTCAGTGTCACCGCTATGTTCAAGAGAAGTGATTCAGTTGATATCCATTACAATACTCTCAAGCTTTCATTCCATGTTTACCTTTCCTGATCCATTTCCATATCAACATAATTTTGATTATTCTGTCTCAATCTTGATACCAATTTCATGTCGTTGATGGGGGATACATCAAGGCCCTCCTGCAACAGGTCTCTTCCTGTCGACATCAACACATTATCCAAGAAGTTGACTTAGAAACACGCATAGATACTTTGGTGCTTGCATATATCATTGGAAATTTTCCTCGCTCTCAGAAACAAGTTTACATCATTGGCCTTCGACCGAAATATTCTATGTGGGGTCGACATCAACTCATTTATTTACGCCATACAGATTGTACTTGAGTACCTTGAGAGCCATTAACATCATCAGTGGTTTCTCCCATGTATGTTAATGACTTACATCATTAGCCGATAATTAGACGGTGTCTACCATGTTCGACTTCAGCTCATTGATTCACATGTTTAGACTTGTACATTGATTGGTCTTGTGAACGAGATAGAAGACCCCAGATCTAGTTTTTGCCATCCGGGCTGCGATTTCAGGATTATACAAAGATCACTATATATGATGGCTATGATAATATTGACAGTCATCCAGTCATGGGTCCACCACAGAAGGTGAAGCTTGCTAGTTGTTCTTGATCCCGACTTGTCACAAGGTAAAGCACTTCAGTCATCAGTCATCATCTCTAACTTTATGCTTTAGGGGGCACTCTGTTATAGGCTATTTTGTCACACCTGATCAATCAACCTCATAATGGGATCAATCAACATCCTATTCCCCCTTTACATCATCATTGCACAAATCACTAGGCATGACTCTCTCATTCCCCACAGTTTCTGCCCTAAACTCCGTCATCTGAGCTAGTTTTAGGACCAATGCATCGTGGCCTCTTGCTGGAAAACATTCACCTACATTTTTCTCCACTATGGCCTGCATTGATCAGCTACAAGTTTCCCTATTTTAACTAGCGTTGGTTCTAGAAATTCAGGAAAAAGAGAGAGAATCTCAAAGCCTTTCTCCAGAGCTTCCAGGCTATGTTGTAACCATTTACCTCAGATAAAATACTCGAATCCTATCTTATCCAACCTTGGAGTTTCCATCACTTATCCTTAGGTATCATCCTCCCATCAAGAGTGGATCTCAATCCCAAGATTGGTAAAAGGATAAGAACTCCCAACTTACCTCACTCCTTTATGTATTTACAACCTTCCATATGCAAGGGGTTGGCTTTTGGAGAGTGATTCTTCCCTTATGCCGCTATTAGGAGAGTAATTCCTTTCATGCATTTAAGGTGATTTGAGGTACACTTTGTGACAAAGGAAGGAAAATTCAACAACTTGGAGGAGCTCTTCTACAATATCGACACCTATTTATGGTTGTAACTCTCTCCATTTATATCAATACAAAGAGTTCTTTTGTTTTCCTATATGTGATGTCGTTATTTCATATATTTCAATACCATGTTGAAATATTGAACCAAAATTAGAACCTGCTGATCGAGGGTGCTGATCAGAAAAAGTGTTTCGTCCGGGATATGATCCTCTGAAAGAGAGGGTACAGAAGGAGATGGAAAAGAGCAAAGTAACTCAGCAAAGACCAGGGACTTCTTAGACTTGGGAGCAGTGAATTCCAAGTCAAACTCTTGGAGGATGACGATCCACTTTGAGTATTTTCCCCCCAGCAACTGACGCGACAAAATGTACGTCATCGGGTTGCAATCAGAAATCACGGTCGTGGTGCGCAACAAGATATAATGCCGGAAACGTTGGACGACACAAATAGCGGCCAATGCCAACTTCTCGACGTAAGCGTATCGAGTTTCCGTGTCTAAGAGGTTGCAGCTGAGGTAATATATGACATGCTCATTGTCATCATCGTCGTCTTGCACAAGAACCATGCCGATAGTGGTATCGGCGACGGCCAGATACAAAGTATAATCACGATGGTAATTCGGAGGTCGCAATAATGGAGCAGAAACAAGGAGACCCTTGAGACGCTCGAAAGACTCCTGGGCGATAGCATCCCAATGAAAGGGTGTATCTCGCTTCAATAACCGTGTAAAACCTTTAGCCACCTCAGCATAGTTCGGAACGAATCGTCTTAGGAAATTTGCTTTGCCCTGCAAGCTCTGCAACTAATGCAATGAAGCAGGGGGAGGAAGATTCAAAATAGCCTCGACTTTGAGGGGATCCAGACGGATGCCCTCTCGGGAGACGATAAACCCAAGTAGTCGGCTTGATTCAACGCAGAAGACACATTTATGAGGATTTAGCCTGATACGGTAGTGTCGACAGCGGAGAAAGGTTCACGAAGATGGGAAGGATGGTCCTGACGTTTGACTGAATGAGCTGGAAGATCATCTAGATATGGTTGTACAATGTGACGGATGTCATGAAAAGCATAGGACATTGCACGTTGGAAGGTAGCACCGACATTCTTCAAACCGAAAGGGAGCTTCTTGTAGGCAAAAGTGTCCCAAGGACAGATAAAGGCCGTCTTATGCTGATCAGTGGGCGCAATATTGATCTGGTTATACCTAGAAAAACCGTCCATAAACGAATAGATTTCGCTTCCTGCACACTCATCAATGAGTTGATCGATGAAGGGTGTGGGGAAGTTATCCTTAGGACAGGCACGGTTAATGTCACGGTAATCAACACAGACTCGAATGGTGCCCTGCTTTTTGTTCCCAGGGACTATATTAGAAACCCAATCCGTAAGAGGAATGGGGTAAATGAAACTAGCCTTGAGAAGCTTTTCAACTTCTGCTTTAATGGCTGCAGCCTTTCGGGGGTGCACGGGGCGTAGGCGTTGACGAACGGGCTTAGCACCCGGATACGTAGGTATCTCATGCACCACTATGCTAGGGTCAATGCCGAGCATCTCTTCGTAGGACCAAGCGAAGACATCACAGACTTCGCGAAAAAGATTGGTGTAGAGCTGAAATTCCTCCGGAGTACAAGTGACTCCAACGTGAATATGCTCGACAATCCCTGGTTTCACAGAGATGTCGATGGGTTGGGTCTGCATGATGTTTCCCATATTTCCTTCAGAAGACACTTGATAAACTTGAATAGGTGTTTGAAGGGGTTGAAATGGGATACAAGAAGCAAACCGTTCGAGACAGGCGATCATTTCCTGATGGGTAGGGAGGAACGAGGAACGGTGGTGATAATCAGACCAAGGAGGTTCCTCAAGAGACATGGTCTCTATAATGGCTTCATCGGAAGGAAATATTTCCTTTAATGGATCCGAAGTAGCGTCCTGGATTCCAACAAACAAAATCCAGGGTCTTGCGCTCCATCTCGACCCGAAGAGAGTACAAGTTCAGGCATGCGAATACATGAGTTGGAGTCGAACATGCATGAACATCGTCTGATTACCAGCCAATAGTGAAAACTGTTAACAGACATGAGAGGTACCATCAATAATGACAATGGCCCTCAAGGTACTATAGGTACAATCTACGGCGTGCGAATGAGTGAGCTGGCGTCGAACACCCATAGAAGCATTCGATCGGAGGCCAATGATGAAAACCTCGCATCGAACACGAAGAACCTGCCATTGAGGCATGCAGGCTCCAAGGTACCGGAAGGGAATCTCTAGATCAGCGTCCTGGATAATGAGCTGAAGTCGACAGGAAGTGACCTTGATCAAAGGTCGGCCATAGTGTTTCCCACATCATTGACACGAGATAGAGGAAGAATGTTGTGGTGAATCAGGATTATGTGAAGTATCAGAGGGAGGTTGTAATTCTGCAGAGGTCAACTTCTCTTGAACATATCAGCGGCACGACAGTGGACTTGGAAATATTTGACATCAAATGAGCAGAGGTCATGGTGACAAGGCAATGAGCAGATGAGAGGTCAAATAGGATCACCCAAACCCACGGAGGCAAGTGTAAAAACAAGATGAGATATCCCCACCTAGACACGAATGCAGACAAGTGCCAAGTTCAAGAGCGACATACTGCCGACACGACAATAATTATGGGTCCATTTTCCCCACCATTTCTGGCGAGTACCCTGATTATTTTTTGATGACAAGCTTGATGGGGATAGCATATGCTTGTTAGGCGTCATTACGACAGAATCCGATGTCATTAAATTTTAACGAGTCTGACAAAGGAAGAACTCGACGTCTTTTCCTGTTTAGAGAGTCTGAAAAGACAACAGAAAAGAAAACTCCAGGGGGGTCCTTTTTCGTAAAGTTGTGTCTCGCGAGCTCGAAAAAGTATAAAACAATGCTCGAAAGAACCGCCCGATCATTACGATCGAGGAGTACTTTTCATATGTAGTGACATCGACCTGAAAAAGTAAAAAAGCGATCGATATCACGTCGTTTCGTAACCATTAACGAACCTGAAACGACAAGGGTCCGACGATCTTTTCATTTTTTACATGGTCGGAAAAGAGTTTAAAGACGACTGCCTCTTATTTACGTTTAACGAGTCAAGAGGGATAACTCGGCGATCTTTTCATGTTTAGCGAGTCAGAAAAGAGCTGAAAGATGACTCCACAGTGACTTTTTCATGTATTTACCGAGTCCGAAAAAGTATAAAATACAACTCGTTTCACCATCGAAGTTGCGTAAAAGACCCGTCGCTGCACAAGAAGCAAGCGTAAAACTCATTTTCGACCAAAAATATATTAAAATATTCAAAAAATAACTTTTTAAACCTAAGTATAAGTCAAAAAGTTTATAAATATGGTGAAAATGGTAAAAGATAGAATTACTTTTACTTTTTACCTCTTTGAATAGTAGCAGTGGCCTGTTTGGGGAGCGAACTTCAGATGGTGATTTCAGCCAATCCGTGCAACCATTCAGGATTTCGTCAGTTCCAGGTAAGAGGCGCTTCCCTTAGCTCCATTTCCATACATTTTTTATGCATTTTGTGTCTTGATTGAGCCTCTACAAAGAGGATTTCAAAATGTAGGGCTGCACCCATTGGCGCGGGTATCCGGCACGGACCCGCGCTAATGGGGTGATTTTCCTAAAGGGGTCGCGCCATTGGCGCGAATGTTTTGGAAACAGTCGTGCCAACCGCGCGACCTAATTTTCCTTTTGAAATTTCCCATTGCATTTGAAATTTGTTTGGATTGTAGGTTTACCAGTGTTCTAATAACGATTTATTCATCCTTGTGGGTGTAGGAAAACAGGCAAAATGGTGGTGGAATGGAAAGAAAGGGAACATGATGCCGTAGATGCCTTGGCTATAAAGGACGAGGGATGCATGAATGCCTTAAGAGACTGTGGTCTCAAGAAATTCTTCCTCACATCTTATCTACGAGCTCAGCCCGAGTTATTGCAGTTCATAGTTGACGCTTGGGATGCTGATGACCAAGTATTCCGCTTACGGGACCAAACAAAAGAGCTGGACGTGCCCGATGTGTATTTCATCACTGGGTTATCCCGGAGAGGGGCGAGACCCATCTTGACTGGAAGTAGACCTTCCGGGGAGAATATGGGTGAAGTGATGGCCCGAGTGTGTCTAGGGGCACAATTTGGGAAAAACAGTGCCAAGGTGGATATTGCCACTGTTCGGGACTTGGTTCTCAAGGTGATACTATTCACCATCACTCGTGCAGCTGGGGTACAGGCGCCCCATGAGGCGAGCAAGAATCATCTGCTACTAGCGACAGAATGCCTCAACCCCACCATTTTTGACTGGGCTACAGCGGTGACCACCAATATCAAAAGGCAGCTTACAAAGTGTAAGCGAGGAGGAGTGAAACAGTTCGGGTATGGCTCAATTGTGGTGTCATTCTTCTTGGAACGATTACCCATTTTTCAGATTCAGGGAGCTATAGTGGCCAATCCATTGCCACGAGAGCCTAGGATGGCTCGCTGGGCAGCACTGGTGCCCAGAGGAAGAGGGGGCCAGCAGATGTCCTGGCGGCCCGAGTTCTTTATATGGCTCCGCCATCAGCTGATCATGGTGGAGGATTGGCCATACGCGGGGACTAATTTCACCGGGGATCCAGACCTCCCACTGCAAGAGGGAGAGGAGTGGGAGGAGGAGTTGGGTATGATCTCTTTGTTTTTTGATGTTTTATGTATTTTTTGTTTTTGTCAATACATGCATGTTCTGATGACAGTTGTATATATATGCAGATGTTGGCCCAGAGCGACCAGCTGGCTTGTCTCCTGTAGCACGGAGGGTCCAGCCCGCAGCTGACCCTCAAGCAGAGGGTGTCGTGGGGGAAGAGCTGGTTCAGAATCTCGAGGGACTCACTCGAGGGATTCCGGGTTACGCTAGACTAGCGGATGTGCCCTTTGCATACCAGAGGCACACAGTGGGGGTGCTGAGTCGTGTCCATCGTCTGTTGAGACGATTGGTGCGCGCAGTGACGTGCTATCATGAGCACCACCGCGATTAGACTTCTAGGCTTTTTTTATGCATATTTTTGAGGGACATGTCGTCCCGGGATGTATCAGGATGAACATGTATTATTTTTTGAACTATGTAATGCACGTGGTGCAAACATTGTGACACACATATATATATACATATGCCTATGGTTTATTATTGTGCTTTTATGTGCTTGCTTGTATGATGTTTTGATTATAAATTACGCACATGTCTATCTAATACATGATTAGCCAATGCATCAGATAATGTGTTTAATCGTCGTGGAATATGTTGATATGTGATAAAGTCAAAATTCCTTTCTAACAATTTAACACGTAAGTACAACCTTAAAATGTGACGGTCTCTGACGGAATATCGCCCATTGAGCTGATGGACGACAAGTTGAGAGTCTAGGTTAACAACCAATGTACGAATATTGAGATTAATCGCCTCGGCTAATAATTCAATAACAACACTATATTCAGCGACATTGTTTGTAGTACAGCCTAAACACACACCTTGAAGATCTATCAACTCACCGTGAGGATCGTAGATCACCCACGCCGCAGAGGACAAATTGCGAGTGCTACGGCAGGCACCATCAGCGAAACCAACATAAGGTGCACCTGACATCTGCACAAGAAGCAAAAACACAATAAGGGGCAATCATGCCTTCACACCAAGCCAAAAACATGAAAACACACACACACACACACATGTATAAATCGAAGTGCATGGAATCATGCATAGTACTTTTTCAAGTACAGCCCATTGCGGGGCTTATCAAGAGGATTACCTTCGTAGTCAACTAGCTCATATGCCCCCTTCTGCAACACTTTCTTTACAATATAAGGGCCTAGCCACATGGGCTCGAGTTTGCCTGCCCTCAACTTGTCATTTACTTGGTCATATAGCAGGACTAGATCTCCCTCAACAAAGGAACGAGGATGGATGGTATGGTCGAAGTGAGTTTTAACTCTCTTCTTTTGAGCTTCGATAGCTAGAGAGGCTAGGCGACGGGTCTCGTCCAGCCGTTCTAGGTAAAGAAGCCGTTCCTCTACTGGAGTAGTGTTGGGAAGCAACTCGACGGCTATTTTTAACGAAGGGATTTCACATTCTATAGGAAGGGTAGCCTCTAGTCCATAAACTAGTTGAAATGGAGTGAAACCGGTGGCATCCTTCACAGAGGTTCGGTAGGCCCACAAGGCGGGAAACAACATCAGATGCCAATTAGACTTATGCATGTCAACAGTACATTGAAGCATCGTAACCAAAATTTTGTTAACGGCTTCAACTTGGCCGTTAGACTGAGGATAGTACGGGGTCGAACTATCATGCCGTAAGCCTAGTTGGGTTGTTAGTTCAGTCATCATGTGATTACGGAAATGCTTTCCATGATCCGTGACGATGGCCTGCGGAACTCTGAACCGCGTAATAACATGATTGAACAAAAACTGCGCCGCTGTGTGACCGTCTTCAGTTAATGTGGGCATCGCCTCGGCCCATTTTGTAAAGTAATCGACGACAACGATAATAAACCCATGCCCCCCGGCCGAGCGAGGCTTACAGGTCGTATAATCAATGCCCCATTTTTCAAAAGGGCCAACGCTGACCACAGGGTGCAGCAGAGCTGGTGGCGCACACATCTTCCGCTGGTATATCTGGCACGCATGACACGAACGGACGACAAGAATGCAATCCTTAAAAATGGAGGGCCAGAAATAACCAGCGCGAAGGATTTTTTGAGCTGTGGCATATCCGAACATGTGACCACCACAGGCGCCAGAGTGGCAGTCGTTCAGGACTCTCTCAGCTTTCTCGAGGGTTAGACATCGGTGGAGAACAGAGTCAACGCCGAGACGATACAGGGTGTCCCCGATGATACGATAGGGTTGTGACTGATGACGGATCCGTCGCCGAGCATCTTTGGATACAACGGGGCGGAAAGAGGAAAGAGGACGTCTACAAATATAAAATAATATCCCCGTACCAGGGATCGAGGGTGCTGATCAGAAAAAGAGTTTCGTTCGGGATATGATCCTCTGAAAGAGAGGGTACAAAAGGAGATGGCAAAGAGCAAAGTAACTCAGCAAAGACCAGGGACTTCTTAGACTTGGCAGCAGTGAATTCCAAGTCAAACTCTTGGAGGATGACGATCCACTTTGAGTATTTGCCCCCCAGCAACTGACGCGACAAAATGTACGTCATCGGGTTGCAATCAGAAATCACGGTCATGGTGCGCAACAAGATATAATGCCGGAAACGTTGGACGGCACAAACAGCGGCCAATGCCAACTTCTCGACGTAAGCGTATCAAGTTTCCGTGTCTAAGAGGTTGCGGCTGAGGTAATATATGACGTGCTCATTGTCATCATCGTCGTCTTGCACGAGAACCATGCCGATAGTGGTATTGGCGGTGGCCAGATACAAAGTATAATCACGATGGTAATTCGGAGGTCGCAATAATGGAGCAGAAACAAGGAGACCCTTGAGACGCTCGAAAGACTCCTGGGTGATAACATCCCAATGAAAGGGTGTATCTCACTTCAATAACCATGTGAAACCTTTAGCCACCTCAGCATAGCTTGGAACGAATCGTCTTAGGAAATTTTCTTTGCCCTGCAAGCTCTGCAACTGCTGCAAAGAAGCAGGGGGAGAAAGATTCAGAATAGCCTCGACTTTGAGGGGATCCAGACGGATGCCCTCTCGGGAGACGATAAACCCAAGTAGTCGGCCTGATTCAACGCAGAAGACACATTTATGAGTATTTAGCCTGATACGGTAGTGTCGACAGCGGAGAAAGGTTTCACGAAGATGGGAAGGATGGTCCTGATGTTTAACTGAATGAGCTGGAAGATCATCCAGATATGGTTGTACAATGTGACGGATGTCATGAAAAGCATAGGACATTGCACGTTGGAAGGTAGCACTGGCATTCTTCAAACTGAAAGGGAGCTTCTTGTAGGCAAAAGTGCCCCAAGGACAGATAAAGGCCGTCTTATGCTGATCAACGGGTGCAATATTGATCTGGTTATACCCAGAAAAACCGTCCATAAACGAATAGATTTCGCTTCCTGCACACTCATCAATGAGCTGATCGATGAAGGGTGTGAGGAAGTTATCCTTAGGACAGGCGCGGTTAATGTCACGGTAATCAACACAGACTCGAATGGTGCCTTGCTTTTTGTTCACAGGGACTATATTAGAAACCCAATCCGTAAGAGGAATGGGGTAAATGAAACCAGCCTTGAGAAGATTTTGAACTTCTGCTTTAATGGCTGTAGCCTTTCGGGGGTGCACGGGGCGTAGGCGTTGACGAATGGGCTTAGCACCCGGATACGTAGGTATCTCATGCACCACTATGCTAGGGTCAATGGCGGGCATCTCTTCGTAGGACCAAGCAAAGACATCACGAAATTCGCGAAAAATATCGGTGTAGAGCTGAACTTCCTCCGGAGTACAAGTGACTCCAATGTGAATATGCTCGACAATCCCTGGTTTGACAGAGATGTCGATGGGTTGGGTCTGCGTGATGTTTCCCATATTGCCTTCAGAAGACACTTGATAAACTTGAATAGGTGTTTGAAGGGGTTGAAATGGGATACAAGAAGCAAACCGTTTGAGACATGCGATCATTTCCTGATGGGCAGGGAGGAACGTGGAACGGTGGTGATAATGAGACCAAGGAGGTTCCTCAAGAGACATGGTCTCTATAATGGCTTCATCGGAATGAAATATTTCCTTTAATGGATCCGAAGTAGCGTCATCTCCAAGCCAAGGGGAATGAACGTACGAGTCGGGAACGCTGCTCGGAGGAGCAGGTTCGGGAGGGGGAGCCAATGCAGCAACGATTTCAACGTAGTTGATCTCGGCAGGACTCAAGGGCATCGTATTGCACCAAGATTCTATCTAATTAGCAGGAGGAAGGACCCACGGATCAGAGTGCATGGAAATCATATTGATAGGAGCGAGAATAGGAGGTCGGAGGGAGAAGACACCCATCAGGGCGGGATCTTTAAAGAGTCCGGCTCCCACACTCTCACATGATTTGGAGGTATGCTCCATGAAAGGCACGTTGCCTTTGGAAGAGGAGGCGAAGAAGGAGAGCTGGTCCACGGTGACAATCTTCCCCTGATGAGGGAAACAAATGACACAGAAAAGAGAGGAAGCCACGACTTGCATGGTGTATGTCCAGCTACGTCCAAGGAGGAGGTTGTAGGTAAGATTAGCATCGACAACTTCAACCTCCACTTCGACCGTCTTCCCTTCCAAAGAGATGGGCAACCGTTGGAGGATACAGTAAGGACGGGACTCTCTTCCATCAAAGGCTTCCAATGTTGTAGGAGACTGGCTCAGCCTCGGAGAACAAATAGATTTCCAACAGGCAACAGACATGATGCAAGTCGAAGCACCTTCATCAATGACTGTACGATGAATCGTTTTAGTATTGATAATGACCTATATGAGGAAAGCGATTTGGTGAGGCAGTCTCGGTGTATGGCCCTCGAGGTCAAAAGAAATCAGATCCGAGTCAGCCGGGTCTATGCCACCGATGGCCGATAGCAAGGACTTCCTCTGGGAGGGGCAGCTCTAGAGCACTTCTAGGGTGGACATAGCAGACGGAGCCTGAGCTAAGTCCTCAATGATGCTGTAGTGCTGGGCAGCACGAGCATTAGGGTTGTAAGAAGACTTCCGGAGTACACCTTTTGGAGGGGGTCGGATAGTCGTCTCAGTGCTAGGTCTCTCGATGTGGAGTGGACCAGAACTGGACGGAGGAGTGCTGGAGGAGACCTCAGGCTCTTTCCCGGCATGCGATGGATATTATTTTGCTCGAGTAGTGATGTGGACGGGAATCGTCCCAGCCATAAATACTTGAGAGCCGAATGAAGAAGAGGGTTGCGATGGATCTTCCACCATTTGAGTTTGCTGTGAAGGGAAAGGTTCTTTAAGCACAACAGGAGTCCCAGGAGCACCTTTCAACAATCGACTAACTTCGGACCGCCTGGGGCAGTCTTTAGTATAGTGATCCTCATCACAGATAAGACAAGGATACTTAGGTTTACGTTTAGCTCCTTCCTCGGGTGGAGGTTTAGGGGAGTCCTGTCTGGGATGTTTGGATTTATTCTTGGCTTTCCCTTTCTTTTTCCCTTTCGAGGATTTATCCGCCGTGGTGGAGTGAACGGCGTTAACCTCGGAAGTGTTTCCAGAATTAGATTGACCCTGAGAAGTGTTTTCGCTAGAAGCATTTGGTTTTTACTTCCCAGGGTTCCCGGATGATTTCTTTGAAGATGCGTTTACAGAACCAATAACACCGTCAACAGATGGCTTTGGCAGAGCTTTGGATGTTCCGGGTCTCGGGACGTCTGGCAAATAATCATATAAAGTACCTGACTGAGAATAAACTAAGTTGAGGTACTGAGCACGTGCGATAGCTTGCTCTTCAGTTACACAAGCTCCCATAGCAATGTATCGCACGATCGCAGGAACAAAGGAGGTTGTAAACCAATCGGTTAGGAGCTGATCAGGAATCCAGAACTTGATCAAACGACGACGCTGTCTCCATTCATGTATATGATCGGATATATGCGTGGCCGTGTCCTGTTTGAGAGACGTAAGGAGATGCGTCCCTGTCTCATACCGAATGGGTAACTGAAAATGAGTTAGGAATGCCATAGCCAATGAGTTGAAATCTTGAAATGTTCCGCGATTCAACTCAATATACCACTTAGCGGCCGAGCCGGTGGGAGTCCTTTGGAAGAGGCGGAGCCCAATGGAATCATCAAGCCACGAGTTGGATGAGCACCAAAGGTGACAGGTCATGACATAGGCTTGAGGGTCCTCGCCAGCTTTTCCATCGAATTTCGGGCAATCACCGGGTATCTTAGTTAGAACTGGTGGCCAATATGGATTATGAAGAATGGGGTCATTTGTCAATTTGGACACATCTGGCAGTTCCAATGTCACTAAGAAAGGTAACTGAGGGTTGAAGGACATCTGTGGCCGTGGAAGAGAGGTAGTACCAGGGTTCCAACCAGGTGGTGGTTGCCCCCATGGACTTTGTCCGGACGGGCCTGACCCATAAGGGTTCTGCCCATAGGGATTTTGTCCATAGGGGTTCTGTCCATAGGGATTCTATCCATAAGCAGACAGCTGACCCTGGATCTGCCCCCCAGCACCCCATGGATTAGCAACTTGACTTGCAGGCGCAACATACTGTTGTTGATAATTTTGATAAGGGGTGACCTGCATTTGTTGATAATTTTGATAAGGGGCTAACTGAATTTGCCCCTGGGGTCGCTGGTAACCATACGGTTGTTGAGCTCCATACTGAGCCTGATAAACAGGCTGCGCCTGGTAAGAAGGTTGGGATTGCAACCCACCTTGCATCTGAAAACCAACTTGAGTATGGGGCCCAGAAGGATGTGCTTGAACAGGTTGAGCTTGGACCATCTGGTCGGAAGGTTGTCCTGGTTGGGTTTGGGACGAACCCGTTTGCCCAGAAGGATGAGCTTGCTGGGTACTAGGTTGTCCTTGTGCAACCGACGGTTGTCCTTGCGGAACAGATGGTTGAGCGGGCTGGACGGCCGGTTGACCAGCTTGTCCAGAAGGATGACTAGGCTGGGCAGTGGGTTGGCCCTGCTGTACGTAGGGCTGACCCCCTTGCCCAGAAGGGTACCCCTACTGGACTGCCGGTTGACCTTGTTGAATATAAGTTTGTCCTGCTTGTCCAGAGGGATAACCTTGCTGGACACCAGGTTGCCCTGGATTACCAGAAGGTTGAGTCAGATAAGTAAAAGATGGATCACCAGCGGCCGAAGGTTGTCCCTAATAGGGTTGTCCTTGTGGGCCCCCAGGTTGTCCTGGGTAAGACTGGCCGTAATATTGTTGCCCTTGGGGGGTTTGCGTATAAGACGGCTGGCCTTGGTTAGGTGGTCCCTGAAGCTGTGCAGGCATTGCTTGGCCCCCATGGTAAGTGGTGGTGCCCCAAGCAACGGATAATGGTACCGAGACCTCAACAACAGGTTGAGTAGGCAAGGGTCTGGAAAGATAAAGGAACTGACCAGTAGAATCGTAATAATAAAATGGACCTTGCACGTTCGGATCCTGAACAGCTTTCCCATACTGATCATACGGCCCCCCTCCTGGGACAGGACCAAAAGAGGGTGGTGCACTTTGTGCAGGATGAACAACTTTGGGTGTATGTGCCGGCTGGCTGCTACTCACTTGACCATGAGGCGGACCAGTACCAGTAGTCACAGCTGAAGACGCCGTAACGGCACTAACAACCGGAGTTAAATGTGCTACACAAACAGTTGGATTCGTTGGAACTGAAGTGACGGGTGTGTTACACTAAAAAATGTCACCATGACTATTTACAGTTAGTATGGCTCCATCCACTGTCATACTATCCTCCTTGGCAAGTCTCATGCCTCTGCTCTCCATGTCAAACTTCAAGAAAGAGAGAAAAGTCATTTAAAGTCAATTATCTCTGGTACACAGTTTCTCTTAGCCTTACCTGCGTGTACGCAACCCAAGTTCACAATACCTGCGTACTTGTATGCTCTATATGTAAAGGGGTGGGTGCGTACTCCTGTAAAGGTCAAAAGGCGCAAGTTTCACTCCAAAAAAGTTACTTGTGGTCATTTCTAGAGTCTTCTAGAAGCTTGTTTGACGTGTATGATGCGCCTCCAGATGGTTCATGTATCCCTACCAAAGAGGAACTTATCCCATCAATAGGGGAGCTATCCCATCCAAAGAGGGGCTTATCCCATTGATGGTGGACCTGAATAACTTCCTCTAGAGCACTATAAATATAGGCATTGGGGCAAAGGGAGGGGAGGTTGAAAGCTGAACATTCCTAAGGGTAGATGCTGCTGGAATTAGGACTTCCTTGTAGAAGCTTGTGAGGAGAGATTACCATCTTTACTTGTTTCCATTGGGAGGTGGGTGAGCTGATCAGAGTAAGGGAGAACTCTTGTGGACCCTGGGAGGAGCTTGCACAACACCAAGGCTCAGGTTGTAATGGTTCCTTTTGTTACCTTTTAATACAAATTAGTCCATTCTTCTCAACAATTTGTTATTAATGAGTTGTTTCATATACTCGTTGGTCTATATGTTAAATATGTTTTATTTTATGTGATATTCAGGTGCTATTTAATCGTTTGATTGTTAGTGAATGCAGGTTTCGAAGGGAAGGAGGAGCTCATCCGGATCAACGAAGCTGGACTACTACAACAACGTTGGATTATAGGTAGGATCTAAACACTTGATTTCTCATATTGTAAAAGCATATTTAGGGAAGGATTGCTCTTATTTGTCTTGTTTGTCATTAGAAAGTCTTAGGCTTCTAGGAAGGTCGGTTGTGTCCGCACTAACGACTCTTTCCATGTGACAAAATGGCGACTCCGCTGGGGACTCCACGAATGTGTTTGAGTTCTTTTTGATTTGATATTTTGGTCTGAGAAAAATTGCTTGTTTTATGATTTTTGGTTGTCTAGCTGTGTATTTGGGTGGGTTAGCTTAGAGTCAATTTAGTTTTTTATTTTTCTTAGCTTTGCCAGCAGTACGCAGTCTCTAGGTTTGACACAGTGCGTACTTGTACGCACTGCGTCTTTGTGCACAGTGCGTTCCCGCGCCTGTGTGAACAGATGACCTGCGTACCCCTGTCAATTTTGAGAAAATTTCAATTTTTGCTTTTTTGCTCATTAGATTTTGTTTTCAATTTGTTTTTACTGCCCAGATCCATCAGTTTACTGTCAAAGATCTTCACCTGAACTTGTCCCGTTAGTGTCGAGGGTTTTGGTGGAATTCATAGGAATTTTGCCTTAGGGTTTGATTTTTAACTGGTCCTGTAGTGACTTTGGCGTTAGAGGTTGTCAAACTTTGGATCTCCCTGGTTTTAATCAGTCCTCTTAGGAGTCGGGCCTGTCATAGAAGTCACCCTAGTGAGAGACCTACCTTTGTCCTCATTATTTTTGCTTTTAGGTAAATTTACTTTTGATTTGCTTTTGAGTGAATTTGATTTGATTGTCTTAGATTTGTTAAATTCGATTTGATAAAATAGTTTTACATGCTTTATTCATATAGAAAAAACACAAAAATTCTTTTGGAAAAAGTTTGCTTTGGTAGCATTTGTAGACTTTTGGGAGAAAAAGGAAATTTCGTAGAATAATTAGTGGTCATGAGTCGTGTGTTTTGAAAAGATAAAGAGAATTGTTCCTTTGATTGTCTTCACTAAGAAAGTTGTTTTCTATAAAATTTGCATTTTCCAACTCTCTTAGTTAGGAGATTCATTGAAAAAGAAAAGTAGTGTAAATCATCTTAGGTGCATCTTTGTAGTGGTTGCGAGTCGAGTCTACACACCACCAGTTTCATCTTCACTACTTTTTTGTCTTTAAGAAAAACCATAAAATTAACGCTTAAAGTAAAATCAACTTAGTAACTTTTATTTACTAGGGCTCTGAAACACCAATTTAGAACAGGCTAGTGTCTTGGAGTAGGAGAGTAATTAACTCTCCAAGACAACAAAACCAAACAAGTAGCTTATCTTGTGATAGAATAAATCCAATTGTCTCATTTGTACTCTGGGAAAGCTCCTCTTAAAGGAGAAGCACGAGCTCGTGTCCGAACCAGTGAGGGGATCAATCCTCCCTCGTTGGGAACGACGCTAGACACGCACGTATTACAAACGGTAAACCTCGGATTAACCATTGTCGAGGAGCCAAGGGTCACTTGTCGGTAAACCTTGGATTATTGTCAAGGAGCCGGCAAGGGGATTGAGCTTGATACTCTGCCCTTGCGTGCTGTCGGAGTGTAGACTGTTCCCCCAGGTGCATTTGTTGCGGTTGGTAACCTTAGTGACCATTATCTTTAGGATTCTACCGAGGTGACGGTGGAGGGAAGATCCCACTGTACCTGGAGCAGACGTCGGCTAGACTCACTTGGATTTTCCGGGGGGTTCACTTCACTCGAGACGGTTAAAGTGGAGGAATTTGTGCCGGTCTATTCATTAAGCAGGTTGTCGGGGTAACTGTTCCACCCGCCACTTCTGTACTGAATCCGGCGATGTTGGGTTTCATCTCCAACTAGCGTTTTCGGTCTCGAAGGCTACTGTTTGTGCTTGGTTTGACGCCCTAGATTCTTTAGGCGTGTGATTCAAATTTGTTTGGTTCTTTAGAGACTTTAGGTGGTTTTGCTTTGAGATTTTACTTTGTTTGCGTGTGCAGTAGTTAAAAGTTTTTAACTGTGGCGGAATTACCAAGACAGTCCCGTAGACTTCGGGGCAAGTCTCTTGAGGTTGTTTCTGTGGCCGAATTGTTGAGGAAATCCCATAGACTTCGGGGTGAACCTCCTCCAGACGTCCCGAGTCATTACGAAGGTTTAAAGGTCCTTGTAACTCCTCCTAGCGGTAGTAGAGTAGGTTCACCAGAAGAAGGAGAGTCTTCATTGGTAGTCCATCAAGATTACCAAAGTCTAGAAACAGGTTATAATCCTGAAGCAGTTGAAGTTTCTGAGCTTGCTGGTAGTTTTTCATCTACTAGTGATATAGGCGAAGAACCTGAAATATCTGAACCTGTTACTCCAACTTCTAGTGTACCAGATTCACCTAGGGTAGAAAGAGTCATCACCGAAAATCTTCCTGCTGGTTTGATAGCTATTGAAGAACTTGCTCCAGAGGAAGAATTAGGCGTATCTATTCTCGAAGATCAACCTACTAATGATCTAAGTGTAGGAATTTACAGGGTAAGTCCCACAGAAAGAATACCAAAAGGACACCGCTCACAACCAGATCTCAAATCAATACACCAGTATTTTTGACGTGGTTAAAACCCTCAGAGTGCAAGGAGGGAAACAGTCCACGGCCTGTCCCAACGTGGGTACTACAGGCAATTTATTAATCAAAGAATGAAAATTTACATAAGCTTCTCTCATGCACGGATTACCCGAACAATGACCCTCCATGCGCTTTAAATAGAACTCATGGACCAATCGGGTGTCAAGCCACGGATCAAGTGTCGGTAATACCGAGGTGAGAGTGAACCGTCGGATCACTACATATCGTGACCGTCGGATTGTAAGTTACAAAATGTACAACGGTAAAGAAACACACTTTACCTAACTCTAACCTAACTCTATACTAGACCAAGTTGAACTTAACTATATCCTATGTGTCGGAATATCCTAACATCCCCCCTTAAGAACAACTTGGGATAGGATTGAAGGATTTACAAAAATGACACAATAGGAGAAGGAAGGAGGCACTAGAGCCTATCCCCCCTTAGTGACAACTTCCTCAACTCCAAGCATATATCGAAGTTTAGTGAACTTCGCCTCTGTGAGAGCCTTTGTGAAGATGTCTGCAACCTGATCATCTGTTGGACAATATTGCACTTCAAGAACATGGTCATGAATGAGCTTTCTGATGAAGTGCATGTGTAGTTCAATGTGTTTGCTGCGCTGATGCTGGACTGGATCTTTGCATAGCTGAATGGCACTTTGATTATCACACCAAAGTGTGGTTGAATGCTACTGCTCAAAGCCAAACTCTGATAGGATCTGACGAAGCCACAAGGCTTCCTTACTAGCTTCCACGACACCACGATACTCTGCTTCTGCTGACGAAAGAGAAATGGCAGCCTGTTTCTTACAAGCCCATGTAATAGGTCCTGAACCAAGAGTGAAGACATAGCCGACAGTAGACTTCCGATCATCATGGTCACTAGCCCAATCAGAATCAGTGAAACCAACTAACAGAGGAGCTGCTTTGGCACTGTAATGAATCCCAAACTGTACTGTACCTCGAACATAACGAAGGATTCTTTTAGCTGCTTTCCAATGACTTTCACGGGGGTTTTGCATAAATCGAGCAACAAGGCCAACAGCAAAGGAAAGATCAGGACGAGTATGGGTTAAATACAAGAGTTTTCCGACAAGTTGACGGTATAAGGTAGCATCAACTTCAGGAGAAGTACAAGAGACTAAAAGTTTGACTCCAGACTGAAAGGGAGAAGGGGCTGGCTTACAGTCTTCCATGTGAAAATGACGAAGAATATCACAAGCATACTTGGACTGGGAAAGGAAAATACCCTCCTGGGATTGCAAGACTTGAAGACCGAGAAAATAGTGTAAGTGTCCTAAGTCTGTCATTTCAAATTTCTTTTTAAGGCTGGACTTCACATGGTTTATAAGGTTGGGATCACTACCAGTAAGAATAAGATCATCAACATAAAGAACAAGGATGATAAGAGAGTTGCCCACTTTCTTGGTGTAGACAGTATTGTCAGAATGACACCTAGAAAAGCCAGATTCTAAAAGAAAGCTATCCATTTTGGCATACCAAGCCCGAGGAGCTTGCTTGAGGCCATAAAGGGATTTCTTAAGTCGACAAACAAGGCTGGAGTCTGTTTGTATGAAGCCAATGGGTTGTTCCATATAGATTTCTTCCTGCAAGTCCCCATGCAAGAAGGCAGATTTAACATCCATCTGATGGACTTCCCATTTTAAAGAGGCAGCAAGGGAAAGAACAAGGCGGATAGAGTTCATTTTGGCAACAGGGGAGAAGGTTTCAGTGTAGTCAATGCCTTCAACCTGTGAAAAACCCTTAGCAACAAGACGAGCTTTATGTTTATCAACTTTCCCATCTGGTCCATACTTGGTTCTGTAAACCCATTTACATCTAACAAGTTTGCGTCCCTTTGGTAGAGGAACAAGATCCCATGTATCATTTGTCATTAATGAATGATATTCTTCATTCATAGCTGCTTCCCAATGTGGATGGCCTGAAGCTTCTGCAAAAGTGTCAGGATCATGATTTACTGGAGCTTGAGCCAGTAAAGAAGAGGCTCTTTCAAACTGAGAACGTGTACGTCGCTGATCTGTAGGATCACCGGCAAGATCACCTGCTGCATCCCGAGTAGCACGGACCCATCTTGGAAGTTGAGGATCCTGAGAAGGTGGGGGAGGATTATCATCCTCGCTTTCATCATCTGAAGAAGAAATGTTTTCAAAAGTAGAAGAGATAGGAAGAGGTGGCACATCCGCCGGACTAGGCTCGCAGGCCGATTTATTTTCATCAAATTTTACATCTCTTCTAATGATAACATTTTTGGACTTAAATGGAATAAGTCTATAACCTTTTACATCTTCAGAATATCCAACAAAAGTACATTTCTCACTCTTAGGTTCTAAAGCTTTATGCTTTTCATCTGGAATATGGGCCCATGCTTCACTTCCAAACACACGAAAGTGACTTACATCTGGTTTAATGGAACTCCAAGCTTCTTCTGGAGTGATATTCTCTAGAACCTTAGTAGGAGTGCGATTGATTATATAATTTGCACAATTAATTGCTTCGGCCCAAAAACTAAGACTGAGTCCTTTAGATTGCAGCATACAATTAGCCATTTCCTTTAAGGTGCGATTTTTCCTTTCAGCTACACCATTTTGTTGTGGAGTGTATGGAACAGTATGTTGCATTTGAATTCCATTTTCGGTGCAAAAGTTGATGAATGTGTTTTTAACATATTCTCCACCATTATCAGTTCTTAGCTTAAGAATTTGATGTCCAGATTGTTTTTCAACAAAGGCTTTGAAGGCCAAAAAAGTGTTAAATACTTCGCTCTTGAGTTTTAAGAAGTATACCCAAGTGCGTCTGGAGAAATCATCAATGAAAGTTAAGAAGTACTTGCAGCCAGAGAATGAAGCAACAGGAAGAGGACCACATAAATCACTGTGCACAAGCTGTAAAGGGGCTGAGGCGTGCCAAGAGGCACGTTTGTCAAAACTGTCCCGATGATGTTTTCCGAGTACACATCCGGAACAAACACCATCTCTGCAAGATACCATAGGAAGACCTGTCACCATATTTTCTTTACATAGATGCTGAAGGGAGCGATAGTTTAAGTGACCAAATCGCTCATGCCAAAGTTTGCTCACTTCATCATTATGAGCAACAAATACTGAGGGAAGATTGGATGACCCAAAGTTGTGAAACTTATACAACCTTTTGGAATCATCAGCAAGACCAGTAGCTAGAATCTGTTTAGGATCTTTTAGATCCTTGATTACAACATCATGAGGTGAAAATTCAACAATTTTACCTTCACCTGAATGAGTTATCTGATAGACAGATAGAAGGTTGCAGGATAAGGTTGGAACACATAATACATCATTAAACTGACCATTGTCTAGATGAACAGTTCCAGTCCCTACAACATTAAGAGATCTATCATCACCAATATATATATTTTTGGTGTTACAATCATTTAAAGAAGAAAACATGGCTTGGTTTTTGGCCATGTGACAAGAGGCTCCAGAATCAATGAGCCACTCATGAGAATGAGAAGAAGAAGAAGATACATTTAATGCATAACCAGACTGAGATGATTGACAATGACATGCAGAAAGTGCCATTCCGGAAGTTGAAGTTGAAGTAGGCTCCACATGGATGTTATGTTTCTTCATTGCGGCTTCCAAGGCTTCCATCTTCTTAAAGCATTTAGATTCTAAGTGGCCATCTCGATTACAAAAGTTACAATGTCTATCAGTCTTCTTCCATTTGTTTTTATTGGTCTTATCATTTTGCTGAAATGATCTTTCATTTTGAGGTTGAGATGGTTTAGGACCATTCTTTTGAGGATATGACTTCTTAGGATTCTTTGAATTTGGTTGCTGCTGGGCGGCTAACGCTTTCGTGGAAGAGTTTCCAAGATTAAGAAGACCAAGGTGTAAGAGTTTTTCTTGTTCTCTTATTAAGGAATCACAAAAGGAGTCAAAGGAAGGGGCCTTGTAGTCTTGTCCTTGACAAATGAAAGCTTCCCTTGTAGAATGGAAAGTGGAAACAAATACAGAGTAGGCTGGTCCCAACTTAGTAAGGATGGAATAAATAAGGTTACCATCTTCTTTCTTAACTTTAACACCTTCCAAGAGATATCTAAGGGTCTTGAATTTGGACAAGAAATCTTCAATGCAAGAAAAATTATTAGGATCCAAAGTAAGCAGCTCATTTTCAAGTTGATGGGCTCTAATTTCATTTTTAATCCCAAAAACTTTAGCAAGTTTTTCTAATGCTTCATGAGGAGTCTCAAGTTCTGCAATGTGGAATCTAAGATCAGGAGAAATAGACATTCCTATCAAACCACGTGCTTGATCTTGTCTATTTTCCCATTTTGCCGCCTTTTCTTCATCTTTTGGTTTCTTCTCTTGGTTTGTGGCTATTCTGAAGAGACCTTTACTTCTAAGTAAATCTTCCATGTATTCTACCCATTGGAAGTAGTTAGTGCTGTCAAGAATGACTTGGCATGGACTTTCCATTTAAAAAAAAAACTGAAGCTGAAGATGCTGAAAGTAAGTGTTCCAACAGATAGATCTCGAAAAAATAGGCGGTTTTAAAAAAAACGGCTCTGAAAAAGGCTTCGGGATGAAGAAGTTATGGCTTTTTGAAAAAAAATTGTTGACGTTGCCGGCAAAGTGCGCGAATGTGCGGGAATGAAAAAATCCGCCCCCACAAAATGGAGACTTGAACCCAAGACCTCTACTCTCTTAAAATAGCTTTGAACCAATTGATCTATACAAAAAATTTGAGAGAGAGAGAGAGAGAGAGGGGGGGGGGGGGGCCTTGGTTTGCGTGCTTGCCTTGAGAAAGCTCTTTTTTCCTACAAAACACAAAACACAAAACCCAACACGAATATGCAAAGAAAAACGAACCTTGCGGCTCGAAGTTAGCTTTAGCCAAAAAACTAGAAATTTTTTAAAAAAAATCTCAAAGTTAGCTTTAGCCAAAAAACTAAATATTTTTCTCAATGTTTCTGATTTTCCGAGATCACACTAAGGTGCAGGGAAAAGAGCATACGCATGAGAAAAATCCTTCCTTTCTGTTTCTGATTTGCCCAGATCGCACAGAGTCGCAGGGCAAAGAGCATACGCAGAAATGAAAGGTATAGATCCGGTTAAAAAAAAGGCTAAATAAACTGAGACCGAAATAAGCAGAGAGAAAATAACAGTAAACTGCAAAAGAAACACTGTATACCTCCCGATCTGAAAAATGACGCAGCTAGGGCTACCGGAAACCTTTTCGCGTGAAACGAAAGGGGTTCCTCACTGGAACAGATACTCCGAACGCAACAGAGCAGTCCTCTCGGCCCGAAAGCAGTCAGAAACAGCAGATCTAGGAAACGACAGCCGCATGCAGTTCTACCGGCTTCAGATTTGGATCACCAACGGACGCGGCCCTCAAATAGCTCTGATACCATGTAGGAATTTACAGGGTAAGTTCCACAGAAAGAATACCAAAAGGACACCGCTCACAACCAGATCTCAAATCAATACACCAGTATTTTTGACGTGGTTAAAACCCTCAGAGTGCAAGGAGGGAAACAGTCCACGGCCTGTCCCAACGTGGGTACTACAGGCAATTTATTAATCAAAGAATAAAAATTTACATAAGCTTCTCTCATGCACGGATTACCCGAACAATGACCCTCCATGCGCTTTAAATAGAACTCATGGACCAATCGGGTGTCAAGCCACGGATCAAGTGTCGGTAATACCGAGGTGAGAGTGAACCGTCGGATCACTACATATCGTGACCGTCGGATTGTAAGTTACAAAATGTACAACGGTAAAGAAACACACTTTACCTAACTCTAACCTAACTCTATACTAGACCAAGTTGAACTTAACTATATCCTATGTGTCGGAATATCTTAACACTAAGGGATCGTGAATCTATCTTTTACAGTCCTCCTAGAAGTACTACTTGGTACCTTTCGTTAACCAATTATTTAGACAACTCAGGGGTAGGTTTTTCTCCACCTCGTACTCCTTTTCCACCTGGAGGTATTTATACTCCTGTAAATATGTCTGGTCATTCGTCCGTGTTTACTCAATCTCCTGAATCTTTCTTACACGACGGTCCTTCTGTTCCCACCGGGTATCAGTCACTTTCTGGTACCTTTGCGGGGGCATCTCCTCAACCCATTGATCATGGGTTATTAGAAGAGTTAAACAAGAGTAAAAGTATCCAAAAAGTGTCATAATCATAGTCAAGAGGACCACCATCGACCTCAGAAAGTCAAACTGGAGCTAAACTGCAATTTCTGAGCTGAACTGGTCAAATCTGGCAAAGTTCCCTCAACGAGTCGCGCACTTTGGAGCCCTGTTTGGAGGCCTTCCCGGTGTCAGAATGAGGTGCAGGATAGCTTGTTGGAAAGGTCTCTGAGTCTACTTTCCAACCCGACCATAATTTTGGGATTTGGAGGTCATTTTCCTAGTCAAAAGTCAATTCTCCTAATACTACTTCTGCAGCTCAAAAAAGGGGCAGAAAGTCAAAATTTGGCTGTATTTTGACCTTTTGGAGGCCCAAAACTCCATTAAAAATCAAGTCCATCCATAGGCATGTGTAACTTTGCATGAAAAATCCAAAAATGTTGAGTTTTTGCAAAACGGAGCTACGATGACAAAGGGTCTCACCGGGGGTGAGACCCGTTGAGAAGCCAAAATCAGTAAATTTCCCAAAAATAGCAAAATTACCCAAAATTCTCCAAAATTTTTGGGATTTGTGCTGTAGATGATGCTAGTGAGTGCCATGATCCTTGAGGGATGCCTCAGCCAAGATACAGAGTGGATTTGGCCTTTTTCTCCGTTTTAGTGCCTTGGTCAACCTCCTTTGAAAAACTTTCATTTTAGCCTTGCAGACATGCATCCTTGCCCAATAGTGATTTTTCATGTTTCTCAGCAGCTTCTTCTCTTGGTTTGCTTTAGCCAACAGCCTCTCTAAGTGTGCATTGACTTGGATAAGCATAGACTCACGGTCAGCAGGCAAAGGATCACCGGGCCTCCTCCGGTTTAGGACTCGGTCACTACGAATCCTCCATAGCTCATCAAGAACTTTCTCCTCCTCTAGTTGTTTGTTCCGCTGCTCCAGGTAGGTGATGGTTCATTGGGCACCCTCAAGTCTCCTCTGCAAAACATCATTCTCGGCCCTGAGATGCTGAATGATCTCCTTTGCCTCTTGGCTAGGAGAACTGGCCTCGAGATCAATCACCGGATCCTCATGAATCATGGGCTCTTTGCCCCTCTGCAGTACCTGTGCTGGTGAAGAAAGCGAGGCCCCTTCCACCTGCTGTGGAGATAACACTCGCTGATCTGAAGATGAAGGCGAGACCCCTTCCACCTGTTGTGGAGATAATACTCGCCTAGCTGCTGCAAATAAGGCCCTTGGGCCTTTCTGATAGGTGACCAAAGGAGTGGAGCTGACATGTCGGGTGATGGGAGCATTAGGCTGCTGAGATGGTCCTCCCTCCTCATGAATGGCCTCCTGATGTGGCTGAGGTGGCACTGTGAAAAACTCACGGGAGATAAACTCCTCCCATGAGATGCCCTGCTGAGTCAACTGATGTGAGACTATGAGCTGAATCAAACCATAATGGCAAAGGCTCCTGTACTGCTGAGCCAGGGTCTTCCTCTGCAAAGAATGTTATGAAACAAGAAGACCGGGAGGTTCATCATCCTCACTCGGGTGAAATGCATCAAAAGGCGAATGTGATATGAATACACCTGTGAAAATCTGCCCTCACAGGTAAAGTAATGCATAATAAGTCTCATGAGGGGAGCATACTCGCTCCGGAGAAATCTGAATGGGAAAACACCCACCAACAGTCTCACAAATGATGGCCGGACATAAGGCTCAAAGTGAACAAAATCAAGTAACCTGCGCTTAGGCCACACCTCACCCACATTCGGTATCCCTGTATCCTCTGAAATCACCTCAGGTGTCAATATGAAGTTCACCCCTGCAAGAGTGACATGTCCATCATGGAGGTGTAAGACAAACAAGCGGGCCAACTCTCTATGATGCTGAATCTGAGAGATCCTCTCACAAAACTGATAGCAAGACATTTACTGGAAGCAATTCACTGCTAAAGGATAGGCCTGTAATTCTGCCAAAGAAGTATGCTCTTCCCACTTATGATGTCCTCCCTTACCTCCTCTACGAGGCCTCCTCTGTTCCTCAACCTTTGTAGATGATGAATGGTCATCACTTTGCTCATAAGTTTCGGTTTCTGACATGGTTTTGGAGCAAAGTGGACAAATTGAACTGCTGTCTCTGCCTGCAAAAAGTGCTGAAATCTATGCTGTTTCAAGGGGAACCAAACATGAGGGAAATGTTAGGGGAGGGAATTTTTTAACAAGGAATGGGAATATATAACAACAACAGGGAGTTTTTAAGGGAAACTTTGCAAATCATATTCATATAGGAACACATTTTTATAAGGGAAATCATTTGCAAAGAGTTTTACATATGGGACAAAACATACATATAAGTGAACATGAGCACATATGTATATATGTATCAATAGGGAAATAAGGAAACCATATACAAAATTGCTGATATATTCACCAACATATGCCACTGTTTTCACATGAATCCTTTCTTTGTTTTTTACATGTATATGGTAGAGGGGAATTAGGGTTTCACTTTGTTTTGTTTTTTATACCTTGGGAGAAGGATAGGGTTTGTAGTTTTAGTGATTTAAGGATGGGAAGGGGATCATTTATAAAATCATGGGAAAGGAAATGTGTATATGAGTGTGGGCCAAAGGAATGGGAAAGGAAATCAACCAAGGGAAAAAACAACTTGAAACATCATAAACCCTAACACCATTTGGGCATGAACATTGCAGCCATATCAAACCATTCATTTGCAAATTTGGAGGATAAAATCATAGCATGAAGACTTGCATCCATCGCCAATATCAAAAACCATGCATAAAGAGCCTACCTCGACCGATTGAGAAGATTTGAAGGGAGATGAAGAAGTTTGTTTGAAGTTTGATTGCAAACAGCTGAACGGGTCACGCAGGCTCCCCAACGGGTTGCGCACCGCCCAACGGGTCGCGCCCGTTGAAATTTTGAACTGCTGGAGTGCCCTGGACGGGTCGCGCACCGCCCAACAGGTCGCGCACCGGCTTGAACGGGTCGCGCACCTGCTAACTGCTCGAAATCACTGTGTTTTTGCCTCTTTCACCTATCACTCTCTCACAACCTCTCTTGCAAGCTTTGAAATGCACAATGAGAGTGAAAGGAGGGAATATGACCTTTTATAATCTTCATTTGAAAAAAATTTCATCCATAAACCCACTTTATAAAGTCTATTTTGACACTTTTTTTAAAACACTGATTTTTTGGTTTCCTTTATCCTGAAGTTGACTTTTTGAGTGCTTTGACTTGATTCTTTTTGCAGGTAGATCATCTAAGGGACTGTGGCAAGGGGACCAGGGTTGTTGCTGCCTTTTTGAAGACTTTTTGGAAATTTAATCTTTTTACAAAAAATTATCATGACCTTGGCTTTAAAAACAGAGTTTTTAAATCCAAGGTTAGAAATGAACTGTATATGATGAAAATATCAAAGGAACATGTTTACCATCCTCCCTCTGGCTTGCTGGGGACTCAAGGATTTTCAGAGACATGACCTTGCAGAGACAAATGACCAAAACCCTAGACCTAGAATTTTGACATTAAGACACATCAAGACAAGCTTGAAAAACTCAATGACTGATATGACCTGATCCAACAAAGCCAAGAGGGGTATGAATTGACCAACTCCTCCATCAGGGTTATGGCATGCCTAACGGGATGCAAACTTTGACACTGATGAGACACCTACTAATGCAAATGCAAAGAGCTTTGATCACTGATGGAGGGCTTTCAAGACCGACACTAACATTGGCTCCAATGGGGATGGTAGCTCCTTGGAGGTACCAAGAACCTCAGACCTCTGGGAGAGCAGACCAGTGCTTTTGTCATTGGGCAATGGAGTCAACTTATTCACATGTGACCAACTTGAAAACAACTTTATTTGACTTGGACAATTGACTGAAATTCAAGACTATCTTGGACACTAACCCACTAACTCTATACAGAAAATGAACTGACATGAAACAACTTGTAAAACTCACTCCAACTAATCACCATTTTCAGAATTATAGCCTTCACCGCGGGCCCCAAACTGAAGATGGAAATCAGCTTCACACTTGCTGCAGAAAGAAAATGAAATGGTATCTACAATGAGAGTGTTTAGAGCAGAAAATGCTCAAGCATGATACCTTTTGAGTAGCCGGCCATTCACCGACCCACCAAGACATTCATCACCGTTCATTTCTTTGAGAAGGAAAGCATTTGGACCACGGTATGCTGCAATTTTGTAAGGACCCTTCCATAAATTGTCGAATTTTCCATGCTTCCCTTTATCTTCATTGCGGGCATCCCACCGTAATACAACATCATCAATCTGAAACTCATCTGCTTTGGCCTTTTTGTCATAGATTTTCTTTATGCGCTCCTGCAACTTAAGGGAATTCTGGTGGACTTCTTCTCGTGTCTGCTGTAAATGAATCATTTGACTGATCCGTCGTTGCATAGGATCCTCCTCACCACTAACTTCTTGAAACAACTTGGATACTGGGACACTAAGTGAAGTAGGAAACATTGCATCTACTCCGTAAACAATTTCAAAAGGTGACATACCAATTGACTTCTTTTGACTTACCCGATCAGCCCATAGTGCATTTATTAACTTCTTATGCCATCTCTTTTTGTTTATTTCCAACAATTTCTTTATAATATTCACTAGAGATTTGTTTGAAGATTCGGCCAGCCCATTACCTTGCGGATGATAAGCGGTTGAATGCCCCAAGCTGATGTTATATTTATAGCAAAAATCAACCAACTTCTTTGATTTGAATGCAGCTGCATTGTCAGTAATCAACTTTTGTGGACAGCCAAAACGTGACAAGATATTATTTTCAAGAAAGGAAATAATTACCAAATCTGTGGCCTGCCGAGTGGGAATGGCTTCAATCCATTTTGTGAAGTAATCTGTAGCCGTCAAGATCCATCGATGCTGCCCGGAAGATGCTGGGTGGATTTCGCCAATAAAATCCAAGCCCCACTGCTGAAATGGTGCGCTGATTTCCACCTGCTTGAGAGGCAATGGCTGTAATTTCTGTTTTCCTTGAAAAATTTGACACTCATGACAGCTCTTTACCGCTTTATACACATCAGAAAATAAAGAAGGCCAATAGAAACCGACTCTCAAGATCTTATTAGCCGTGGTCTTCCAAAATAAGTGACCCCCACAGTCACCTTTATGGAAATCATCTACTGTTGTTTTTGCTTCCTCTTCGACTAAACAGTTCAGCAAGATGCCACCGGGATCCTTCCAATAAAGTGCAGATTTGATAATGCAAAATTTGGCCGCCTTTAGCTTCAATGTTCTAGCTTTGTTTCTAGGCATTCCAGGAGGTGCAGATAAATTTTGAAGCACATAAACTATATCAGCATACCAAGGAGAAGACACAAAGATATCGGATACCTGTAGAATTGAATTTTCTTCATCTTCATCGGACAAGGCAGCAATCAAATTTATATCAAGGACATGAAGGTTTGCTTCAGCCATCAACTTAGCTAAACCTTGACCTTTAATCAACTTGGTAGGCTTAATTTCTACATCATATTCTAAGAGTGCAGCAATCCACTTACCCCTTCTTCCTTCCGGTTCCGTTTGCACTAAAACATCCTTCACAACTGCATTGGGAACATATGCTAAAACATGAGAATTCAATATGTAAACTCGGAAATCTTTCAATGCTTTGATCAGGGCCAATGCTTGCTTCTCAATGATATTATAATTCAGCGCTCCGTCTCTTATGATGCGGCTGAAAAAAGCTATGGGCCTCTCAACTCCATCTCTCTTTTGCATTAACACGGCTGCCAATGTATGCTCAGAGGCAAATGAAAACAAGATAAAATCCTGTGTATAATCCGAGCTAATCAAAGTTTGGGCTGAAGATAAGATTACCTTTATCAAATTAAAAGATTTCACCGCCTCTTCGGTCCATTTTAGCTCGCTGTCCTTCTTGAGCATATTGGTTATCTCTCTGAGATGTTCAACAAGATTGGGAATGAAACGACGCAGAAAATTCAACTTACCATTAAAGGACTGAATTTCTTTCTTGCTACGGGGCTGCTCCAATTGCTGAATTTCTTCCACTCGTGCAGGGTCTATGCGAATGCCATCTTTAGAAATGATATGGCCCAGCAGCTTTCCTTCACTCATAGCGAAAAGACTCTTCTTCGGATTCAATGAGATGCCATATTTTCTGCACTTTTCAAACACCTTAGTCAAATGAAACAAATGCTCTTCATCTGATTTAGAAAACACGGTCAAATCATCAAGATAAACAACTAAAAAGACATCCTTCTCGTTTGCAAAGGCCATGTCCATTGCCCGCTGAAATGTAGCACCCGCATTCTTCAATCCAAACGGCATCTTGGCATAATGAAATGTACCCCATGGAGTAGTAAATGATGTCTTGTCACGGTCATCTTCGTGCACCAAAATCTGATTATATCCGAAGTAACCATCAAGCAATGACATCCTAGATGCCCCCACAACTCGCTGCAATATGTGATCCATCTTGGGTAGCGGATAATTGTCCTTTAATGACACTTTGTTCAGATTTCTAAAGTCTATACACAAGCGAATCTCACCGGTTTTCTTCCTCACGGGCACCAAGTTTGAGATCCAATCGGAAAACCGGATTGGCACTATGATTCCGGACTTATACAACCTGTTGACTTCCTTCTCAATCAATGGCAGCAATTTAGGATTAATTCTTCTCAACTTTTGCCGGAAAGGCTTTTGATTTGGCTTTATGGGAATGGTATGCTGAATAATGCTTGTGTCATAAGTTTTCAAATCTGAATAATCCCATGCAAAAACATTAGAATACAGAGACAATAATCTGATATACTCTTGCTTTACCTTAGGCGGCAATGCTTTTGAAAGTTTCACCATCTTTGGATTCGCAGCTGTCCCAAGGTTCACATCTTCAACTCCTTCGTCTGTTGGCCTCAAAGTTGGCTTGCGGGCCACATCATCCTGATCAAACAATTCCTCCAAAGGAATCAATCCTTTTGGAATGTGATTGTCCTTGAGCTGCAACACATCCATCTGATTCACTCCTTCAGCTTCCGTATCTATTGAGATGTCTTCGAACTTACCCTTAACTTGCAGAAAATCTTTGATTTCTTCGTCATCTTGGAACACTTGCCAACACCTTTGGTTATCTGGAACTGTAGGACGATGCTTCACATATATCTCGAACTTATTGCTGGAATTCATGGGTATTTTCAGATTACTTGCTGCCTTAGCCAATGCATCCGCAACACCATTTTGAATCCGGGGCACACATGTCAAAGTATGTTCAGAAAATCTTTTCAAGATATCTAAAACAACATTTCTATAAGCTCTCATGCGAGGATGTTTGGCCTGAAATTCACCTTTCACTTGCTTGATAACTAATTCGGAGTCGCCATATACCGCTATCTTCTTTGCCTTTAACTTCCGAAGGATTTTCAAACCAGCAATAAGAGCTTCATATTCCGCCTCATTATTCGAACAATCAAATGCCAATTTGTAAGAACATACCCGTACCTTGCTTGGAACTTGATCTTGGGCTGAGAATGGGCTTCGAATCCACACACCAATACCAGCACCATCGCTGCCCACTGCACCATCAAAATCCATGGTCCAAAGACCCTCTTCATCATCTTCTAAATGCTGAAAATCTGATTTTGTTTCATGTTCTGCTTGCTGCCCATTTATTTCTGTATTTGGCTTTATGACAGCAGACCTTTCTTCACTTTCCTTTCTCAAAACTTCTCTGAAATTTTCTGAAATGTCTGGTATATCTTCTACTTGAACTAACTGACTATCTACCTCATTGAAATTTTCCGCAAACAAAACAGAAGATTCTAAATCTGTCTGTACATAATTTACAGGATGATTGACGGGCTTTTCCTTACTAGTGATCATGTATTTCATCTTTTGTTCTCGATATAACTTCCTCATTTGACCGAAAACTGGAATTGAAGCATATGAAAAATCAAGCTGAATTGTACCTTTGAGTTTGGCTCCCCATGACCTCGACAACAACATGCCAAATCGTGGAGGGATATCCGCCACCACCACATCCATCAAAACATTCTTCGCTGGAATTTGATCTAAACTCACCACTAAGTCTTTGATCAAGCCAATGCATCTTACCCAGCTGGAATCAAACGAATACAAATCATGATACTTCCTTGTGATGTCAAGCCCCAGCTTCTCCATGATTGTTTTCGGCATCAAATTATGTGAAGCTCCCGAGTCAAACATAGCATTGTGCGGCACAAACTCATGCAATCGCAAACTGATATAAAATGGAGGAATATCACTCTCGGGAGACTCACCATTCAAAGCTGGCCCAAAGATTAACTCCGGCTGATCATCTTGTACATTCACCATGTCTAGCATTGGATCAAAATTCAGCAACTTGGAAACTTGGCCTCGGTAAGTGGTGTTTTTCATGACCTCCGTTAAAGGAATAGATATCTTCAACTTTGCAATTTCATTCTCCAAACTGAAAACTGGAAACTTCTCACCTTCCTTTGCCGGATTATCTCTTTTCTCAGCTTTATCCTTTGGTGCATTTGATGGCTGGTCAACCTTAGCTGCTGGTGATGATGGAATTGTTGAAGGACCAACTATGTCTTTACCTTTTGAAGAAACTGAATCATTCTTTGCTGCAATGTCTTTCCTTTTCTGCACGGGATTTATAGGAATGGTTCGGCTTCTCAATTGCCTTTGCTGTCCTTGCTGCGCTGATAATGCATTCAAGTACCCTCTTTGATATTCTTCAGATTCTTCTTCAAGTATTGTATCGCTTGACAAAATATAATGCTCATCTTGGGGAAAGACAGAATTACTCACCAACTCATCTTCTTCCGTGATATATGTGGGCATATCATCAGGGGTGAAGAAATGATTTTCCTCGCCAACATTATCACCCTCATCTTCAGACTCTTGACTAACAAAATTCTGCTGAAAAGGTGGTTTCATTTGCTGCTGAACTGCCGTGTCTTGTGCCTTTGTTTCACGCTGCTTGATTCTATATTGTTGCTGCGGTTGACCTCTGAAATTGGGATTACGAATCTGAGGCTTCGGCTTGTCAATAGTCATCTTTTCAAGTGCCTTCTTTATCTGCTCAAGAACCTGATTTGATGTGGATGCTTCCTCTTTGATTGTAACTCGCTTTTCCGCCTTCATCCTTGCTCTTTTGTCATTCAAATTTGCCTCAACGCTGACAACAATTTTCTGCATCTCCTCCAAGGTAGGCGGATCTCTATCTCTCAATGAATAAGCCATCTCCGGATCAAAACCATCCAGGAACTTAAGAAGTGCTGATTTTCTAGATGGCCTCAAATCGTCGGGAATAGCATTATAAACTGTATTGAATCTGATTATGTAATCTTGAACAGACTCACCCGGATTACGCTTGAGGTTGTTATATTCGGCATTGATTTGAAGCGGATCCTTTCTGATTTCCCACCGATCTAAAAACTGATTCTGAAGTGCTTCCAAAGTAGTGATGCTGTTTGCTGTCAACCCTCTGAACCATTTTCTAACTTCTCCTGCAAATGTTTGCACGAATAACCGCATGGTAACATCCTCTTCATCTAACTCATATAGATCAAAAAATGTGGTCATCTTGTCGATATGTTGTTGAGCTGTAATACTTTGTGGAGTGCCATCAAACATGGGAATTTTACTCTGATAATCAGCTGGCATATCATGAAGATTTGCAGGTAAAACCAATGGGGCAAACTGGGCAGCCATTGCTCTAGGTGGGGGAGTAGGATGTGTATGAAGTGGAGGAGCTGTGATAGCAGGGATTATTATAAGAGGAGGTGTAGTTTGTGGAGTTGGAGGAGTGGGAGGTGTGGGAGACGAAGGAGGAGAACCAGCTGCTGATTCAGGATAGGTGATTATAGGTGAAACTGCAACATAAGGAGGGTAAGACTCTTCGTGAGCCGTGATAGTAGATCCAATGTGATCAGAGATACTCTCAACAAAATCAGCAAGGGTAGTGGCTTGAACACTTGACTGAAGATGTCTTAAAATGAAATTTTCAACCAATTTATTATGTCTCTCAAACTCAATAACAGCTGCAAAATCAGGGTCAAGAACTAGAGAATCGAGTGCACTTTCAGACTTAGCTTTAAACAGAGACAACTCAAAGCTTTCGTCAAAATCTAAATCTTCAAGATAATCAAAAATAGCTGGGCATGAATGAGATCTGAAAATGGGTCTAGGATCTGTAGCCAGCTTGTTTTCTCAAAATAACTAGGAAAGAAAAAGCATTCAGCCTGTGAAAACTCTCAACCTATCATCCACGGCTCAGAGTTAACAAATACATGGGGATAAGATGTCAAAGAAGCGCTATGCTCACAAGCTCACGGAGATTGACTGAAGCAGCGTTTATCTACTTGCGCTGATGTAAAACAAGAGCGTTTTCGAAGGCTACCTGGCGTAACTTCAGGCTCCGTCTAAGACTTATGAAATAACACGTCTATGAACAAGAAATTAGATGTTCTCCCCAGTATGGTCGCCAGTATGTTAGCACTTGAAATTTCAACTCAGGCTACATCAAACCATTCAGCCTCGTAGCTAGCCCTACGGGGCAGGAGAAGGCTCTCTCCGGTCGATCTCGGTAGATTTTCAATAGGATGAGATGACCAAACAAGGTAACACTGATATTAGGCTAGTAAACTGATTTGAAGGTTGATTTGGGGGTTTTTGGTGGAAAATTGAGGAGCTGCAATTTAGGGTGCGGGGATTGGACACAGTTTTTGCAGGGGGGTCTTTGGGGTGAGGTAGGAGCTTGTATTGATGTCTTTAGCTGAAATGGGTGATTAGGAAGAAAGATAAGAAGGCTAAAGAGAGCAAACAATGAATCTGAATTCTCTTTAGACAGTAGAAAACATAGAAATTAAACAAATTTAAAAGTAGAGCATGGCAAACATGAATTCTAACTTTATCACTTCATTTGTTTAATATGCAACAGTATAGAAAGGAAATGAATCACATAACAAAGCTGACAATAACATGAAGAAACAAACCATCAACACATGAGTCCACAAGAATCCCAAAGATGACTGCAAAACCCTGGTCTTCCTTAGCCAAAAATTGCAGAGATACAAGTGATAATACAATGATAGCTTCTCCCTCAAGAGTCCAACCATGAAAATGAGCAAGAAAGTACATAATATAGATGATCTAACCTCTTTCCCTGCCTCTATGGGTCGAGATCACAATCCTGGGAGCTGTTTGAACAACTTCTAAACTAAGCACTACAAAATAGGCAGTCAAAACAACTTGCCTCTATGAACTTGGAAACCAGTTCATACAGTCAATTTTTACCCTTTACGTGAGAGAAACTTCTAGAAGAGTTAAACAAGAGTAAAAGTATCCAAAAAGTGTCATAATTACAGTCAAGAGGACCACCATCGACCTCAGAAATTCAAACTGGAGCTAAACTGCAATTTCTGAGCTGAACTGGTCAAATCTGGCAAAGTTCCCTCAATGGGTCGCACACATCTTCCTCAATGGGTCGCGCACTTTGGAGCCCTGTTTGGAGGCCTTACCGGTGTCAGAATGAGGTGCAGGATAGCTCGTTGGAAAGGTCTCTGAGTCTACTTTCCAACCCAATCGGAATTTTTGGATTTGGAGGTCATTTTCCTAGTAAAAAGTCAATTATACCAAGACTACTTCTGCAGCTCAAAAAAGGGGCAGAAAGTCAAAATTTGGCTGTATTTTGACCTTTTGGAGGCCCAAAACTCCATGAAAACTCAAGTCCATCCATAGGCATGTGTAACTTTGCATGAAAAATCCAAAAATTTTGAGTTTTTGCAAAACAGAGCTATGATGACAAAGGGTCTCACCAGGGGTGAGACCCGTTGAGAAGCCAAAACCTGTAAATTTCCCAAAAATACCAAAATTACCCAAAATTCTCCAAAATTTTTGGGATTTGTGCTGTAGATGATGCTAGTGAGTGCCATGATCCTTGAGGGATGCCTCAGCCAAGATACGGAGTGGATTTGGCCTTTTTCTCCGTTTTAGTGCCTCGGTCAACCTCCTTTGAAAAACTTTCATTTTAGCCTTGCAGACATGCATCCTTGCCCAATAGTGATTTTTCATGTTTCTCAGCAGCTTCTTCTCTTGGTTGGCTTTAGCCAACAGCCTCTCTAAGTGTGCATTGACTTGGATAAGCATAGACTCACGGTCAGCAGGCAAAGGATCACCGGGCCTCCTCCGGTTTAGGACTCGGTCACTACGAATCCTCCATAGCTCATCAAGAACTTTCTCCTCCTCTAGTTGTTTGTTCCGCTGCTCTAGGTAGGTGATGGTGCATTGGGCACCCTCAAGTCTCCTCTGCAAAACATCATTCTCGGCCCTGAGATGCTGAATGATCTCCTTTGCCTCTTGGCTAGGAGAACTGGCCTCGAGATCAATCACCGGATCCTCATGAATCATGGGCTCTTTGCCCCTCTGCAGTACCTGTGCTGGTGAAGAAAGCGAGGCCCCTTCCACCTGCTATGGAGATAACACTCGCTGATCTGAAGATGAAGGCGAGACCCCTTCCACCTGCTATGGAGATAGTACTCGCCTAGCTGCTGCAAATAAGGCCCTTGGGCCTTTCTGATAGGTGACCAAAGGAGTGGAGCTGACATGTCGGGTGATGGGAGCATCAGGCTGCTGAGATGGTCCTCCCTCCTCATGAATGGCCTCCTGATGTGGCTGAGGTGGCACTGTGAAAAACTCACGGGAGATGAACTCCTCCCATGAGATGCCCTGCTGAGTCAACTGATGTGAGACTATGAGCTGAATCAAACCATAATGGCAAAGGCTCCTGTACTGCTGAGCCGGGGTCTTCCTCTGCAACATGGGCACCATCCTCTGAATGTTATGAAACAAGAAGACCGGGAGGTTCATCATCCTCACTCGGGTGAAATGCATCAAAAGGCGAATGTGATATGAATACACCTGTGAAAATCTGCCCTCACAGGTAAAGTAATGCATAATAAGTCTCATGAGGGGAGCATACTCGCTCCGGAGAAATCTGAATGGGAAAACACCCGCCAACAGTCTCACAAATGATGGCCGGACATAAGGCTCAAAGTGAACAAAATCAAGTAACTTGTGCTTAGGCCACACCTCACCCACATTCGGTATCCCTGTATCCTCTGAAATCACCTCAGGTGTCAATATGAAGTTCACCCCTGCAAGAGTGACATGTCCATCATGGAGGTGTAAGACAAACAAGCGGGCCAACTCTCTATGATGCTGAATCTGAGAGATCCTCTCACAAAACTGATAGCAAGACATTTACTGGAAGCAATTCACTGCCAAAGGACAGGCCTGTAATTCTGCCAAAGAAGTATGCTCTTCCCGCTTATGATGTCCTCCCTTACCTCCTCTACGAGGCCTCCTCTGTTCCTCAACCTCTGTAGATGATGAATGGTCATCACTTTGCTCATAAGTTTCGGTTTCTGACATGGTTTTGGAGCAAAGTGGACAAACTGAACTGCTGTCTCTGCCTGCAAAAAGTGCTGAAATCTATGCTGTTTCAAGGGGAACCAAACATGAGGGAAATGTTAGGGGAGGGAATTTTTTAACAAGGAATGGGAATATATAACAACAACAGGGAGTTTTTAAGGGAAACTTTGCAAATCATATTCATATAGGAACACATTTTTATAAGGGAAATCATTTGCAAAGAGTTTTACATATGGGACAAAACATACATATAAGTGAACATGAGCACATATGTATATATGTATCAATAGGGAAATAAGGAAACCATATACAAAATTGCTGATATATTCACCAACATATGCCACTGTTTTCACATGAATCTTTTCTTTGTTTTTTACATGTATATGGTAGAGGGGAATTAGGGTTTCACTTTGTTTTGTTTTTTATACCTTGGGAGAGGGATAGGGTTTGTAGTTTTAGTGATTTAAGGATGGGAAGGGGATCATTTATAAAATCATGGGAAAGGAAATGTGTATATGAGTGTGGGCAAAAGGAATGGGAAAGGAAATCAACCAAGGGAAAAAACAACTTGAAACATCATAAACCCTAACACCATTTGGGCATGAACATTGCAGCCATATCAAACCATTCATTTGCAAATTTGGAGGATAAAATCATAGCATGAAGACTTGCATCCATCGCCAATATCAAAAACCATGTATAAAGAGCCTACCTCGACCGATTGAGAAGATTTGAAGGGAGATGAAGAAGTTTGTTTGAAGTTTGATTGCAAACAGCTGAACGGGTTGCGCACCGCCCAACGGGTCATGCCCGTTGAAATTTTGAACTGCTGGAGTGCCCTGGACGGGTCACGCACCGCCCAACAGGTCGCGCACTGGCTTGAATGGGTCGCGCACCTGCTAACTGCCCGAAATCACTGTGTTTTTGCCTCTTTCACCTATCACTCTCTCACAACCTCTCTTGCAAGCTTTGAAATGCACAATGAGAGTGAAAGGAGGGAATATGACCTTTTATAATCTTCATTTGAAAAAAATTTCATCCATAAACCCACTTTATAAAGTCTATTTTGACACTTTTTTTAAAACACTGATTTTTTGGTTTCCTTTATCCTGAAGTTGACTTTTTGAGTGCTTTGACTTGATTCTTTTTGCAGGTAGATCATCTAAGGGACTGTGGCAAGGGGACCAGGGTTGTTGCTGCCTTTTTGAAGACTTTTTGGAAATTTATTCTTTTTACAAAAAATTATCATGACCTTGGCTTTAAAAACAGAGTTTTTAAATCCAAGGTTAGAAATGAACTGTATATGATGAAAATATCAAAGGAACATGTTTACCATCCTCCCTCTGGCTTACTGGGGACTCAAGGATTTTCAGAGACATGACCTTGCAGAGACAAATGACCAAAACCCTAGACCTAGAATTTTGACATTAAGACACATCAAGACAAGCTTGAAAAACTCAATGACTGATATGACCTGATCCAGCAAAGCCAAGAGTGGTATGAATTGACCAGCTCCTCCATCAGGGTTATGGCATGCCTAACGGGATGCAAACTTTGACACTGATGAGACACCTACTAATGCAAATGCAAAGAGCTTTGATCACTGATGGAGGGCTTTCAAGACCGACACTAACAGGAACTATGCCTTTCAGTTATCAATCCTATCCTCAATCCGGTTATGGATCTCAGTATCCTCAACCTGTTACGGGTCAATACCCCGGAATGATAGTGTGGGATCCATCACAGGGTCAACAGGTGTTGCAGCCAAGTATACAATTGGTACCTCAAACTGGACAACCCGTAGTTTCTGGTTCACCCCAGCAACCGCAACCTGTCCAGTCAAATGTTCAAACTTCTGTAACTTCGGTAGTTACTCAGCCGCCAATTGCACCTAGTACTCCATCTCAAACGACTGCTGCAACTACCGCAACATCTACCGCACTTACTTCTGGAGTATCGACAGCTCCGGTTTCTACTGTCTCTGCAACCACTCCTCAGACATCTTTACCGTTGTTCGGATCTACGATTCAAACTACGGTCCAGATGCCTGTAGGGTAGCCTGGTTTAAGTACTGTTGTAACAAGTCAACCTCAATTTACCTACCAACAGTACCAGGGACAGTACCAACTCGGTCCTGCTGTCCAACAACCGGTTTACCAGTATCAACCGTATCCTGGGTACACTTATCAACAACCTCAGCAACCCTAGTACGGTCCGGTTAATCCTGGTTTTCCAGGAGGATATAATATCCCGAATGCGATTCCTGTTCCAAGTTATCCTGGATATCCTCCTCCTGGGACTGGTCTTGTGACCCAGAGTTTTAGAGATCCTAATCGGCAATTACCGTTTATCGCAACTTTGGATTTACCCGACTTGACGCGCCTAACGAATGATCCAATTCAATATCTTCCGTTCTGGCCACCAATGCCAAATAAGTTGCCCAGTGATATACCCAAGTTCGAAGGTAAGTCTGGAGAGGATCCGTCCAATCACGTGATGACTTACCACCTCTGGTGTGCTTCAAATTCTATCTCGGATGATTTGATCCGCTTACGTCTTTTCCAGTGCACGCTCATTGGTCTCGCGGCCAAGTGGTACATTGAGTTACCACGGGCCTCTTTTTACAATTTTAGCCAGTTAGCCACCTCGTTCCTAACTCTTTTCAGTTGCCGGTCAGATACGATAATGGCACGGAGCTATTAACTTCATTAAAATAGTCGACCTCCACCTATATTTCCGATCATATTCATGAATGGAGACGTCGAAGACGTTTAGTGAAAGTTTTTATCCCGGACCAAATCTTAGCTGAATGGTTTGTAAAATCATTATTACCGAAGATTACTGAAGATGTAGCTAAGGCCGGAGTAGTTACTGAGGAGCAAGTCATTGCTCAAGCCCAGTACCTTGACTTAGTTTACACTCAGTCGGGTACGTTGCACGAGAAGATCCCAGATCTTCCTAAGTCGAATCAAATCGCTGCTGCTCCTTCGGGGTCTCATGCTGCTGATGGCATGATTGGTACGGTGAATACTAAAAGTAAGAAGAAATCCTCAAAGAATTCTTCTCCAATAATAACCTTACCAAACTCCCCGACAGGAGAGTCTTCTCCTGAAATTACTGCCGATATTCACGCTGTAGAGTCATCTACGGCTAAATCAAAAAACGGTGGTAAAAAGAAAGGCAAGAAGAAGGATAAAGCAGACAAGGCTCCAAAGGAGAAAAAAGAGAAGTTAGAATCTAACGACGAAAAGCGCAAACCTCGCTATCCTTGTTTAATTTGTGAAGAAGATCATTTCACCAGAGATTTCCCTCATCGGGCAGAGGTTGTGAAAATCGTTAAAGGTTCCCCAACTCCTGTTGTTTTGAAAGATCCATTTCCGAAGCAGGAGAGTAAAATGATAGGTTATTCCTCGAGTGCCAGTGAAGAACCCATATTGATGATGTCTCATATACGGATTGCGACTCGATCGCAAGATTATGGTAGTAAGAATCCTGTTTATGGTAAAGAAGCATAATCTTCTCATTCTAATCCATCAACCTCAGCTCCCGGTTCTGATCCACTACAGATCGAGAAACCTAACCCGGACTTGGTAATTAAACCGCCCGCCAAGGGTATACTTCGAAAGTCTGCTTTCAATCCACATGCGAGAGCAGCTCAGAATTATAACATTGTTGAGGATTTAGCTGTTTCACCCTCAACAATGTCGGCTTTGGAAGTGTTGCAATCATGCCCAGCACAACGAAAATTACTCTTGTCGGCTATAGGAGCTGTTGATATTCAGGAACCGAACCTGATAATCTTTGATCTAGAAAATAGTGCACCGCGTCTCCCTCATCAAATGGCTTTCCAGATTCCAGTGATAGTAAAAAACAGGCCTATTCATCGGACTGTAATTGATGAAGGAGCTTCTACGTGTATTATGTCGATTCAGTGTTGGAGATCGCTTGGTTCTCCTTCACTGAACCAATCCCCGACGATTCTTAAGGCCTTTGATGGCCGTGGGTTCCATCCATTTGGCATTCTACAGGATTTGCCTATAGGGGTTGAAGGAAAAACCGTTAGTCTGGATGTGGAGAGGGTTGATGCCCATCTAGACTACAACCTTCTTTTGGGTCGCAGTTGGTCTTACGCTATGACAGCGGTCGTGTCATCGGTCTTCAGAGTTATAAAGTTTCCACATAATGGTAAGATCGCGACGATAGACCAGCTGGCTTACTTTTCATCCGACCCAGCCTCTTCAGAGAGTATCCAGCATGTCGGTAAAACGACTATCCCTTACAAGGATGTTGGTGTAGGATTGGTTAAAGATTCCGGTTTACTGGGAACTTTTCCTTTTCCTTCGATCAATGCAGACCCTTCATTCGCATCCATTCATATGATTACTTCAGACACTATTATTTACGATGATCCTTGGATTGTCCCATCTGAATCTGAGATAGACTCATTCGGTAATGCGATGCCTTTGAGTCCATATGAAATTGCTTATGAGGCCGTGCAGTCTTTTTCCGACTCCAGTTCAACCCAATTCGACCAAATGAATGTGGTCCGTGAGGAATCACTTTTCTCATCAACTTCGGAACGGATAACGTTTCATGAAGTCGTGTCATCTGATGAACAACTTCGCGAAATCCTAAGTGTAGACGATCTACCATGGGAGGATCTTCATCATAGATCTTCGTTTTTACCTGAGGGTGATGACTTTGAAAATGATTTTTCATCAATTTTGACAGCTGAATATGTTAAGGACGCTTAGAATCCCATGAAACATCTTGATTCAGAGTTGAATTTGGGAAACATTTCCCAAACTATTGCCATCGACATTTCAGTCAAAACCGGAATTATTGAAAACATTCATATAGGTGCCTCGTGTACAGATAACGAAATTCAAACATACAAGGTCCCATTTCAAGAATTCCGCGACGTGTTTGCCTGGTCCTATGAGGAAATGCCAGGAATTGATCCCTTCATTGTTGTTCATGAAATCAAGACCTACCCGGACGCTAAACCCGTTCGACAACGTCTGCGTCAGATACACCCTAGGAAAGCGGCTGCGATTAAAGCAGAAGTCGAGAAGCTGTTGAAAGCAGGTTTCATTTATCCGATCCCGTTAACGGATTGGGTATCGAATATTGTTCCGGTTAACAAGAAACAAGGAACAATAAGAATATGTATCGACTATAGGGATATAAATCATGCTTGTCCAAAAGACAACTATCCTACGCCCTATATCGATCAAATAATTGATGATTGTGCCGGCAGTGAAATATTTTCCTTTATGGATGGTTTTTCCGGTTACAACCAAATCAATATTCTACCTGCCGATCAACCAAAAACGGCTTTCATTTGTCCTTGGGGGACATTTACTTACTGCAAACTACCTTTTGGACTTAAGAATGCCAGAGCCACTTTCCAACGGGCAATGTCTTACGCGTTTCACGACATCAAGCACATTGTGCAACCGTATCTCGATGATTTGCCTGCTCATTCTTTACATCGAGCTGATCACCTTGTCCACTTACGCGCTATTGTTATGAGGTGTCGGCATTATCTAATTCAGTTGAACCCACACAAATGTGTCTTCTGCATAGAAGTGGGACGATTGCTAGGATTTGTCGTTTCAAAAGCCGGTATACGCGTCGATCCCTCGAAGGTCGAAGCTATCATCAAATTGCCTCCTCCTTCGAGTTTGCGCCAACTCCAAAGTTTGCAGGGGAAAGCAAACTTTTTACGTCGATTCATTCCTAACTACGCCGAGGTTACAAAGGGTTTCACCCGGTTGTTGAAACAAAACGCTCAATTTTCTTGGGATGAGATAGCTCAGAAATATTTTGATGCGCTTAAGCACGCGTTGACCCATGCACCGTTGCTGCATCCTCCCAACTACAACCAGGACTACTTTTTGTATCTCGCCGCCTCCCACTCCACCATTGGAATGGTCTTAGTTCAGGAAGACGAATTCGGAACGGAACATGTGATATATTATCTTAGTAGGACGTTAAATCCCACTGAGCTAAAATATTTGCATGTGGAGAAATTGGCCCTGGCAGCTGTTCAAGTTGTCCAGCGTTTTCGTCATTACATTCTCCTCCGTAAAACTACAGTGATTTCGGATTGCAACCCTATGATCTATATTTTGACTAAACAATTGCTAGGGGGCAAGTACTCCAAATGGATTGATATCCTGCAGGAGTTCGATTTGGAGTTCGAGAAGTCCAAGTCTAAGAAATCCCTAGTTTTTGCGGAATTGATGTGTGACTTCCCGCGTGCTGACACAGAAACTGTGGCAGAGGAACCCATTGCGGATGAATCTCTGTTTCTTATCAGCACTTTAGATCCGTGGTATGGGGATATAATCGTCTATCTCCAAACCTAATCCTTTCGACCCGAAGCTTCAAAGTCAGAACGCCGGAAAATTCGATTCCAGTACCAACAATACAGAATTATTGGAGATACTCTTTATCATCATGGGGCGGACTTGGTTTTTCGTCGTTGCTTAACTCATGAAGAGGCAGAAAGGGTTTTGAATGACTGTCATTCTGGAGCATGTGGTGGTCATATGTCTGGGTATGCCACAGCTCAGAAGGTGTTGCGTGCTGGCTATTTCTGGCCGTCCATGTTTAAATATTGTATCATTGCGGTCCGAAAATGCCACAACTGTCAAGTGTTTGATCGCAAGATGCATGCACCACCTGCTCCTCTCCACCCTATAATTGCCGTTGGTCCTTTTGCTAAATGGGGTATCGATTTTATTACTTGTAACCCTCACTCGGCCGGGGGGCATGCGTATATCATCCTTGCGGTTGATTATTTTACTAAGTGGGCCGAGGCGATGCCTACATTCGAGGCAAGTGGCAAAACAACAACGATTTTCATATTCAATCATATTATTACTAGGTTTGGTGTCCCACAAGCGATAATCACTGACCATGGGCGCCATTTTCGAAACATTATGATGACAGAACTTACAAGCCAGCTTGGTTTACGTCATGATAGTTCTACTCCTTATTATCCTCAAGCAAATGGTTTGGTTAAATCCATCAACAAAGTTCTAGTTATCATGATCCAACGAATCATTGGTATTCATCGGTCGAATTGGCATAACATGTTATTTTCAGTGCTTTGGGCATACCGAACCTCAGTAAAAACATCAACAGGGTTCACTCCTTTCCAGCTAGTTTATGGTTTAGAAGCAGTGTTGCCCATTGAATGCGAAATCCCATCACTTCAAATGGCTATTGAATTACTCCCAGCTACTTCCGAAGAGGAGAAGCGTCTCTTATACTTAGCTAAATTAGATGAGACTCGACGTGATGCTGCTTTGGCAATCGAGACTCACGCAAAAAGGATGAAAGCTCAGTATGATCGTAACGTGACCCCTCGTAATTTTTCGGAAGGAGACCTAGTGCTATTATATGATCAAGCTAACGATAAATTAGGTGCTGGAAAATTCGTTCCCATGTGGCATGGGCCCTACATTGTCAAGCGAAAGCTAGCAAAAGGGGCCTATGAGCTGGTATATTTTGATGGGGACTCTTTGGGTAAGCCCAGAAATGGACTTTACCTAAAGAGGTATTATGCTTAAATGGTGGGTATGGAGATTTAGTTAGTTCTAGTTAGGTTAATTTTTCTTTCTAGCTGGTATGTTTGCTTAGTTTAGACTGTGTGCTTAGTTTAGAGAGTGTGTTTTTTTCGTTATTCTGGCTTATCTTGGTTTTACTCTTGATATTGCAGATGTCGACGCCTCTCCAAACGCACATTGGATTTGCTGATGGTGCTTGTCGTAGTACACGAAATATCTCTTCCGCAGCTTGGGTTATCTATTCGCCCTCTGACGAGTTAGTTTCTATGCATGGGGTGAGCCTCGGTCAAACAACAAACAACATTGCAGAATACAGTGCAGTGATTGAATTATTATCTGAATCTATTTCATTTGGGATTCGGAGTTTGATAGTGAGGTTAGATTCTGAACTCGTTGTATTACAGCTTAATAGAGTCTCTGCCATTAGAAATCCAGTGTTATTAAGATTGTTTTTGAGGGTGCGTCTCTTGGAACGTGAATTTGATTACATTGAATATCAGCATATTCCAAGGTCTTTAAATACATTAGCAGATGCAATGGCGTCTTGAATGTTAAATAGACATTTGTAACAATCATAAATGTAAATTTATAAACATTTCATCACACATGTTTAACAGAATAAGCCGGTAATAATGATATATATAGATAGGAGTGTGTCAAAAATATACATCGTCTTCGATCATAGGTTGAAAAACACCTTATGATCGGCAAAAATGATAAGTACAAAAAACCAAAAATGTCATATGTGTCTACAAAAGTGACTAGCCAATCACTGGTGGTGCTCTCTATACGAGACCACTGCCCGCGCTACCCTACACAGGAACCTCCTGAAAGGTCCTGGGACTGCGACCACGTAGCGCTGAAGTCGGATAGGAATGTCATCTATAGTGGTCTCTGGTATACTCGCCGTCAGATGCTCTAGATCCTGTTCCAGCTCGGTTAAGGTCTCTGCGGCCGCATCCTGTGGGGCCGGCGCTGGTACAGCTGGTACTCTTCTCTCAAAAGCCCAGAGATTGGCCGGACGCCGTGGACCTACATCTGCATTTTGAAAATTTGTGCTGTCAGTTTTGAGACGATATATAAAAAACAAAAAAAATAGATAATTTAAAAACTTGTGAAAAATGAAGTACCTCTGTCGTCCCATTGTTCTCCCTGTGGAAGAACCATGTCCGGATCATTGCGAAAATCCATTCCGGCATAAGGAAAATCCTGAATCGCAAAGACTTGGCCCTCTAGCCAGCGAAAGTAACCATCAGGAAATCGAACAACTGCTGCTCCCTCATCAGGATGCCGGGCCATTACCGCAACCCATCTTGTCAACTTAGGCTCCCAAGGAGCCCCAACTGGAACTGTAAGATGCTGGGGGATCAGCATTGGAACTCTCTCTAGGGCAAATCTCACAACTAAAGGCCCATATCTAAAAGTCTTCAGTTGTCCGTTCTTTGCCCTGGTTAGTTGGCCCTTCATATTGGCCAACACAACATCGCACCAGTTGAAAATGGTGCCTTGGAAGCAATCTATAGCCGTCCTCATTTGGGAACCAGTGGCTATGTGCAAAGCGGCAGCGCCGCAAAGTCTGGTAACTGTAAAGGCAATTACCATAAGTTCAGGTCGGGATATGTATTTGATTTCTATCCCCTTCTCCTGGTTTTGATTGTTGCACCACTCTAGCCGGAGACTAGCAAGGGATTGGCCACCCGGCCTAGTCCCGAATAGAGAGAGTTGCTCACCCCTGTTAGGCAAGCCAGTGAGAAAGTATATGTCGGAGGACTCTATCTCGAGCTGGTGTTCTCCGATGTAAAAACATTGATCCTGAATGTTCCACCTTTCAACCAGCCACTCTAAGAATGGCACCTGGGCCCTCATGCCAGGTATGGCCCAGTACTTGTAGAGACCGCATGCCCTTAAAGCATCAATAGAAGGTTGATGACCTATTGCGGCCAAATCAATGTCTTCATGTTCTCTTTCACGCCAATCTAGCATGGTGAGTGACCTACACACCAAAAAAAAATGATTAGAATTCATGAAACAAAATTTGGTTGGTTAAATTTGGCGTTTGGGGTTTGAAAATCTGCGTTTCACGGGGTACACACCCCGCGTTCAAAAAACAGAGCGGCGGTACGCAGCTGTTCTGAAGGTGGGCTGCGTACCCCGACCTTTTTCCCATATACGAAAAAGTCGGGGTACGCAGGTCGCCCATGGGGCACCTGCGTCCCCCGAGAAACGGACTCTAAAACCCTAAACCCTCCAAAAAATCAAACTAAAACTTGAAATGAAATTCTAAATGGATGAAATTGAAGAGGAGGATGTTGTGAAATACCTGAAAGAGACGGCGCTCGATTCTGACGGTCGGATTCTCCGCAAAGTCCACGGGAAGTTTCTTGTCAAAAGCCCTTTTCTCAACCTCAACAGTAAAATGGTAAAAATGACATGGTAAAAAGTCTTTTTATAGGTTTTTTGGATGAATGAATGCTAGGTTTGTTTATTTTTCACCATGAAAGGACATTTTTCAATGTATTTTTACCCATCTTAAACAGGTATGAGTAATGTGTTGTTTTTGTGCAGGACAAAAGGACTTTAGAGTAAAATCATCATTTTTCACGAATCAAGGCATCAAAGTCATCTTTTAAGCCCTTTTCTGACTCCTAAAACATGAAAAGATTGCTGAGCGTTTCTTTTACACTCGTTAAAACGAAATTAAAAGACGGTCCCATTATAGCTTTTTTCTGACCGTAAAAACAGGAAAAGATTGCCGGGTTTTTGTCGTTTCAAACTCGATACGGAAATAAAACGACGTGTCCTTGATCGATTTTTACTTTTCAGGTCAGAGACACTAATCATGAAAGTACTCCTTGGTCGCAAGATCAAGCGGTTCTCTCAGGTATTATTTTATACTTTTTCGGGCTTGGGAGACACAAATTTACAAAAAAGTTCACCTTGGAGTCTTCTTTAGTTTTTTCAGACTCTCTAAAATTGAAAAACGCCGAGTTTCTCCTATACTGGACTCGTTAAAATTTCACAGTAAAGGACCTGTTCAATTACAAACAGGAACAAACCACTCCTTATTAGGGTCCGAATTTAAACTAAGTTGGACTCATCCAAAGGATGAGCTTATAATCAAGCATGTGTTATCCTCCTCAAGCTTGTAAAAAATAAAGAGGTACTTGCCAGAAATGGTGGGGGAAAAGAGAGAAGAATGAACCGATTTGTTATCCTTTGTTACAGAAGAACCTTATCACCGCTCTTGAACACGACACTTTCCATTCACCTGGGTTGGGAAATCCTTTGCCTTAAAAGTTGATCAAACCACTTTGAAAGTCTTCAACCGTTTCCGGGTATTAACTTTGGGTCAATCGTCACTAAGCCATCTGTCGTGTCGTTATGTGTTCAAGAGGTCTCTGCAAATAAACCATTCATATGCAAAATACTTGTCATCCATTTGACCATCCCTGAGTCAGTCCTTACAGCAACATTTCTTCAACTTGAACAATGATTTCGTGTTGTGGGCTTGCCTGCAACGGGTCGCTTTCTATCGACATCAGCATATTATCTAGAAACATGACTTAGAAATCGTCAGTACCTTGAAGTCTGCATGCATCAATGGCAGGTTTCTCGCCTTTGACGACAGTTTACATCATTGACTTTCGATCGAAGGATTCCGTGACGTGTTCGACATCAACCCATTTATTCACATTTCATGGATTGTACTGGGTACTTTGAGAACCATTGACATTACTGGTGGTTTCTCTCACACTTGTTAACGGTTTACATCATTGACTGGTAATCAAGTGGTTTCTACCATGCTCGACATCAACTCATTTATTCGCGTGGATAGAATCGTACCAATTCGGGAAGTAGAAATGAAGACCCTGGATCTAGTCTCCACCATCCAGGCTGCGAGGAGTTTTGTATTCATTATACAGTAGACTAATCATAAACAGATGGCTGTGTCCATACTGTGTCTACAAAAGTCTATGATTGTGATGTACTGCAAAATCATTCTTGTATCAGAGCAGTAGTTAGATTGTTAGTTAAAGTTTTCAATCTGAGTATGGGAATGCCTACCTCAACGATGATATCATCTTATATATGTATTTTGTGTTGAATATTTGCAGGTTTTGACCGGGTCCTCCGCAAGATACTCCTTGAAATGATAAAGTACTTCACCCTTCCTAGATCATAAAAACCCTAATCTACTACAGGCTTCGCACTTTAGGGGGCAATCTGTTACACTAAAAAATGTCACCATGACTATTTACAGTTAGTATGGCTCCATCCACTGTCATACTATCCTCCTTGGCAAGTCTCATGCCTCTGCTCTCCATGTCAAACTTCAAGAAAGAGAGAAAAGTCATTTAAAGTCAATTATCTCTGGTACGCAGTTTCTCTTAGCCTTACCTGCGTGTACGCAACCCAAGTTCACAATACCTGCGTACTTGTACGCTCTGTATGTAAAGGGGTGGGTGTGTACTCCTGTAAAGGTCAAAAGGCGCAAGTTTCACTCCAAAAAAGTTACTTGTGGTCATTTCTAGAGTCTTCTAGAAGCTTGTTTGACGTGTATGAAGCGCCTCCAGATGGTTCATGTATCCCTACCAAAGAGGAACTTATCCCATCAATAGGGGAGCTATCCCATCCAAAGAGGGGCTTATCCCATTGATGGTGGACCTGAATAACTTCCTCTAGAGCACTATAAATACAGGCATTGGGCCAAAGGGAGGGGAGGTTGAAAGCTGAACATTCCTAAGGGTAGATGCTGCTGGAATTAGGACTTCCTTGTAGAAGCTTGTGAGGAGAGATTACCATCTTTACTTGTTTCCATTGGGAGGTGGGTGAGCTGATCAGAGTAAGGGAGAACTCTTGTGGACCCTGGGAGGAGCTTGCACAACACCAAGGCTCAGGTTGTAATGGTTCCTTTTGTTACCTTTTAATACAAATTAGTCCATTCTTCTCAACAATTTGTTATTAATGAGTTGTTTCATATACTCGTTGGTCTATATGTTAAATATGTTTTATTTTATGTGATATTCAGGTGCTATTTAATCGTTTGATTGTTAGTGAATGCAGGTTTCGAAGGGAAGGAGGAGCTCATCCGGATCAACGAAGCTGGACTACTACAACAACGTTGGATTACAGGTAGGATCTAAACACTTGATTTCTCATATTGTAAAAGCATATTTAGGGAAGGATTGCTCTTATTTGTCTTGTTTGTCATTAGAAAGTCTTAGGCTTCTAGGAAGGTCGGTTGTGTCCGCACTAACGACTCTTTCTGTGTGACAGGGTGTACTGTGAATTTGTGAAACAAAAGATCCCGTAGTGGGAGTGATATGGAGGTCCCACATGGTACTTGAAGCGGGGATCCTGGCACTCATATTATCCCTCAACGATTTATAGCGTGAGGGTACTGGAGAAGTGGCCGGGATAGGAGTTTCGATACTTGACAAAACGGGTGTCTCACTCACTCTAGGAGATGTCTCATCCATGTGAGAGGTAGACATTGGAGACGAAACACTAGGAGGGGTAAAAGGAATATCGTACTCTTCAGGCTCCCAAATGGGGTTCCAATGAATTTCGTAATCCTCGTCATCCGGAGCACGAGAGTTGATCGGTTGGATACTCGGAATAACAGGTATCACTCACAACCGGTACCTCAGGAACAACGGAAGACGGAGACCCTTGATCACTTGGAACGGGAGACGGGATCGATGGTTTAGCCAGGATGTCAAACTTCAAAACAAAACCTAAGGGAATCTAACGAGAAAGGACCCTGCTCAAACTAACGCACACAAGATCTAACCAGGTAATGTTAATCGTGGCCAAATAAATTTTAAGACGCAAGCACACAACTTGACCTTTTCATGTTTTAAGAGTCGAGAAAAGGACCAAAAGATGACTCTAGTCTCCTTCGAATGTTTAGTGAGCCCGAAGTGACAAATGCTCAAGTGAGCCTTTTCATTTAAGGAGTCTGAAAAGGATAAAAAGTGACTACTCTGGAGAACTAGGCAAAAAGGTTTACCAAACAAATCCGTAAAACTACATATACACCTTGGCAGTCATATGTGTTAGAGTCGGTCTAGTAGCCCTCCATCAGCGATCAAAGCTCTTTGCATTTGCATAAGTATGTGTCTCATCATTGTCATCTCATTGCATTCCATTAGGCATGCCATAACCCTGATGGAGGAGCTGGTGTCTTTATTCCCCTCTTGGCATTGCTGGATCAAGTTGTTTCAGTCAATAAACTCTTTCAAGGTTACTTGTCTTGTCTTGAGGTCAAAAGTCGTAGGTCTAGGGTTTAGGTCCAATTTGTCTTTGAGGTCATGTCTTTAAAAGTCAATAAATTCCCAGCAGGTCAGAGGGATGACTATCAAAGTATTTCTTCAAAAGATTTCATCTTGTACAACTAATTTTTACCTTGGATTTAAAAACCCTGTTTTTAAAGACAAGGTCATTTTCTCATTTTTGTAAAAAGTTGTAAAAATTCAAAACTCTTCGAAAGTCAGTGTGCAGCCCTGGTCCCCTTTGCCAAGATTCCTCAGAAGCTATCCCTGCAAAAATTTTCAAGAAAAAGCATCAGTTCAACCAATTTCAGGACAAAAGGAAACCATAAAGTCAGCAGAGTTTAAATTTTGAAAAAGTGTCATGTTATAAACATTAGAAAGAGGGTTTGAGGGGAAATTAATTTAAATCAAGCTTATAAAACCCCTCTCTCCCTCCATTTGGTCATCATTTGCCTCAAAGCAAGAGTGAAAGGCGATTTGAAGAGAAACTGGGCGAAATTGCAGACAGAGCCCGCGCGCGACCCGTTCAGACCTGCACGCGACGTGTTGGGCAGGCGTGAAGTGTCAAGGGAGTCATGGCAGTTGGAGAAAGCATTGGCGTGACACGTTGGGCGCACGCGACCCGTCTAGACCCGCGCGCTACATATTGGGGATTCATCCACATAAAATTGCCTGTAAACTGCAAAATGACCCCAAATTTCTTCAAGGTTGCAGCATTTCAACAATTAAAACAACAAATTTTTGAGCAGAAGCAGCGGTACATTTCAGCCACTTTGCTCTTGAAACCATGTCAGAAACCGAAACCGACTATGAGCAAAGTGATGACCGTGAGTCAACACTAGAGGTTGAGGTACAAAGGAGGCCTCACAGGGGTGGTAAGAGTGGTCACCATGTGAGAGAGGAGCCCACCTCTTTGACCTATTTGCAGGCTTGTCCACTTGCAGTCACATGTTTTCGCCACTTGTCATGTTATGAGTTTTACGAGAGGATCTCTCAAATTCAGCATCACAGGGAATTGGTCCGCTTGTTTGTTTTACATTTGCATGACGGGCATGTGAACCTTGCAGGGGTGGATTTTACATTGACACCTGAGATGGTTGCTCAAGCAACAGGGATACCTAATGTTGGAGAAGAGTGGAACAAGCGCAAACTATTGGACATATTTCAGTATGAGCCCTACATTAAACCTGCATATATGAGGCACATGACTGGTGTATTTCCTTTCAGATTTTTGAGGGATGAGTATGCTCCCTTGATGAGGCTCATCATGCGCTATTTCACCTGTGAGGGCAGATTTTCATGTTTGTATTCGTACCATATTCGCTTGTTGATGCATTTCACACGGGTACGGATGATGAACATACCATTTTTCATGTGCCGGAATATTGAGAAGATGGTGCCCTTGATGCAGAGAAAGAGCCCAGCACAGCAACACAGGAGCATCTATCATTATGGTTTGATCCAGCTTGTGGTCATACATCAGTTGGCTCAGCAGGGTATCCCATGGGAGGATTTTATCTCTCGTGATTTTTTCACAGCGCCACCACCACCTCCTGAGGTTGTTCATGAGGAGGGAGGACCATCACAACAGCATGATATCCCTGAGACCAGACATGTCAGCTCTCCTCCATTGGTCACATATCAGAGAGGCCACAGGGCCTTATTTGCATCAGCTCGGCGAGTATTTTCTCCACATCAGGTGGAAGGGGTCTCGCCTTCTTCATCAGCTCAGCGAGTGTTATCTCCACATCAGGTGGAAGGGGCCTCGCTTCCGACAGCAGCACAGGTATCAGAGAGGGGCAAGCAGCCCATGATTGAGGAGGGACCGTCAGGTGATCCAGATATCGACATCATTGATCTTGACATCCATTCTCCTAGCACGGAGCTTCACGAGATCATTCAGCAAAAGGAAACTGAGAACCGCTTGTTGCAGCAAAAGTTAGAGATGGCACAATGGAAAACTACATATTTGGAGCAACGCAACAAGCAATTGGAAGATGAGCACACTCTTGATGAGTTGCAGAGGATTCATGAGGACCGCAACTTGGCTCGCAAGAGACCCGGTGATTTGGTACCCGTTGAGCGAGAGGCTATGCTTCTCCGGGTCAATGCTCATTTGGAGAGGTTGCTGGCCAAGGCCAACCAAGATAAGGACCTGCTCCGGAACATGAAGAACCACTATTGGGCCCGAATGCACGTATGCAAGGCAAGAATGAAGGTGCTCCAAAGACGGTTGGCCAAAGCACTAAAACGAAGGAAAAGGCCCGATCCCCTCCACATCTTGGCTGAGGCTTCCTTGAAGGAGCATGATGCTAAATGACTTAACTCCAGCACAAATTTCAAAAATTTTTAAGCATTTTTGGTCACTTGTGAATTTTTGGGCAAAAAACAGGTTTTCTCCACCAACACGTCGCGCGCCGCGCGCGACCCTTTCGATGGGCAACTCCTTTTCAGGAAAACTCAGAATTTTTGGATTTGTCATGCAAAGATACACTTGCTAAGAAATTGCCAAGAAATTTCACCAAGTTTTGGGCCTCCAGAAAGTAAAAAAACAAGCAAAAAATGACTTTCTGCCACCTTTTTGATACACAGGAAGCAGTCTTGGGAGATTGCAATTTTGGAGGGGAAAATGGCCATCAAATTTAGGAATTCCACTTGGGTTGGAAAGTAGACATCCAGAAATTTCCAACAAGCCCACTTTTGCCTCATTTGGAAACCTGGAAGTGCCTCAAAAGCAGCTCCAAAGGCGCGCAACGCATTCAGGATCAGGGCGCGACGTGTTGGGCAGTTTTCACAGAAATGCACCTGCAGCTCAGCAAAACGCAGTTTTGACTGGATTTGACTTTTTGGAGTAGATTTTGATCTTCCTTGTTGTAAATGATGTAATTTTATGATATTTTGACACTTATTTATCTCTTCTAGAAGATTCATTCATGAGATAGGCAAAAATTTAATGAATGAATTGGTTTCCTAGCTTATAGAGGCAAGTTGTTTTGACTGCCTAGTTTTCAGTGCTCAGTTTAGAATTGGTTGAAACAGCTCCTAGGATAGTGAGCTCGACCCCTAGAGGCAAGGAAAGATGTTAGATTTCCTATATTATGTACTTTCTTGGTCATTTTCATGGTTGGACTCTTGAGAGAGAAAGCTTCTATTGTATTACTCATTGTATCTCTGCAATTTTGGCAAAGGAAGAAAGACCAGGGTTTTGCAGTCCTTTTTGGGATTCCTGTGGTTACATGTATTGATGGTGTGTTTCTCTTTGTACTTGTAAGTTTGTTATGTGAATCATCTTCTTACTTTTCCTTCTGCAAATTAAGCAAATGAAGTGTTAAAGTAGAATTCATGATTGCCATGCTCTGCTTTTAAGTTTGCTTAATATCAATGTTTTCATCTGTTTAAGGAGAACTCAAGGTGTTTACTTGCTCTCCTTAGCTCCTCACCAGCCATTCTTGCCCATCTGACTCTTTCAAAGGCATCAATATAGTCTCCTACCTTTCCCCAAAGAACCCCCTGCAAAAACTGTGTCTAATCCCCGCACCCAAAATTGCCTTTCCCCGATTTTCCACCAAAATCCTAAAAATCTCAAATCAAACCTTTTATCAGTTTACTAGCCTAAAATCAGTGTTCTTTATTGGTTATCTCCGCCCTTTGAAAATCTTTGCTGAGATATACCGGAGAGAGCCCTCTCCTGCCCCGTAGGGCTAGCTACGAGGCTAAGTGGTTTGATGTTGCCTTGGAGTTTGCCTTTCTCAGCCTGAGGTGAAATTTCAAGCGCTAACAATATGAAAACCAAGGACTTCCTGTACGGCAGTCAATCTTCCCGAATGCTGTGTTCGGTGCGTTATGGCTTGTAAGGCGGCAGACACGGCTTCCTGTGGATAAAGGATGATAACCTAGTGGGGTCTCCCCATATACTCGACGGTACGTGGGAGCTCAAGTCCGTGCTAGACCACTTGTTGCGTCACGGAAGGATGAATCACCCAACCTTAAGTGAAACAAAAGTGACTAGGTTTAACGACGCCGGAGCACGTCTCTAGCCTAGACCTCTAAACAATGAGCGTTATGTTCCAATGCATTTTTAAGTTCATTCAGTTCATTTTACGGTTGATCTTTGATTAGGTTTCGATTTCCAGGTCCTATCGTATGTAATCTCTCACAATTCCCTAAATGCAATCTATATGCCAAAAAGTATCATTTCGTTCGATGAACACTAACTACGAGAGAGTTGAGAACTTTTCAATCAAACAAAATGACCATAAACAATCAAGAACCACTCTAATGCAGCTAATGGCAATAAACGAAACTTTTCTTTAAAGTCACTAATCAATGAAAAGCTCTAATTTCCATTAACTAATTCAACGCAAAAGACACTGTTTGTTTTCTTTTCAATGGGAAAGTGCACTAAACAAATTTTGAGAGACAATAACACCGAGTAAAAAAGACAAATTTCACTCAATGAGAATGCAATCAAATCCCCAAAACACCAAGGCAGTCCTTCAAACCAAAAAGAAAACACAAAGACCTCTATGAGCTATGTGATCTAAGCCCAAATGAAGCCAGGCGAAATCCAAGCGGAAAAGAAGCAAATCACTTGAATAACAATAAATTTTTTTGACAACTACTGAGCAAGTGCAAAAGAGTAATCAAAAAGTCGACTGGACGATCAAAGAACCCAAAACTCCTACGGAAGGCTCGATGCATAAGGCCACTAGATGCCCTAGGGCTGAAATGTGAAATCGATGGAAAGAGGCAAACACCCGAAGGATGGAGGTCGAAAACCAGTCAAACAAGGATCAAACACACTCCAACAATTGAAAAAGATGTGGCAAGATACAAATCCAAGCTCAGAAAGCTGGAAAACAAGCAAACTGGAAAAGTTGACAGGTCTGGCGCGACTGTCAGGCTGTAACTCGCACTTTTAAGGGATTGGCGCAGGTTGTCTTTGAGCAACATGCGCCAACTGGCGCGACTGTCAGGCAAAAAAGCGCGCTAATCAAGCTTGCTAGGTCAAAAATAAAAACAAGCAGTCCAAGGCTTGGTTAACAGTATCCAGGTAGACCAGGAAGCAAGAGACAGCAAGAAATCCAACCCAGAAAGCTATCTAAGCAATCCAAACAAGAGAAAACCAAAGAGACAAGACAAACTCCAAGTTGTTTAGTCCGTAAACCAACTTGGAGATTGACTGAAGTGGCGTTGATCTACTTCGCTAATGCAAAGCAATAGCGTTTCGAAGGCTATCTGGCCGTACTTCAGGCTCCGTCTAAAGTTTACAAATCAAACAACAAGCTAACTCCCCAGTGGAGTCGCCAAATTGTTGTGGAGGTAAATCCCCTCTGCGGACAGAGACGATCCCTACTAGCCCAGACCGGGTCTAGCAACAATCAAACAATGTTATCACGCAAGTTCCTAATTGCAAATTAAAGGGGGATGATGAGAACCTACCTGGATTCCAACGCTAATATTCGTAGAAGAGACGTCGCTCTCGTTCCCTTGCCTCGGCCGGTCACGATCCCCACGATCTCCGTGATTGGACACCTGCACATGCAAAGAACAACACAAATACAAGCATAAAATCCAATAGATGCAATTATATATCAGTCAGAAAAGATATAACTCAACATCAATCATTACAAAGGACAATGAGAGTGGAACCATAATGATAGTCATCTATTATTGGTAAATAACAAAGAAGAATACAACCATAGTTCTGACGTCAAATCCTCCTTTGGCTGGGTGATCAGCTACACAAGTCTTGCAAAGCTTGTTGGGATGGGAAACAAACCTCTCTCTCTCTTTGGTGACAAGAATCTCCTTACTTAGATTTGGCCTTATGGATGCAAAGAAGGCTCTTGCAACTTCTTGAATTCACACTATCTTAGCACTATGCTGGAACTAGCTTGCCCAAGGCATAGAGACAAGCTTTTATAGATAGAGGGGAAGGAGATAAGATCAATCACAATTTCCATGGGATTGGTTTTATCACTTAGAAGCTTCCATGAAAGGTGGCAAACCACTTCCCTTCTATGGAGATTTGAAGCCAAACCATCTTAACTCAAAACAGATTCAGTTGGTGAATGGGTTAAGGAGAACCTTCGAAAGCTTGTTTGTTAAAAACTTTACCCAAGTGGGTTGGCGCAAGTGCGACTCTGAGACAGAGCGCCAATGGCGCACCCTCTTTAGAGGATTTCCTCCATTGGCGCGAGCAGTACACTGTGGAACTACGCCAATAAAAAAGAGGTCTTTTTATGGGTATTCTGCAGGAGATGTCTTCAGGGCATATGAAGCTCACACTTAGAGGAATATAATGCAAGTGGTTTCAGGTTATGTCACTTCTCACAAGTCCCGGAATGAGTCCTCCAATGTACGGGAGAGGGGAAACAGGGACGGTGACAAACGGTGACAAATTACTGTGTAACAGATGCCCCCTAAAGCATGAGGCCCGAGAGAGAGAGAGGGGTGAAATGCTTTACAAGAACATGCGTAACTGAAAACACTGCCGCCGGAGAACCTGCATAAAGAAGTACAACTGATATCTCAAGTACATGATATATGTGGTATGGGTGCAACCATCCATAACAGAGCATACAAGAATCTAGATCCAAGGTATGGGCGCAACCATCTAGTGAGGATCGATAAATAGACTCAGGCATGGTCGCAACCATCCATTGAATGAGTCATGTAATGATCATAATGAGCCACAAATCGCAGCCTGGATTCCAACAAACAAAATCCAGGGTCTTGCGCTCCATCTCGATCCGAACAGAGTACAAGTTCAGGCATGTGAATACATGAGTTGGAGTCGAACATGCATGAACATCGTCTGATTACCAGCCAATAGTGAAAACTGTTAACAGACGCGAGAGGTACCACCAATAATGACAATGGCCCTCAAGGTACTATAGGTACAATCTATGGCGTGTGAATGAGTGAGCTGGCGTCAAACACCCGTAGAAGCATTCGATCGGAGGCCAATGATGAAAACCTGGCGTCGAACATGAAGAACCTGCCATTGAGGCATGCAGGCTCCAAGGTACTGGAAGGGAATCTCTAGATCAACTTCCTGGATAATGAGCTGAAGTCGACAGGAAGTGACCTTGATCAAAGGTGGGACATAGTGTTTCCCACATCATTGACACGAGATAGAGGAAGAATGTTGTGGTGAATCAGGATTATGTGAAGTATCAGAGGGAGGTTGTAATTCTGCAGAGGTCAACTTCTCTTGAACATATCGGCGGCACGACAGTGGACTTGGCAGTATTTGACATCAAATGAGCAGAGGTCATGGTGACAAGGCAATGAGCAGATGAGAGGTCAAATAGGATCACCCAAACCCATGGAGGCAAGTTTGAAAACAAGATGAGATATCCCCACCCAGACACGAATGCAGACAAGTGCCATGTTCAAGAGCGACATACTTCTGACACGACAATAATTATGGGTCCATTTTCCCCACCATTTCTGGCGAGTACCCCGATTATTTTTTGATGACAAGCTTGACGGGGATAGCATATGCTTGTCAGGCGTCATTACGACAGAATCCGATGTCATTAAATTTTAACGATTTTGACAAAGGAAGAACTCGACGTCTTTTCCTGTTTAGAGAGTCTGAAAAGACAGCAGAAAAGAAAACTCCAGGGGGGTCCTTTTTCGTAAAGTTGTGTCTCGCGAGCCCGAAAAAGTATAAAACAATTCTCGAAAGAACCGCCCGATCATTACGATCAAGGAGTACTTTTCATATGTAGTGACATCGACCTGAAAAAGTAAAAAAACGATCGATATCACGTCGTTTCATAACCATTAACGAACCTGAAACGACAAGGGTCCGACGATCTTTTCATTTTTTACACGGTCGGAAAAGAGTTTAAAGACGACCGCCTCTTATTTATGTTTAACGAGTCAAGAGGGATAACTCGGCGATCTTTTCATGTTTAGCGAGTCAGAAAAGAGCTGAAAGATGACTCCACAGTGACTTTTTTGTGTATTTACCGAGTCTGAAAAAGTATAAAATACAACTCGTTTCACCATCGAAGTTGCGTAAAAGACTTGTCGCTGCACAAGAAGCAAGCGTAAAACCCATTTTCGACCAAAAATATATTAAAATATTCAAAAAATAACTTTTTAAACCTAAGTATAAGTCAAAAAGTTTATAAATATGGTGAAAATGGTAAAAAATAGAATTACTTTTACTTTTTACCTCTTTGAATAGTAGCAGTGGTTTGTTTGGGGAGCGAACTTCAGACTGTGATTTCAGCCAATCCGTGCAACCATTCGGGATTTCGTCAGTTCCAGGTAAGAGGTGCTTCCCTTAGCTCCATTTCCATACATTTTTTATGCATTTTGTGTCCTGATTGAGCCTCTGCAAGGAGGATTTCAAAATTTAGGGCTGCACCCATTGGCGCGGGTATCCGGCACGGACCCGCGCTAATGGGGTGATTTTCCTAAAGGGGTCGCGCCATTGGCGCGACTGTTTTGGAAACAGTCGTGCCAACCACACGACCTAATTTTCCTTTTGAAATTTCCCATTGCATTTGAAATTTGTCTGGATTGTAGGTTTACCAGTGTTCTAATAACGATTTATTCATCCTTGTGGGCGCAGGAAAACAGGCAAAATGGTGGTGGAATGGAAAGAAAGGGAACATGATGCCATAGATGCCTTGGCTATAGAGGACGAGGGATGCATGAACGCCTTAAGAGACTGTGGTCTCAAGAAATTCTTCCTCACATCTTATCTGCGAGCTCAGCCTGAGTTATTGCAATTCATAGTTGACGCTTGGGATGCTGATGACCAAGTATTCCGCTTATGGGACCAAACATTAGAGCTGGACGTGTCCGATGTGTATTTCATCACTGGGTTATCCCGGAGAGGGGCGAGGCCCATCTTGACCGGAAGTAGACCTTCCGGGGAGAATATGGGTGAAGTGATGGCCCGAGTGTGTCCAGGGGCACAATTTGGGAAAAACAGTGCCAAGGTGGATATTGCCACTGTTCGGGACTTGGTTCTCAAGGTGATACTGTTCACCATCACTCGTGTAGCCGGGGTACTGGCGCCCCATGAGGCGAGCAAGAATCATCTGCTACTAGTGACAGAATGCCTCAGCCCCACCATTTTTGACTAGGCTACAGCGGTGACCACCAATATCAAAAGGCATCTTACAAAGTGTAAGCGAGGAGGAGTGAAACAGTTCGGGTATGGCTCAATTGTGGTGTCGTTCTTCTTGGAACGATTACCCATTTTTCAGATTCAGGGAGCTATAGTGGTCGATCCATTGCCACGAGAGCCTAGGATGGCTCGCTGGGCAGCACTGATGCCCAGAGGAGGAGGGGGCCAGCAAATGTCCTGGCGGCCCGAGTTCTTTATATGGCTCCGCCGTCAGCTAATCATGGTGGAGGATTGGCCATACGCGGGGACTAATTTCACTGGGGATCCAGACCTCCCACTGCCAGAGGGAGAGGAGTGGGAGGAGGAGTTGGGTATGATCTCTTTGTTTTTTGATGTTTTATGTATTTTTTGTTTTTGTCAATACATGCATGTTCTGATGACAGTTTTATATATATGCAGATGTTGGCCCAGAGCGACCAGCTGGCTTGTCTCCTGTAGCGCGGAGGGTCCAGCCCGCAGCTGACCCTCAAACAGAGGGTGCCGTGGGGGAAGAGCTGGTTCAGAATCTCGAGGGACTCACTCGAGGGATTCCAGGTTATGCTAGACTGGCGGATGTGCCCTTTGCATACCAGAGGCACACAGTGGGGGTGCCGAGTCGTGTCTATCGTCTGTTGAGATGATTGGTGCGCGCGGTGACGTGCTATCATGAGCACCACCGCGATTAGACTTCTAGGCTTCTTTTATGCATATTTTTGAGGGACATGTCGTCCCGGGATGTATCAGGATGAACATGTATTATTTTTTGAACTATGTAATGCACGTGGTGCAAACATTGCGACACACACACACATATATATATATATATATACATATGCCTATGGTTTATTATTGTGCTTTTATGTGCTTTCTTGTATGATGTTTTGATTATAAATTACGCAAATGTCTATCTAATACATGATTAGCCAATGCATCAGATAATGTGTTTAATCGTCGTGGAATATGCTGATATGTGATAAAGTCAAAATTCCTTTCTAACAATTTAACACGTAAGTACAACCTTAAAATGTGACGGTCTCTGACGGAATATCGCCCATTGAGCTGATGGACGACAAGTTGAGAGTCTAGGTTAACAACCAATGTACGAATATTGAGATTAATCGCCTCGGCTAATAATTCAATAACAACACTATATTCAACGACATTGTTTGTAGTACAGCCTAAACACACACCTTGAAGATCTATCAACTCACCGTGAGGATCGTAGATCACCCACATCGTAGAGGAAAAATTGCGAGTGCTGCGGCAGGCACCATCAGCGAAACCAACATAAGGTGCACCTGACATCTGTACAAGAAGCAAAAACACAATAAGGGGCAATCATGCCTTCACACCAAGCCAAAAACATGAAAACACACACACACACACACACGCATGTATAAATCGAAGTGCATGGAATCATGCATAGTACTTTTTCAAGTACAGCCCATTGCGAGGCTTATCAAGAGGATTACCTTCGTAGTCAACTAGCTCATATGCCGCCTTCTACAACACTTTCTTTACAATATAAGGGCCTAGCCACATGGGGTCGAGTTTTCCTGCCCCCAGCTTGTCATTTGCTTGGTCGTATAGCAGGACTAGATCTCCCTCAACAAAGGAACGAGGATGGATGGTATGGTCGAAGTGAGTTTTAACTCTCTTCTTTTGAGCTTCGATAGCTAGAGAGGCTAGGCGACGGGTCTCGTCCAGCCGTTCTAGGTAAAGAAGCCGTTCCTCTACTGGAGTAGTGTTGGGAAGCAACTCGATGGCTATTTTTAACGAAGGGATTTCACATTCTATAGGAAGGGTAGCCTCTAGTCCGTAAACTAGTTGAAATGGAGTGAAACCGGTGGCATCCTTCACAGAGGTTCGGTAGGCCCACAAGGCGGGAAACAACATCAGATGCCAATTAGACTTATGCATGTCAATAGTACGTTGAAGCATTGTAACCAAAATTTTGTTAACGGCTTCAACTTGGCCGTTAGACTGAGGATAGTACGGGGTCGAACTATCATGCCGTAAGCCTAGTTGGGTTGTCAGTTCGGTCATCATGTGATTACGGAAATGCTTTCCGTGATCCGTGACGATGGCCTGCGGAACTCTGAACCGCGTAATAACATGATTGAACAAAAACTACGCCACTGTGTGACCGTCTTCAGTTAATGTGGGCATCGCCTCGGCCCATTTTGTAAAGTAATCGACGACAACGATAATAAACCCATGCCCCCCGGCCGAGCGAGGCTTACAGGTCGTATAATCAATGCCCCATTTTGCAAAAGGGCCAACAACGACTACAGGGTGCAGCGAGGCTGGTGGCGCACACATCTTCCGCTGGTATATCTGGCACGCATGACACGAACGAACGGCAAGAATGCAATTCTTAAAAATGGAGGGCCAGAAATAACCAACGCAAAGGATTTTTTTAGCTGTGGCATATCTGGACATGTGACTACCACAGGCGCCAGAGTGGCAGTCATTCAGGACTCTCTCAGCTTCCTCGAGGGTTAGACATTGGCGGAGAACGGAGTCAACGCCGAGACGATACAGGGTGTCCTCGATGATACGATAGGGTTGAGACTGATGACGGATCCGCCGCCGAGCATCTTTGGATACAGCGGGGCGGAAAGAGGACGTCTGCAAATATACAATAATATCCCCGTACCAGGGATCGAGGGTGCTGATCAGAAAAAGAGTTTCGTCCGGGATATGATCCTCTGAAAGAGAGGGTACAGAAGGAGATGGCAAAGAGCAAAGTAACTCAGCAAAGACCAGGGACTTCTTAGACTTGGCAGCAGTGAATTCCAAGTCAAACTCTTGGAGGATGACGATCCACTTTGAGTATTTTCCCCCCAGCAACTAACGCGAAAAAATGTACATCATTGGGTTGCAATCAGAAATCACGGTCGTGGTGCGCAACAAGATATAATGCCAGAAACATTGGACGGCACAAACAGCGGCCAATGTCAACTTCTCGATGTAAGCGTATCGAGTTTCCGTGTCTAAGAGGTTGCGGGTGAGGTAATATATGATGTGCTCATTGTCATCATCATCATCTTGCAAGAGAACCATGCCGATAGTGGTATCGGCGGTGGCCAGATACAAAGTATAATCACGATGGTAATTCAGAGGTCGCAATAATGGAGCAGAAACAAGGAGACCCTTGAGACGCTCGAAAGACTCCTGGGCGATAGCATCCCAATGAAAGGGTGTATCTCGCTTCAATAACCGTGTAAAACCTTTAGCCACCTCAGCATAGCTCGGAACAAATCGTCTTAGGAAATTTGCTTTGCCCTGCAAGCTCTGCAACTAATGCAATGAAGCAGAGGGAGGAAGATTCAGAATAGCCTCGACTTTGAGGGGATCCAGACGGATGCCCTCTCGGGAGACGATAAACCCAAGTAGTCGGCCTGATTCAACGCAGAAGACACATTTATGAGGATTTAACCTGATACGGTAGTGTCGACAGCAGAGAAAGGTTTCACAAAGGTGGGAAGGATGGTCCTGACGTTTGACTGAATGAGCTAGAAGATCATCCAGATATGGTTGTACAATGTGACAGATGTCATGAAAAGCATAGGACATTTCACGTTGGAAGGTAGCACCGGCATTCTTCAAACCGAAAGGGAGCTTCTTGTAGGCAAAAGTGCCCCAAGGACAGATAAAGGCCGTCTTATGCTGATCAGCGGGCGCAATATTGATCTGGTTATACCTAGAAAAACCGTCCATAAACGAATAGATTTTGCTTCCTGCACACTCATCAATGAGCTGATCGATTAAGGGTGTGGGGAAGTTATCCTTAGGACAGGCGCGGTTAATGTCACGGTAATCAACACAGACTCGAATGGTGCCCTGCTTTTTGTTCACAGGGACTATATTAAAAACCAATCCGTAAGAGGAATGGGGTAAATGAAACCAACCTTGAGAAGCTTTTCAACTTCTGCTTTAATGGCTGCAGCCTTTCGGGGGTGCACGGGGCATAGGCGTTGAAGAACGAGCTTAGAACCCGGATATGTAGGTATCTCATGCACCACTATGCTAGGGTCAATGCCGGGCATCTCTTCGTAGGACCAAGCGAAGACATCACAGAATTCGCGAAAAAGATCGGTGTAGAGTTGAACTTCCTCCGGAGTCCAAGTGACTCCAATGTGAATATGCTCGACAATCCCTGGTTTCACAGAGATGTCGATGGGTTGGGTCTATGTGATGTTTCCCATATTGCCTTCAGAAGACACTTGATAAACTTGAATAGGTGTTTGAAGGGGTTGAAATGGGATACAAGAAGCAAACCGTTCGAGACAGGCGATCATTTCCTGATGGGCAGGGAGGAACGAGGAACGGTGGTGATAATCAGACCAAGGGGGTTCCTTAAGAGACATGGTCTCTATAATGGCTTCATCGGAAGGAAATATTTCCTTTAATGGATCCAATGTAGCGTCATCTCCAAGCCAAGGGGAATGAACGTACGAGTCGGGAACGCTGCTTGGAGGAGAAGGTTCGGGAGGGGGAGCCAATGCAGCAACGATTTCAACGTAGTTGAGCTCGGCAGGACTCAAGGGCATCGTATCGCCCCAAGATTCTATCTGATTAGCGGGAGGAAGGACCCACGGATCATATCGCATGGAAATCATATTGATAGGAGCGAGATTAGGAGGTGGGAGGGAGAAGACACCCATCAGGGCGGGATATTTAAAGAGTCCAACTCCCACACTCTCACATGATTTGGAGGTATGCTCCACGAAAGGCACGTTGCCTTCGGAAGAGGAGGCGAAGAAGGAGAGCTAGTCCACGGTGACAATCTTCCCCTGATGAGGGAAACGAATGACACGGAAAAGAGAGGAAGCCACGGCTTGCATGGCGTATGTCCAGCTACGTCTGAGGAGGAGGTTGTAGGTAAGATTAGCATCAAAAACTTCGACCTCCACTTCGATCGTCTTCCCTTCCAAAGAGATGGGCAACCATTGGAGGATATCGTAAGGACGGGACTCTCTTCCATCAAAGGCTTCCGATGTTGTAGGAGACTGGCTCAGCGTCGGAGAACCAATAGCTTTCCAACAGGCAACAGACATGATGCAAGTCGAAGCACCTTCATCAATGACTGTACGATGAATCGTTTTAGTATTGATAATGACCTATATGAGGAAAGCGATTTGGTGAGGTAGTCTCGGCGTATGGACCTCGATGTCAAAAGAAATCAGATCCGAGTCAGCCGGGTCTATGCCACCGATGGCCGATAGCAAGGACTTCCTCTGGGAGGGGCAGCTCTGGAGCACTTCTAGGGCGGACATAGCAGACGCAGCCTGAGCTAAGTCCTCAACGATGCTGTAGTTCTGGGCAACACGAGCATTAGGGTTGTAAGAAGACATCCGGAGTACACCTTTTGGAGGGGGTCGGATAGTCGTCTCAGTGCTAGGTCTCTCGATGTGGAGTGGACCAGAACTGAACGAAGGAGTGCTGGAGGAGACCTCAGGCTCTTTCCCAGCATGCGACATATATTCTTTTGCTCGAGTAGTGACGTGGATGGGAATCGTCCCAGCCATAAATACTTGAGAGCCGAATGAAGAAGAGGGTTGCGATGGATCTGCCACCATTTGAGTTTGCTGTGAAGGGAAAGGTTCTTTAAGCACAACAGGAGTCCCAGGAGCACCTTTCAACAATCGACTAACTTCGGACCACCTGGGGCAGTCTTTAGTATAGTGATCCTCGTCACAGATAAGACAATGATACTTAGGTTTACGTTTAGCTCCTTCCTCGGGTGGAGGTTTAGGGGAGTCCTGTCTGCGCTGTTCGGATTTATTCTTGGCTTTCCCTTTCTTTTTCCCTTTCGAGGATTTATCCGCCGTGGTGGAGTGAACGGCGTTAACCTCGGAAGTGTTTCCAGAATTAGATTAACCCTGAGAAGTGTTTTCGCTAGAAGCATTTGGTTTTTGCTTCCCAGGGTTCGCGGATGATTTCTTTGAAGATGCGTTTACAAAGCCAATAACACCGTCAACAGATGGCTTTGGCGGAGCTTTGGATGTTCCAGGTCTTGGGGCGTCTAGCAAATAATCATATAAAGTACCCGACTGAGAATAAACTAAGTCGAGGTACTGAGCACGCGCGATAGCTTTCTATTCAGTTACACAAGCTCCCATAGCAATATCTCACGCGATCGCAGGGACAAAGGAGGTTGTAAACCAATCGGTTAGGAGCTGATCAGGAATCTACAACTTGATCAAACGACGATGCTGTTTCCATTCATGTATATGATCGGATATATGCGTGGCCGTGTCCTGTTTGAGAGACGTAAGGAGATGCGTCCCTGTCTCATACCGAATGGGTGACTGAAAATGAGTTAGGAATGCCATAGCCAATGAGTTGAAATCTTGAAATGTTCCGCGATTCAACTCAATATACCACTTAGCGGCCGAGCCGGTGAGAGTCCTTTGGAAGAGGCGGAGCCCAATGGAATCATCAAGCCACGAGTTGGATTAGCACCAAAGGTGATAGGTAATGACATGGGCTTGAGGGTCCTCACCAGCTTTGCCATCGAATTTCGGGCAATCACCGGGCATCTTAGTTGGAATTGGTGGCCAATATGGATTATGAAGAATGGGGTCATTTGTAAATTTGGACACATCTGGCAGTTCCAATGTCGCTAAGAAAGGTAATTGAGGGTTGAAGGACATCTGTGGCCGTGGAAGAGAGGTAGTACCAGGGTTCCAACCAGGTGGTGGTTGCCCCCATGGACTTTGTCCGGACGGGCCTGGCCCATAAGGGTTCTGCCCATAGGGATTTTGTCCATAGGGGTTCTGTCCATAGGGATTCTGTCCATAAGCAGACAGTTGACCCTGGATCTGCCCCCCAACACCCCATGGATTAGCAACTTGACTTGCAGGCGCAACATATTGTTGCTGATAATTCTGATAAAGGGTGACCTGCATTTGTTGATAATTTTGATAAGGGGCTAACTGAGTTTGCCCCTTGGGTTGCTGGTAACCATACAGTTGTTGAGCTCCATACTGAGCCTGATAAACAGGCTCCGCCTGGTAAGAAGGTTGGGATTGCAACCCACCTTGGATCTGAAAACCAACTTGAGTCTGGGGCCCAGAAGGATGTCCTTGAATAGGTTGAGCTTGGACCATCTGGCCGGAAGTTTGTCCTGGTTGGGTTTGGGACGGACCTGTTTGCCCAGAAGGATGAGCTTGCTGGGTACTAGGTTGTCCTTGTGCAACCGAGGGTTGTCCTTGCGGAATAGATGGTTGAGCGGGCTGGACGGCCGGTTGACCAGCTTGTCTAGAAGGATGACTAGGTTGGGCAGTGGGTTGGTCCTGCTGTACGTAGGGCTGACCCCCTTGCCCAGAAGGGTACCCCTGCTGGACTGCCGGTTGACCTTGTTGAATATAAGTTTGTCCTGCTTGTACAAAGGGATAACCTTGCTGGACACCAGGTTGCCCTGGATTACCAGAAGGTTGAGTCAGATAAGTAAAAGATGGACCACCAGCGGCCGAAGGTTGTCCCTGATAGGGTTGTCCTTGTGGGCCCCCAGGTTGTCCTGTGTAAGACTGGTCGTAATATTGCTGCCCTTGGGGGGTTTGTGTATAAGATGGCTGGACTTGGTTAGGCGGTGCCTGAAGCTATGCAGGCATTGCTTGGCCCCCATGGTAAGTGGTGGTGCCCCAAGCAACGGATAATGGTACCGAGACCTCAACAACAGGTTGAGTAGTCAAGGGTCTGGAAAGATAAAGGAACTGACCAGTAGAATCGTAATAATAAAATGGACCTTGCGCATTCGGATCCTGAACAGCTTTCCCATACTGATCATACAGCCCCCCTCCTGGGACAGGACCAGAAGAGGGTGGTGCACTTTGTGCAGGATGAACAACTTTGGGTGTATGTGTCGGCTGGCCGCTACTCACTTGACCGTGAGGCGGACCAGTACCAGTAGTCACAGCTGAAGACGCTGTAACGGCACTAACAACCGGAGTTGAATGTGCTACACAAACAGTTGGATTCATTGGAACTGAAGTGACGGGTGTACTGTGAACTTGTGAAACAAAAGATCCCGTAGTGGGAGTGATACGGAGGTCCCACATGGTACTTGAAATGGGGATCCTGGCACTCATATTATCCCTCAACGACTTATAGCGTGAGGGTACTGGAGAAGTGGCCGGGTTAGGAGTTTCGATATTCGACAAAACGGGTGTCTCACTCACTCTAGGAGATGTCTCATCCCTGTGAGAGGTAGACATTGGAGACGAAACACCAGGAGGGGTAAAAGGAATATCGTACTCTTCAGGCTCCCAAATGGGGTTCCAATGAATTTCGTAATCCTCGTCGTCCGGAGCGCGAGAGTTGATCCGTTGGATACTGGGAATAACAGGAAGAGTATCACTCACAACCGGTACCTCAGGAGCAACGGAAGACGGAGACCCTTGATCACTTGGAACGGGAGACGGGATCGATGGTTCAACCAGGATGACAAACTTCAAAACAAAACCTAAGGGAATCTAACGAGAAAGGACCCTACTCAAACTAACACACACAAGATCTAACCAGGTAATGTTAATCGTGGCCAAATAAATTTTAAGACGCAAGGACACAACTTGACCTTTTCATGTTTTAAGAGTCGAGAAAAGGACAAAAAGATGACTCTAGTCTCCTTCGAATGTTTAGTGAGCCCGAAGTGACAAATGCTCAAGTGAGCCTTTTCGTTTAAGGAGTCTGAAAAGGATCAAAAGTGACTACTCTGGAGAACTAGGCAAAAAGGTTTACCAAACAAATCCGTAAAACTGCATATACACCTTGGCAGTCATATGAAAACCAAGGACTTCCCATACGGCAGTCAATCTTCCCGAATGCTGTGTTCGGTGCGTTACGGCTTGTAAGGCGGCAGACATGGCTTCCTGTGGATAAAGGATGATAACCTAGTGGGGTCTCCCCATATACTTGACGGTACGTGGGAGCTCAAGTCCATGCTAGACCACTTGTTGCGTCACGGAAGGAGGAATCACCCAACCTTAAGTGAAACAAAAGTGACTAGGTTTAACGACGCCGGAGCACGTCTCTAGCCTAGACCTCTAAACAGTGAGCGTTATGTTCCAATGCATTTTTAAGTTCATTCAGTTCATTTTAGGGTTGATATTTGATTAGGTTTCGATTTCCAAGTCCTACCATATGTAATCTCTCACAATTCCCTAAATGCAAGCTATATGCCAAAAAGTATCATTTCGTTCGATGAACACTAACTACGAGAGAGTTGAGAACTTTTCAATCAAACAAAATGACCATAAACAATCAAGAACCACTCTAATGCAACTAATGGCAATAAACACAACTTTTCTTTAAAGTCACTAATCAATGAAAAGCTCTAATTTCCATTAACTAATTCAACGCAAAAGACACTGTTTGTTTTCTTTTCAATGGGAAAGTGCACTAAACAAATTTTGAGAGACAATAACACCGAGTAAAAAAGACAAATTTCACTCAATGAGAATGCAATCAAATCCCCAAAACACCAAGGCAGTCCTTCAAACCAAAAAGAAAACACAAAGACCTCTATGAGCTATGTGATCTAAGCCCAAACGAAGCCAGGTGAAATCCAAGCGGAAAAGAAGCAAATCACTTGAATAACAATAAAAAGTTTTGACAACTACTGAGCAAGTGCAAAAGAGTAATCACAAAGTTGACTGGATGATCAAAGAACCCAAAACTCCTACAAAAGGCTCGATGCACAAGGCCACTAGATGCCCTAGCGCTGAAATGTGAAATCGATGGAAAGAGGCAAACACCCGAAGGATGGAGGTTGAAAACCAGTCAAACAAGGATTAAACACACTCCAACAATTGAAAAATATGTGGCAAGATACAAATCCAAGCTCAGAAGGCTGGCAAACAAGCAAACTGGAAAAGTTGACAGGCCTGGCGCGACTGTCAGGCTGTAACTCGCGCTTTTAAGGGATTGGCGCAAGTTGTCTTTGAGCAACATGCACCAACTGGCGTGACTGTCAGGAAAAAAAGCGCGCTAATCAAGCTTGCTAGGTCAAAAATAAAAACAAGCAGTCCAAGGCTTGGTTAACAGTATCCAGGTAGACCAGGAAGCAAGAGACAGCAAGAAATCCAACCCCGAAAGCTATCTAAGCAATCCAAACAAGAGAAAACCAAAGAGACAAGACAAACTCCAAGTTGTTTAGTCCGTAAAACAACCCGGAGATTGACTGAAGTGGCCTTGATCTACTTCGCCAATGCAAAGCAATAGCATTTCGAAGGCTATCTGGCCGTACTTCAGGCTCCATCTCAAGTTTACAAATCAAACAACAAGCTAACTCCCCAGTGGAGTCGCCAAATTGTTGTGGAGGTAAATCCCCTCTACGGACAGAGTCGATGCCTACTAGCCCAGACCGGGTCTAGCAACAATCAAACAATGCTATCACGCAAGTTCCTAATTGCAAATTAAAGGGGGATGATGAGAACCTACCTGGATTCCAACGCTAATATTTGTAGAAGAGACGTCGCTCTCGTTCCCTTGCCCCGGCCGGTCACGATCCCCACGATCTCCGTGATTGGACACCTGCACATGCAAAGAACAACACAAATACAAGCATAAAATCCAATAGATGCAATTATATATCATTCAGAAAAGATATAACTCAACATCAATCATTACAAAGGACAATGAGAGTGGAACCATAATGATAGTCATCTATTATTGGTAAATAACAAAGAAGAATACAACCATAGTTCTGACGTCAAATCCTCCTTTGGCTGGGTGATCAGCTACACAAGTCTTGCAAAGCTTGTTGGGATGGGAAACAAGCCTCTCTCTCTCTTTGGTGACAAGAATCTCCTTACTTAGATTTGGCCTTATGGATGCAAAGAAGGCTCTTGCAACTTCTGGAATTCACACTATCTTAGCACTATGCTGGAACTATCTTGCCCAAGGCATAGAGACAAGCTTTTATAGATAGAGGGGAAGGAGATAAGATCAATCACAATTTCCATGGGATTGGTTTTATCACTTAGAAGCTTCCATGAAAGGTGGCAAACCACTTCCCTTCTATGGAGATTCGAAGCCAAACCATCTTAACTCAACACGGATTCAGTTGGTGAATGGGTTAAGGAGAACCTTCGAAAGCTTGTTTGTTAAAAAATTTACCCAAGTGGGTTGGCGCGAGTGCAAATCTGAGACAGAGCGCCAATGGCGTGCCCTCTTTAGAGGATTTCCTCCATTGGCGCGAGCAATACACTGTGGAACCGCGCCAATGCAAAAAGAGGTTTTTTTATCGGTATTCTGCAGGAGATGTCTTCAGGGCATATGAAGCTCACACTTAGAGGAATATAATGCAAGTGGTTTCAGGTTATGTCACTTCTCACAAGTCCCGGAATGAGTCCTCCAATGTACGGGAGAGGGGAAACAGGGATGGTGACAAACGGTGACAAATTAATGTGTAACACCCTTGTTCACTTCTCTTATTTCATTTCCATGATTTCTTAGTTAAAAATATTTGCATCGTTCCTCCTTTGTTACAACAATTTAGTGAATGGTAGATTTCTCTGTTCATGTAGAATTTAGATTTGGTAATGCATTTACCTTCCTTAGTGAGCTTTTATGTTTTTTACATAAATAGTTTGAGCCACTTGATGAGTATTTTTAGTTAGAAAATCATGTTTTCCACTTAATTAGAAATTTGGGAGTTCCTACAGAAGTTTCCTGTAGCAATATAGAGCTTCTTGTAGAACCACATAAAACCTCATTCTTTTCAAGAATATTATTAACAATGCATATTTCTTCATCATGAATGTCAGTATCGGGTAATATATGCTTACAGTAGGATTTAGGGAATAGTTAGGGTTTGATTATTTCAAGTTTCGTTTCCTGTTTTATTGTAATTCATTTCTTGCAATAGAATATAATGTACTGTTTCTACTTCATTTCTTGTAGTTAGAAGGATAATATTAGGATTAAATGTATTTTCCAAGAGAACTTTTGATTCTCTACAACTTAGTTCCATAGAAGTGATTTTCAAGTCCTTCATAATTGGCTTCCTTTAGATATATTTCCTTTACTAAGAATTAAAATTAAGACACAGAATGACATTAGATAGGCATGATTAGATGCATCTATAGTAAAGAGAGAAATCGTCTTAACCATACAATGCACAACTACTTGAAGTTTGTATGACCATGGGTTGATAATTAAAGTAGAAGATCCAAAGGAAGGTAGATTTTTTTATACATTTCAGAGGCCCATCACTTTTTGATATCATTGGAGGGGAGGTGCTAAAAGTTTGTAATTGTCTCTTTCATTTTTTACACGTATAAGCACAATAAAAAGGAAAAGAAAAAATTTAGTAGGGTTATTTTACTTATTTTTCTAAATAGCATGCATGCCTAAACTAAGAAATAATTCAAGAAAATTCTTTCCAAAAACATCGACCTATGAACCAAGAACTAAGTTGACTGTGTGAACCTTCCTCTCTCTAAGAAGCATTATACCTTACAAACTTTTGGGAGAGTAAAGCTATAGAATTTCAAAACCCCTTTGAAAAATAGGGAGTTCCATCACAATACCTCATGGCTGGAGAAGAAGATAATTTTTAAATTTCTTATTAGGGTAACTAATGGGAGAAGTAAAAATGAAGAACATCAATCCCTTTGTACTATCTCATTTCTATGGGTTACTTACTGAAGATACTAAGACCATCTTGTTTGAGTTGGATTTTGTGTGAAAGACTTATGACTACACAATTGATGAAAACAATCTTAAACTCTTTTCCTCCAAATTGAAGGATTCATCTCTAAGATGTTTTATGAGCTTGGACGGCAATAACATCTCTAGTTGGGATTCGAAGAAGAAAACTTTTAGTGACAAATATAGAGATTATTGCAGCGCACAAAAAATACACTTTGGATGAAGACTCACCCAAACCTATGTTGTTGAGATGAGTTAGAGAAGAACTAATGGAGACACTTAATCTAATGCCAAATGGAGATGTCTACTAGCAGGCGTATGGGTACATCAAGAAAATGTATAGGAATCACTTTAGAGAAAAAAAGAAAAAGGGAAAAATGGTAAGAGTCTAGTAAATTCTTCTTCTCCTTCCCATGTAATCTTAAAAATTGAAATAGGAGGAATGTTAGAAGTTATGAAAACATAATATTTTCAATCACTAGCCTTATTGATGGATACTTCATAGGCAAGGAAAAAATAGGAGGAAGTAGAAAGGACATTAGCCATTTTCCCCCTAAATACACAATAAGGTATTCTTGCAGTGAGTGTCCACTAAAAATTGTAAAAACATGTACCCTTATGAAGAGGCTCACCCACTTGAAAAATTTCCTTCATTTATAGGGCTAAAGGCCATGTATCAAGGAGCAAAAAGAAGCATGCAATCAATATGCTTAATCACTCAAAATAGACCAACAACACTAAGACCCATTCAACAAGGTAGGAAATATAACCATCCACATTATTTTAATGGATATAATCCACAATTTCAATCTTGGCCTTAGTGTCAACCTATTCCACCTCCTTGGATTATGCCTAATCAATGGAAATATCCAAATCAACCCATCACTCCTCTTTATAAGTAATTCCAAAACCAACACCCTCAAGAAAACAATTTTTCATAAGGATGGAGGTCCCTAGTGGATTAGGCACTAGCCTCAAATCCTCCTCCTCCTCCTTAATAACCTAATATGCCTTAAAACACCACTCCTCGAAAATAACCTCAACTTCTTGCTCAAGCTACTCATAATCTCAATAGAAAACAAACTCAACCTGTTTAAAATAATGAGACTACATACCAAACCTATTTTCTAAAAGTTTAAGAAACTAACCTTAGATCAAAGATGGTAATATAATATCCTCCTACTACCGCACCAATTGAATGCATAGAAGAGGAAAGGAAGGAACTATTCCCTAACAAATTCCATAAGTTCCACCTTATCTTGAGAAGAATAAACACCAAGAAAAACTACACATGTGAAGAAACTAAGCTTTTAGGAGAGGTAAGAACTCGCGTGTCAATTTTTTTCTTTTAAAGTCCATTAAGGATGTACCCATATAAAACAAGCACATAAAGGAAGAATGACTTAGAAGGCGTAGGAGAAAGAATAAGGAGGTCCATACCATAATTTTTATAGGGAAGCTAGCAGATCTTATGCTTGGGAGGTTGATTTTCCTTAAGAATTTGGATCTAGGCATTGTAGTAAATGTCCATATCTACCAAGTCTCAATTCAAAATACCTTGATTGATGTAGAAGATTCTATAGATGTCATGTCAAGGAGACAATGCTTAAACTCAATCTCTAAGATTCTCTAAGGAAAGCCACTATAACACTTCAAGTTGTTGATAGATCAAAAATGGAGATTATAGATGATGTATTTATCTTCATTGATTCTTGGGTGTATCCCAATGGATTTATAGTCTTGTAAAAATAAACTAGGTCCAATGGGTATCCACTTATTCCAAAAAGACCTTGGCTAGCAATAAAAAATACCTAGGTTAGTTGTAGAGTTGGCAATATCACAATAACCAATGGGTAATCTCAAAAATAACTCATGCTTTACCCTCTAGCTCAGTCATTAGATGAAGTATAATTTCCTAAATGGGTGGAGGAAGAAGATGAATACCCTATTCACACATCCAACCATCCCATTTGCACAATTGAAAAATCCCTTGGTATGAGGTAAGCTAATGAATATGCTCTAATTTCTAGATTTATACAAAACAATATGCTTCTTTGACACAAATAAATTTATTGGAAAATTAAATACCATCTGAAAATTCCACTAGTCAAGAAAAAAACATTTTGGGCATAATAACTCACTGTTGAATCTAATAAACCTACCACTAATACTATGGAAATGTTCCCATCTAAAAAACTAAAAATCAACACTACCATTACTATTATTCAAGAGAAAAAATTAATCACTATCTTAAAAAAACATTTTGCAGCATTTCCATTGGACTATAGGGAGATGGAGGGAATCCACTTATCCATCTATTACCATATTTACATCAAAGAATATCACAAACCCATCAAACAAACCCAGAGAAGAATGGAGTTTGTAGTAAAGGATATTTTCAAAGAAGATTTACGAAAACTTTTAGATGTTGCTTTCATCTATCTATTTTTTGACTATGAATTGGTATTACCCTTAGTTATTATCTCTAAAATTAATGGAAAATGGAGAATATGTATAGATCATAGGGAGCTTAATAAGGCCACTAGAAAGGATCAATTTCCGTTGTCCTTCATTGACCAAGTTCTATATGTCATAGCAGGAAAGAAATAATTCTCTTTCTTGGAGGGGTTCAATGGATATAATCAAATATAAATTAGCCCCAAATACCAAGATAAAATCACTTTCACCCACCCTTGGGTGACCTTCCCTATAAAGTTATTCTATTTGGTGTATGCAATACTCCTACCACATTCCAAAAAGTTGTGCTCAACATAATGTTTTTATGGGTAAATTACTTTTGCATACAAAAACAATATCCTTAGACCTAGTGGCATGATCTAGAAACAACCAAGACAAAATTTCTATGTTTTCCTTAGATAAATTTGTAATATGGAAGAAAGACTTACTTGGAAACCAATGTAGACTCTCTTCTTCTCCCCACTTGCAAGCTTTAGCTCCAACTCCAAATGCTATAAGTGGAACTTGCAAAACATCTAAAACAAGCAAGAGAACCAAAACATACAAATATCATATACAAACATCTCTAAACAATAAGCCAAGGAGTCATTGTTATACATATGCATAAATGAGACATAATGTATAGGAAAACAAGGAACTTTTGTATTAATAAAAGTAAGAGAAGATTATGACCCTTGAAGACCTTGACCTTGTAGATCTCTCCCAACTATCTTGTCCTTCCTTTGTCACAAAAGCAAGCCTTCAATCATTCCTCAAGTACATGGATGGATTATGGACCTCTAGACACAAATGGGTAGCATGAGGGCATAACTAAGAGTCTCCAAAAGCCAACCTAGTCCTAATAGCAGGAAATGAATTTATAGGAGAAATGAGGAGGTTGTAGATCCATTAAACTTAGGGTAAGATCCACTTTAGAAGGGGATAAGCTCCATGGGATAAGTGATAAGACCTCATTTGTAGGAATTTGAGGACATCCTTAACAGAGAATGGAAACTTCCATGATAGAAGCCTCTAGAAGTGGAAGCTTCGAAATTATTTTTAATTTTTTCCTCATTTCAAGGGCCATTACACTTGTAGTGAAAGCAACCTGCATTGACCAACACTTTTCCTTTTGATGCAACTTGCGTCATCACACTGTCTGAACTAAGAAAGTGTGATGGGGACCTAAATTAGGGTTTTTAGCCAATATAATGCAGAATTCTTGGAACTTCTGGAAAGGACATGATTTGTCTTTGTAGGGGATGATTGCAAAGTGTGAATGGATGATGATTGATCTGGATTCAAGGTCATTTGGTTGAATGTGACAAAATGGCCTGTAACAATATTCTTAGATCTTATCCATCACATTGTAGAGATATCTTTGGGGATTTGACACTTTATGGCATCTCCTTTTAGGAAGCCCTCACAAATCTTGATAAATTTCTTCAGAGGTCTGAATAAATGAATCTCTCCCTTTATCTGAAAATGTAAGTTCCTTATGAATGAGGATTGTTTTCAGACATAATTTATCTTTAAGAGGAATGAAGTGGACCTAAGAAAAAAATATATATTGTAGAACATCTTCTCATTCCTTAGAAGAAAAAGGATGTTAGAAGTTTCATTGGCCATGCAGGATATTATAGAAGGCTTATCAAATATTTTAGCAAAATTACTTCTTCCTTGTTTTCCCTGCTAACCAAAGACATAGATTTTTGTTGGAAATCTCAACGACAAGAATCCTTTGATTGCATAAAGGAGAAACTTACATTAGAACATGTCGTAGAAGGCCCTAATAGGAGCATACCCTTCCATATCCATATTGATACCTCAAAAAGAGTAGTAGGAACAATGCTTGGTCAACAACAGGATAAAATGACTTATGCAATATATTTTATCAATACAAATATGGCTAATACAAAGCTAAATTACATAGTTATTGAATAATAATTTATTACGGTTGTTCATGCTCTTAATAAGTTTAGCACTATATTGTTGTTTACTAAATTTTTGTGTACATTGATAATGCCGCCATTAAATACCTAATGGATAAACATGATATCAATGACATAATTATCAATTGGATCTTATTCCCATAAAATTTGATCTAACCATAATTGATAAATTAGGGAAACAAAATGTTGTTGCATATTTTTTGTAAAAACTATTTTTTTTGCAGATGAAGGGATGATAGATGACCACTTTCCAGATGAACATGTCTTTTCCGTCTTTCTACATACCCCTTGGTTTACAAACATAGCTAATCATTTAACAATATAAAGGTTTCCTCCACATTTTTCCTAAAAGGAAAGATGTAAAATTGTTAGGCAAAGGTGCCTACTACACATGGGCTATAAGATGGTTATTCAAATTGGGACCATATTAGATTGTGAAAAGACCTGTGAGGGAGGTGAGCTACATGACATACTAGAATCTTGCTATGATGGGCCATGTGGAGGAGACTACACAACAAAAAAAACATTATAGAAGATCTTGCTAGCTTGTTTTTGGTCTACCTTACATAAGGATTCTCATGGATACACCTCTCATTATGATGAATGTCAAAGGATGGAAAAACAAGAAATAAGATGCCACTTCATCCATAGATATCACTATAACCTTTTAATAAATGGGGTATGGAATTTATAAGACCTATTGATCCTCCTTTTGTTGGGTATGGAGCCTGATTGTCTTCCTGATTGTTCAGAAGTTTTTATTTCAGTCGCGTTGGATCCCTATTCCTATCAAGGGAGACGTTGTTTAATCACCGTGGGTACAAGGTGGGGCCATGTATATATGTGTCTCTCTTGCTTTATGCATTTATGTATTTGTGTTCCACAATATTTTATGTATTTCATTGCTCCATTAATTAATTTCTAACAATTGGTATCAGAGCCAAAGGTTTATTTGGTTGATAAAATCATAGGAGAGAAGGGTTCTGTTGAAAATAGCAACAAGAAATGCTAAAAATAACATTTCTATAAATAGAATTTCAGGATATACTCCAACTTTGTTGGAAATAACAAAAAATAGAAATGCTAAAAATAGCATTGCTATAAATAGCATTTCGAGATATATTCCAATTTTGATTTGTCTTTGAATCAAAATTGAGAATTAAAATTCGAATTTAGTCTCACTAGCTGTTTGAAAAATAATTAATTAATTCATCTTGCGTTAATTAGTTGGTGAAAATCAAACATGAAGTCTTTGTGAAGACATGCAACAATTATCCCTTTGATTGAGGAAGTTATCCCTTAATTAAGGAGATAAGGATGAGTTGTATTTGAGTTGTAATTAGCTAGCTCAGTTAATTAAGTTAAGTCCAATTATATTAGTTCCAAACAGTTTATGGAACTGATTGCGAGTTCAGTCAGTTAATGCATGCATGCATGCATGCAACTAGTGTTCTCCAGATAACTAAATATTCTCTCATAAATAACTCATGCATGTCAGTTCATATAAAGACCCAGTTGATATTAAAGGAAGGGACAATGTACTATCAGTTGGAGGAACTTTCCTATAAAGGAAACTCATCCATGTAGAAGGAATCAGCTCCTTTAGGATTGTGCAGTCAATTCAGAGGTCAGAGCAGTGTGTGAGGTGAGAATCACACAGGTTGCAGCTGGAGGACCCAAGAGAAACTACGCAAGGAAATAGGAGGCTTGAAGGACCGAAGGAAGGCATATGTGTTGTCTATTCTGTTTATGAGCAGCAGTGAGGGATTGTACTGAGCGCTGGATAGCTTGTGAGCTAAAATTTTTTGTAATCCTAAGATATTTCCACTTGTATGATAATACAGATAGTGGGATTTTTAGCTGAGGCTTTCCCCAAAGTATTCTTCTGTGTTTCATGTGTATGATTTCTTCTTCTCTGTTATATGTGTTCCGATTGATCTTGCTCAAATTGATTAAGCTTCCACAAAGTTTGATAGTAGAAGTAGATCAAGTATTTTACTTTAGTACATTGCATTATCAGGTGATCTACAGTGAGAATTTCTACATGGTATCAAAACTACCTGATCTGTAGAGAAATTTCTACATGTTCTTAGTTCGAGTGGGAGTAATGGCGAAAGATTGTAGGTTTAGGGTTGAGAAATTTAATGACCAAAAATACCAGCTATGGAAGATGTAGATGGAAGATTATCTGTATTAGAAAGATCTGTACTTACCATTGAGCAAAAAATTAAAGAATCCGACGAGTGACGGATGCAAAATGGGAGATTCTCGACAGAAAGGCATTAGGAACAATAAAGTTGTGTCTGGCAGCGTCAGTGACTATTGGCTTGAGGGGGCTTGGACCCAAGTTCAGAGTTAGCTGCTCTATCCAATAAAAACCCACACTACCGACTCTTTCGGCAACAACCTGCGTAGCGTAGGCTGCGATCTCACCTGAGGCAGTGTTGGGGAATGCTAGAACCATAATTCTGCATCCATAAGGTTATGTGGTGTGGTTTAAGTCATTTTCTATAGTTTAGGCCCAATCTAACCTTCGTGAACCCTTATTCATGAAACTCAAGTGATTTTTAGTTAAAGAGAGTTATAAGCTTCATGTAAACATCTAATAATGCATGAAATAACATCTAACAGTAGATCCAGATCTTTACGGAGTAATTAAGATAAAATATAGATAAATATCATTTAGTTGCGTGTAAATACAGAAAATACAAAAGTGCATAAAAATAAACACATAATTGCCTCCAGTATCTTTTATTACTTTAGATCTTCCTTATACAACTTTCCAGACCCTGCGCACACAGTTGCAGGGGCCCGTGCACTCAGCTGCGGACTTACCAAGGTCTACACACACTTAGTTGTAGGAGCCTTCCCCTTCGCCAAAAACCAGAAAGATGTACAATTACAGACTCAAAAGTATTTCATCCATCCAGTGATTTCCTCTCCTTAGACTCGCTAAGACACCTTTTTATACTATTTTCTATTTTAATACCATGGTTCGCAAACCATGGGCAGATCTCATAACAATACCAAAATATAAGGGGTTTTGACCTTCCTAAAACCCCTTGACTCCTATTTGACCTGTGCTACTCGTGCTCCACTCCTAAAAATGTGGAGACTTACAAAATTTTAACAAAATTGACCCAGGGGATCTCGTCCCAACAAGCCCCCAACACAATTATGTGACTGGTCCTCGAGTCATTTTGCTGGTATGCTTTATATCTTTTCTTTTAGGTTGGTGAACAAAGACTTCACTAGGTAAAGTGCCTCCATGAATTGAACTGCTTCCTGGCGAACTTCTTTGACCAGTTTTTTCATAGTTGGCCCTTCTGCTGTTAAGTCAATGGTTCGCTGCGTCTGTTGCATACTCTTGAGTGTGCTTTCCACAGTTGGTGAGAGCTACCCTACTTCTTCTTCCCATGGCTGAATTTGTGCAGTGATGATCTATATCTTCTTCCGCAACTCCTCGATCTGTCCTTACGGGGATGTCCCCTCTTTCAACCGAGTGAATCGTTGCATAGGGGCTAAGGTGCGCGTTGTTGCCTTTATTTCATCATACTACAATTGCTTATCCCGTATGGTGACTTCAATATTTTTCACTTGTGGGTCCTCCTACAGTGAGGCACATAGTTCTAGAGTCTCTTAAAACAATTGGCTACACTCTTTGACTATAGCATCGAGCTTTTCCCTGTCTATTCTGATGGTAGCCTCACGCTGCTCTTGGATCTCTAGTGGTGTGGTGGGATACAACTTCAATTGAAGCTCAATAATTTGTAGATACTGATCAAAGTGAACTTTATCCACCTGCACCTTTGATTCTCGAAACAAATCTGTGACCTGCTGCACTTTTTCTTAAGAAGCGGCCTCAGAATGAATCTGGAGTGCAGGGAGCTCACTACATACTCTAGAAATGGCCTGCTGCAGCTGCACTCTTCTCGTAGCTGCCTCATCATGATCCTAGAGAGATTTGTGCTTTTCATCGCACATCTATTGACTGGTGATCTATGCATCCTTGATCACCATGAGAGCCCGTTTCTCTCACACCTTAAGCTCATCTACTACACCCTGGTGTAGCTCATGCAATGTAGATAGGGGGAGCACCACAAGGTTAATACTTACGTCTTTAGGCAGCTAGGCACTCTCCCATTTTGCGACATCATTCAGATGTAAGGATCCATCAGGCAGGGTACAACACAAAGCTTTGAAGTGAGGACCAACTGCACACTACCCAATGTCATTGGTTTCTCTCTCACTTAAGACTGGCTCGCTTGAACCACGCTCTCTTGACCCTGGCTCGCCTGAACCTACAACTCCTTGTGGCCGACCTGGACCTTTGTCAAAAAATACAGGTATTGTTCTTCAATGTGGCCCCAAATATCTTATGTCACGGACCTAACAGTATCTCCAATTTCATCAAGTTCCCCCTCAGTGAGGACCATGGCCTTTGCAGCAACGGACTTATCAAACTTGTGTTTATTTCGTGTGCCTTCCACTCCGAACTTTTATCGTTGTTTAAGAATAAAGGGAGAATCAACATTCTATGGGTATACAAAGGGGTCTTCTGTACCCTGATAAAGTTATTTTGTATGCTGCTCTTCGTTGTGCTCGCCCTCTAGTTCCTGCACGATATTCTTCTTTAGGTCGATGGTCACCATCTTCTTTTCCTTCTGCAACTCTTTACGAGTGCCTGTTGCGCCTTTTGCACTTAGTCAAGTTATTGTAGGTAAAACAACATTGCAGAATAAATGGGTTTACAAGTTGAAGGAAGAAGATGGAGGTAAACAGAGGTATAAGGCTAGACTTGTGGTGAAGGGGTTTGCACAAAAGAAAGGTATAGACTTTGATGAAATTTTTTCTCCTATTGTTAAAATGAATTTAATCAGAACTATTTTAAGTCTAGTGGTAGCAGAAGATTTTCATCTTGAGCATTTAGATGTAACAATAGCCTTTATCCATGGGGATTTGGAGGAAGAAATATATATGCAACAACCACAAGGGTATGAGGTCAAAGGGAAGGAGAAATTAGTGTGAAAATTGAAGAAGATCTTGTATGGCTTAAAACAAGCTCCAAGGAAGTGGTATCTAAAATTTGATAGGTTTATGTTTGAACAAGGTTATACTAGATGTCACTCTGACCATTTTGTTTATCTTAAAAAGCAAAATGATGGAAACTATATTATATTGTTATTGTATGTAGATGACATGCTTGTTGTAGGGTTTAACATGCAAGAAATAAATGTGCTCAAAGAAAAATTGGCAAATTCATTTGCAATGAAGGATTTGGGTGTTGCAAATCAAATCCTTGGTATGAGAATAGCTAGAGACGAAAAAATTACAAATTAACATTGTCTCAGAGTGAGTACATAGAAAAGGGGTTGGAAATATTTAATATGCAGAATGAAAAACTAGTTAGTACACCTTTGGCTAGCCATTTCAAACCAAGGAAGGAGATGTGTTCCAAGACACATGAAGATATGGATTATATGTGCAAAGTTCCATATGCATCAGCAGTTGGAAGCTTAATGTATGAAATGGTCTACACAAGGCATGATATTGCACATGCAATGGGTGTCGTAAGCAGGTATATGAACAATCCAGGAAAATAACATTGGATGGCAGTGAAGTGGATTCTTAGGTATTTGAGAGGTACCACAAATCAAGCATTATGCTTTGGTGATTCAAACATTACTCTATAGGGATATGTTGATGTAGATATGGCAGGTGATAGAGATAACATGAGGATTGCCACATGGTATGTGTTTATTGTACGTGGAACAACTATCAGTTGGGTTTTAAAGTTGCAAAACATTGTTGCACTTTCAACAAGAGAAGTAGAGTATGTTTCTGCTACATAGGTTAGTCAAGAAATGATTTGGTTACAAAGGTTTATCGATGAGTTGGGTAAGGAGCAGGAGATGGACAGGTTATACATTGACAACCAAAGGGCCATTCATATTGCAAAGAACTCATCATTTCCTTCCAAGACTAAAATATACAACTCAAGTACCATTTCATACATCTAGTGTTGGAAGATGGAAAATTGAAGCTGGAAAAGGTACACACTAGCCAAAATCCTGCAAACATGTTAACAAAAGTTGTGACTAGGGAGAAACTGCGATACTGTTTAGTTTCAATTGGACTTGAATTAGGATGATGAAGATGAGAAATAAGAAGGTCCAAATTGGAAGCATTGTTCAACAAGTGAAGCAACAATGGAGTTGTTATAATTAGTCTCCAAGAGAGAGATTGTTAGGTGTTGAGCCTGATTATCTTCCTGATTGTTCAAAGGTTTTTATTCCAGTCACGTTGGATCCCTATTCCTATAGGGGCAATGTTGTTTAATCAACATAAGGGGGGGGGGGGTGATGACTACTTTTAGGAGCTACCCTTGGTAGGGGTCCGAGGGTAATGCCCCGAAAGCTAAAAATAGATGAAAATTTTCCTTGTAAAATATTGTATATTCATAGTCAATCTGGGCCATTTATAAGGCAAATGCTATGATGGTGGAAGTTTTGGTAGGCGGGTTATAAAATCGAAGTTAAATCCACACATTTCCATTACAAAATATTCTGCAAAGTTATTTTACAAGTTTACAATAAAATACAACTGTGTGACAATCTACCTCGGTGCGCCAGTTCGTGTAGCCTGCTATGCAGACCTGCCTATCTGCTCGTGCTTTGCATCCTACTCGCGTGTCAGGTCATGCATCCTACCTGTGTTTTGGGTCATGCAACATACTTGTGTGCCGAGTTGTGAAGCCTACCTGTGTGCCGGGTCATGCAACAACTCGTTTGACAAACCCGTTTAGAAAACTTTGTGCAGGATTTTCATGTCAAAACTCGTTTAAGAAAAATGTGTCAAAGCTAGTTCAGGAAATCCTTGTCAAAATTCGTTCAGGATTTAATTTTGCCTATTCATGTGGGCACATGCCCTACCACGCCCTCGCACACCCTCGGCTAACCCAAACTGTCCGAATGCCTTAGAATCGTTTTCCCTCTGAACTTGGTTGGGTAGGCCGCTACATGCAGCACCGTGGGTGGAGGTCCTCAGTGTGGGTTGGGTAGGCCAACCACTACAACAATTCGGACAGGTCAAGGCTGCTACAGTGTGGGTAGAGGTTGCTATAGCTGAACGGAGTTGTGAGACTGAACGCTGAAATAACGCAGACGTTGCATGAAAGCAATGTGACTGCAGAATAGTGCACATGTCACGACTGCAGAAACAACTATGGAAGAATTGGGAAAGGTTGCGGAGGATTGCATAGTTTGGGGAGGATTCAGGCAGGCCTGCATGACAGGTTGCACGATTGATGAACTATGGGCATATTGTTGCACACTTGTATTTTATGAATTGTAAACTTATAAAATATTATTTGATGAGATTTTATAAGTGAATTGGGCAGACTTAATCGGGAGTTTCCCCTCCCTTCATGAATGTATGCACATTGTTATATTATTGTTTTACAATATCTCATGTTTATGAAGTAAGAGTTAAATGTTGAATAAATGTATTTTCGTTGCATATTTATAAGAGAAGTGAACACCTAACAAAAATTTACCAAGTGTTGGAGGTTAGGTGAGGCTACACGGAGGGAAGATTTCTGAATTGCACATCGGCCTCCATTTTTACAATATCACATGTTTATGAAGTAAGACTTAAAGGTTGAATAAATGTATTTCAGGATTTGCGGGTAGGCGAATGAACAAAAGGGTCTCACTCGAATTGCCTAAACTTCTCAAACTCATTTTCCTTCTGAACTCGTTTACTGGGGCGCCTTTCAAGGACTACATGTGCTTTGCTGTCTTATCAGGGCCTTCATTTTGAGTTTTTGCAGAAAGAAGAGCCAGGGACAGGTGGTGGGGATGACCATTGGGGTTGCAGAGCTGATAGCCGAGGGGGTGAACAAGAACCAAAAGTGAACCGGAAGTTGCGGGAAGGTGGAGAAGAGCAAGAGCAACTGAGCAAGGGCATAAAAAAGGTAGTCAAGGATAAAGTCAACCGAGTGGAAGATAAGAAGAACTAGCAGTCTGAGCGCAGGGAAGAAGATAAAAGGTAGAAGGGAGGGTGAGAAATGGTTGGTTGTTGATTAGAGGAGTGAGCCAGGGATTGAAGATGCCTTCCTGAGTTGCAGAAAGGTGTGAACCGCTCCTCACCCTGTCTATGTCTGTTCTTGTGGGTTATGTTACTTATGTCCTTGATGATCAGGTTTTGAGCCTCTTGTAATTCCTTATGTTAATCTTAATGAAACAAACGTTCTGTGGTGGTTCTTTAAAATTTTGGAATGTATGTCTATAGGTTGTACGGTTTCCTAAGATGATATGAGTAGAACAATATGGTTGGATTAATGTGGATGATTGATTGTTATGAGTCAATATCATCTGCTTGTTGTGATTCCCTTGGTGCCTCATTCTACCCCATCTAACTTTAGTCGCGACACACCTCGGGTGAGACTCCTTACCCTCTCTGGGTAAGGTGAAAATGTCGGCATTTCGCTAGACTATAACGGAGCCTTGTTGGCCCTTTGTGCTTGAACCTAGGGTCTCTACCTTGTTGTCATTTTCATTCCAACAAATGGTTCCATTGTTGGGACCTGAAATAAAAATGGGGGTTCAAAATATAGTATCAAGGATTTTTAAGAAGAAGATATGAAACTGCTGGGATGACCAAGTGGATCAGTTCATATCCCAACAAGCCATACTTCACAACTAAGTTGTTGCTAAAGTGAATGATAAAATTTCTGTATTCAGAAGATGCAAGTGAACAATACGAGATCTTTTGGTGTAATTTTCCAGAGGAACTATACAACTGGTTGCAGAGATTGCAAGTGAAGGGTTGGATAGGAGGACATACGTTATCTCGTCATGATTGGATTCTCATAGATCTCGGGACGCTCCACCGTCCTGGCACGGATCTGATAAGAGCGGTAGATTTTTGGGTGAAAACTACCATAGAAGGATACATGGTCAAGTTGACAACAGAAAGTTACCAGTCCTTCTCAAAGGCCGACACTGTGTTCTGAACTGGGCTAAGAGGGAAGCTACTGAAAGAAATACCTCTCTGGATTAAGGTTTTAATGGTGGAAGAAGGCTTGATTCCTTTCCAAGGGTTAAGCATGGCAGTGTAAACCCCTAGTATTGGGGGGAGGACCTAAGGGGAGAAATGCTACTGAGCGGGGGACCAGGATGCTATTAGAGGGATGGATGCAAAAGATTCACAGAGGGCTAGGGAAGTAAGAGTGTGGAGGAGAGCGCAAATAGTAGATAAGTGGCAAGAAAGATCCATGCAAGTGATCAAAGGGAAAACAAAGGGACTACACCAAGCAAGAGTAGTTTTGAAGAGTCCAGAGGAGAGATACAGAAGGGAGGAGAATATGGTGAGAAGGATAGAGACAACAAGGACGACCAAAAGTCCAAAGGGTGATATGAGCTTTCCCTCCCTAGTTGCGGGGGAGGGGTCGTATGGAGATGGTCACAGTAACCCCGAGGAAGACATGAAGGATGAGATGTTCCTTGTGATGAGAAGATTGTTCAAGGAGGATGTTGCATATGAAAGAATTAAAGATCTAAACCCCCGAGGCTCAGGTAGCATTCCCCTTGACCTTCCCCTGGTACTCTACAATAACCCTAGTAAATTTGTTGCTAAGTTTCTTAAGGCGATAAGGGTGAATAATGTGTATGCTAAATATAAGACTATTACTACTAAAAATAATGGAAATAGTAGCAATAGTAATATGGGATTACAAGGATCTCAACAGTTGGGAACCCAAGGTTTTGTGCTTCTAACGCAAACACAGTCTAGTTTGGCAGGATCATTTACAAGATATCGAGAATTCTCTAGCATAGAGAATGAAGACGTAGAACAACACTGGTACCTATGTGAGGCTATATGGAGGGGTCACCATATGCCTCACAATGTGAAGTTGATACATTTCCAGACAACTCTCAGGGAATGAGCCTTATGATGGTTTATAAAATGGGCAGAGTTACACCAGAACCCGACCGTAGATGAGATTAAGAGGAACTTTCTACAAGAGTTCAAACTCCCCCAGGTGGATCAACAAGAGTTGCGGAAGTTGTGGGATATCAAGTAGCGGAAGGGAGAAACTACCTAGGAGCTAATGCAGAGGTTCAAAGATGCAATCGGTAATCACAACTACATTATCGATCCAAATCATTAGAGGGATTTGTTCATCAAGGCACTGCTACCCCTCACCCGGACGACATTAACACAAAAAATATCGAGACACTACAAGATGCCTTGAAGCAGGCGACCCGCATAGAGGCTATGGCGGGATATCTGCACGAGTACTGGGGGGGCGCTGCATCACATGATCCCTCTATTTGGGGTATACAATACCATATTGCTAGATTAATGGAGAAGTTGAAAGATATAAAGCCACCTCGACTTGCGAGACCAAACGTGTGGTGTACCAACTACCTAGTTAAGGGTCACAGCACAACAGAGTTCCTGAGGTTGAGGGGCACAGGTACCATATTAGGGCCAGTGGGACCATCAGGGACCCCACCTACGGCAGGGGTCATGGCAGTAGGATCGCAAGGTGCATTCATGGGCCTAAACCCACTAGAATACTGTGAAGTGTGTAGGGGATATGGACACTCGCAACACTTATGTTCAATACTACAGACCTATTCGAATGTCCTGAATAATAACTATTGTGAGTTATGCGCACCTACAACCCACCATAAAGACCAATGTTGAGTGATGGATGCGCTAGCTGATTAGTTAGACTGTTCGACGTTCAGGTTCAACAAAACTGCTTGCGGTGGGCGAGGAGGAGGAGGGACGAGAGGAGGTAGAACAAGGGGTAGGGGACCTATGCGCTGCTATAACTATGATCAGGAGGGACATGTCACTCGAGACTGGCCCCTACCAAGAAGACCTTGGTGCTCACAATGCATGGTTAACGCCCACACAATGGAGGATTGCCCTCAACTTATTGCAAGGTGGGAAGAATGGACCAGGCAACAGGGGATGAACCTGATTAATCTGGAAGCAAGGATTACTGAGATAACCCCACTGTTTAACATAAACGTAGTCACCCATGGAGGTAAGAAGATGGGGGGTGATTAGGGTGCCCCGAACCAACCAACGATCATTCAGGTGGCTTCACCAAAGTGGTCATACAATCTTGGACAATAGAAGAAATACTACCAGGAGGCGGAAAAATTGCTTGAAAATTTGATAGACTCTCAGAAGGATAATATGCTTGACCTTACAAAATCCACTATTTACTAGCTGATTGAGGAATGGTTTAGATTGTTCCTGCAAATTGTCAACAACGATCAGATGCAAGGGGAGCTGTGCAGAAGTCTCAAAGCCACCCTATCGAAGGAGGATATTGGAGAAGGGAATGTCTTGACGAACTTGCTTGAGAAACACACAAGGTGAGTCAAGAGAAATAAGAAGAGAAAAGGTAGGGAGTTCAGGATTGATACATAAGTCGTGGGGTTTCAAATTAAGGTTACTATGTTAGAATTGGGTTTCAACGTCAATATCCTACCAAGGAAGACGTGGGAGGCACTGGGAAAACCACAATTGAATTTCTCACCAATCCAATTGCGGATGACCAACCAATACTGCATACTACCGACCAGGAAACTGGAGGACATAGAAGTAGATGTGGTGGGGGTGAAGACAAACATGAATTTTGAAGTGATCGATATCATGGGAGACAAATATCCTTACTCGACACAACTAAGTATTGATCGATCCTACGAGAACTATGCCATTATCGATCTAAAGGAGGAGCTAATGATCTTTGAAGTAGAAGGAGTAAGAGTCATCCAACCACTAGACCCATACCAGGGACCTAGATTCATAGAACTGATAGATGAAATAAACGACCAAGGGATGCTAGACAAACTCTACCAGTTGGCAGTAGGAAAGAGAGAAGATTACATCAACCCCACAACTGAAGGATCGGTCAGCTGGAGGAGTATACAAAGCTCAAAAGTTGGCTCTAAGGTAGCATGGGATGCTTGGTAGTAAGGCAGATACGAAGTTGATACCAAACACTATGCTACGATATGTCGCATCAATTGGATTGGAACATAAGTAAGGGATTTTCCAACTTTCCATGACATATATTCAGTAGATATATTTCTCAATAAGGTTGACATAACTGTAAGGGAAAGCCACAAAATACTATTGCTAGACATTGCACTACAAGAGACCCCGACATGCTGGTGGGGAGTCCACCGCAACAACCTCCAGGGCTGGGGAGGGATCAAGAGGGCCATGAGGGAAAGATTCAAGCCAACGGGGGATCACGCGCAAGAGATCACAAAATACAGGGGGAAATCATATCCCCAACAACACCTGGAGAACTGCACAAACAGATGGAACAGAGAAAGAATTCAGAAGTAACTATGGGTACACATGTTCATATACACCTTAGGCACAATCCCTCAAGCGTGGTACATACAAGAAGAGATAAGAAGACAAACGGGGGATTGGGATGCCTTGGATGAATAATTTAATAGAAATTTCTCATCTAAAGATAGTGACAGACGACTAACCGAGGCTCTATATGCCATTAAAAGGATCCTCTTCACCTTAGGCCAATTGTGGGAAGGATGTATCGATGAGAAGTTCCTACAGTACTTTTATGAATCAGGATACCTAGAGGCCATGGACTGTGGAAAGGTGAACATAGTTCTAGAGGAGGACGACCTGGAAGGGTTGAGGCACCTTACATTTCATGAGACCGAAGGGGAGAGGGATATCCAGGAAGGACCCATAACAGATGCTCCACACTTGCTCCTAGTAAAGTTGCGGAAGCACAACATTGGCACGGAGGATAAACCTAAGATGGCATCAATAGGGGACTACTGGGATGAGCACATGACAAGGGAAATTTTTGATCTCTTACGAGAGTATGAGGATTTATTCCCATCTTCGGTTGCAGAGTTAAAAGGAATTAAGGGGGACATTGGGTAAATGAATATCATACCAAAACATGACACCAAGCCAGTGAAGCACAGACCATACAAGCTGAAACAAGAGTAAAGGAGAAGTTCAAGAAGGAAATAGAAAAAATGCTGGAAGCATGACTTATTTTCTCAGTGGACGAGGCAGAATGGGTCAACCCAATAGTGATACAGAATAAGAAATATGCCACATAGATTAGGGTCTGCATAGACTATCACAACCTTAACAACGCTTTCATTCATGACCCATTCTCCACACCCTTCAACGATGAGATCCTATAGAACGTTCCGGGGAATGAAGCATACTCCTTCATGGACGGGTTTTCAGGGTACCACCAGGTCAGAATAGTTGAAGAGGATAAGAAGACCACTTTCACAACAGAGTGGGGGTCGTATGCTTACCATGTGATGCCATTTGGCCACAAGAATGCGCCTTCCATATTCTCCAGGATTGTCATCGTTGCATTCAAATATTATCTTCACAGATTCCTAGAGGTATACATGGATGACTAAACAATATACAACCTATTGAAGAATCGTGCCAACCTACTCAGGGTATTGTTTATCATTGCAAGAAATTACAGATCTCCTTGAACCTAAATAAGTGTATCTTCGTAGTTCCATTTGACACACTGCTAGGCCAAATTGTATGTAAGGATGGAGTCTGCGTGGACCCTTCCAAGGTTGCAGCAATTGTAAACATGGACCCGCCAAATAATGTGAAGCAATTATGATGACATTGGGCCACATAGGGTACTATAACAAATTCATCTATAACTACACTTCCATCACCGCCCCAATGGAAACACTGCTCAAGAAAGTAGAAGCATTCACATGGTCGGAGGACTGTCAAGTTGCATTAAATATACTGAAGGAGAAGCTGGTGAGTGATCCAAGTTTAGTATATCCTGATTGGAATAAGAAATTCCACATATAGATTGATGCATCTGGAATTGCTTTGGGGGCAATGTTGGCACAATCGGGAGAAGGGAACTTGGGCCATCCCATCTAATTTTCCAGCAGGAAGTTTTCCATGACAAAGAAACACTACACCACGATTGAGAGAAGCATTAGGCATGGTGTATTCCTTACAAAAGTTTAGGCACTACTTTCTTGGGGGCCCATTCAAGTTCTTCACAGATTAGTCGGCATTGAAATACCTAGTCAACAAGTCGGTATTAGAAGGGAGGATATGCAGATGGCTGCTACTATTCCAGGAGTTCACATTCGAGGTAATCATCAAACCAGGCCGATTGAATGTCGGGCTTGATCACCTATCTAGATTGGAATCAGGGGAAAGTGGGGGCTCCCTGGATGACCAATTACCTGATGCCAATTTATTTAGAGTGGAAGAAATACCTGACTACTTAGAAGGGATCACAACATTCCTGGCCACAGGGAAATGTCTAGAGGACTACATAGTGATGTAAAGAAGATACATGGTCATGCGAGCAACTGACTATCAACTTATTGTAGGACATCTATACAATTTGGGGTTGGATCAGGTGTTGTGATGATGTGTCCTCTAGTACGAGCATTTGGAATTTCTATGGGAATGTCACTGCAAAGTCGCGGGCGACCACATAGGGGGGAAGATAGTCGCAAGAATTTTTTTGTAGGCGGGGATATGGTGGCCAACAATATACAAGGACACTAAGGAGTATGATAAAGGATGCGAAGTGTGCTAGAGGGTTGGGAAACGATTGCATCACGATGAACTCCCGCTATAGCCAGTACATGCCTTGTAGATATTTGAAAAGTGGGAAATTAATTTCATCGGTCTAATGAATCCGTCAACATGTCACACCCAGGCCAGGTACATCATCACAGTGACCGAGTATCTCAAGAGATGGGCTGAGGCGACACCAGTGAAAGAATTTACAATGGACAAAACTACATGGTTCATTTTTGAAAATATCATCTCAAGGTTTGGTTGCCCAAGAAGCCTGACAAGTGACAAAAGAAACTCACTTCATTAATGAAACAATCGCTTCTCTGTTGAAAAAATTCCTGATCCAACACCACAAGAGAAGCCCATATCATCCACAAGCTAATGGAAAATTAGAGGCATTTAACATGATACTTGTAAAGGGATTAACCAAGGTGTGTTTCAAAAATCAAGATGATTGGGATGAAAGAGTGCCAACCACGCTCTAGGTGTACCGAACAACAGTGAAGAGATTACACAAGCAGACACCATTCTAGTTGGTATATGGCCGAGAAGTCATTGTGCCTATAGAATTTGCAATCCCTAGCATCTTCATCGCCCAGGCCATAAGGATGAAAGAAGACGAGTCAGTATACAAGTGACTGGAGGAACTAGCGGAACTGGACGAGGCCAAGTTCTTAGCATACTTCCACCAATCAGTTGAGCAACAAAGGTAGAAGGCATGGCATGACAGACACATCAAGAAGAAATCCTTCACGGTCAGGGGACATGTTTTTTTATATGAAAACAAGTTCCAAAAGTTTCCGGGCAAGCTATAGATGCAATGGTTAGGGTCGTTCATAGTTGTAGAGATCAGGGAGTCTAGAGTGGTGAAGCTTGCATAACTGGATAGGATACTACTACCAGGTTGGGTGAATGGGGCACACCTAAAAACCCTTCCACCAACCAAACATTAATGTTAAAAAATGATGAAGTCTTTTCACAGAGACTATAGGTAGGGTTAGGAAAAGTGAGTAGGAGTCAGTCAATCAATTCGTCAGTTAGTTTCTTTTCAATAAAAAAAACCCAGGATGTCAATTTTATTTTCAAATTCCATATCACCATACCGCAACTGATTGTGGTCGGGGGAGAGGTTAGTCACATGTACCAAGTGTGTTTTCCGTAATAATTAGGCAATAATACTGTTGTCAGGCCAGAAAGAATTAACTATGTCTGCCATTATGCTAACACTATTACCCATCCGCTCCACCTTGTCTTTTCCTGAAATATGTCAGTCAAGTTAGGGATAGATTAGCTGATGACGGACTAACACATTTGAGTCTGCATATGGAAAGTTGCCATAGTAATTAGTTAGAAAGTCTAGTCAGAAACGTCGTGTTAAAGTTGGTCTACTTAATCTGCATGGATATGTCGAAGTTCTTAGAGTTTCAAGTTCAAGTGGTCAAATCATTCGAGTCACAGTCTGATCCTCAGCACTGTTGCCCAAGCATTCGTTGTCAACCTCCAGTGATTATAATTTATTAGTGACGCTACAAGATGAAAAAGATGATAATTTTAGTTCCTGAAGATGGGGTGGATGAAATAATTATAGTCATAGAGCTGCTATATGGAAAATATGAGAAGGCCACGCTGGTAGACAATAACTTGTCGGAATGCTTCCAGTTCTTGGTACTAAAGTGGGAAGTGTACACAAAGACAATTACAAAGGAAGATCGAACAAAGGTGATAAAAGCCAAGGTGGAATTCAATGATCAACACTGATAAACTTTATAAGTTTGCTCATGTTCTAAACGAATTTGGCTGCGATGCAATGCACGAAACTTTTAATCAGTAGGATCCACGAGGGGTCGCTTTGGCTTGAAAAATAATACCCAATTCATGTAGATGATATTCAATGGCTTACGGGGTTATCATCCACAAGGAATGCAGTCTCAAAGAAATTTCAGATAACTCCAAAACAAGAAAAGAAGGAAGGAGATAACGACTATTATAGAAAATACGACACAAAGCGAGGCAGAAAGGGAGAAAAGAGCGACTTAATCAATAAAGAACACATTACATTTGCCTGCTATATCATCATCAGGAAGGTGATGTGACACTTTTTAAGAAATTAATGTACTCTAGACAACATCTCAGTTGCGGAGCACTGCACAGAAGGGGAATCACTAAATTGGCCTACATTCTTGCTGATTGAACTGTTTGAGGCATGCAAGGATGTGTACAAAAGAAGCACTAATTTCGTTTTCGTCTATCTGATCATGACCCTATAAATGTGGAAGTGGTGCCCTCTTCGAGGAAGGGACATGGCGGAGATCTCCGAAGACCAGCCCTACGCTCTTAGATACACGCCATGGCGAACGTCAGGGAACCCCAGCAGTAAAGAAATCAACAAAGTGTCCTTCAGTGAGTGGTATGTTAAAATTATAGGGGTCATAAGGGCTGACGAAAGGATTCCCAAGGCGCTGCTCTATGAATACTCAGAGGTAATCTGGTTCGGGGTGACGCACGACGACACTTTCCTCAACCCACACTATGTCCATCCGGTCAGTTTCCAAATATGGGCACATAAGTTCATGTTAAGAGATGAGCATTACACATGGAAGTCGGGTCATGGCCAGGATTTTCCTGTGAGATAAGAGCTGGCATATGCAGATACATGTTTGGGAGAATGGTAGTGCAACCGCTAACAAGAGATGTAGGCTTGGACACTAGGAAGCGGAAGACGGAGCAGGAATTGCAGCCAATGGTCACCCAAATGAAGAAAAAGATGAGTTCCATCAAGCAGACCATTGCAAGCTTAACTGGTTCATTAGGTGAGGCCTTTGAGTTTGTTGAGTTGCAAGGCTTTTCACAGCATAATCCAATAATCACTACACCCTTAGCTACTGCTATCTTGCCTATAGGGCCCCATTCACAATCCAAGCCAACAATTCCCAAGCCCAGGCAGCCAAAAAGTACCAAGCCCCCTGCTACAAAGAAGCAAAAGGACATGCCCACCATGCCTATAGTTGACCTCACCGACGAGGGACCCTAGACTTCCTCAGCCTCCTCGATTGGCAAAGAAACCCCACCCTCCACATCTACTATTTCACCTTGCTCGCATGATCCATCCTCACATATGACCTCAACCTCTACAACACTGTCAGACCCCATTCCCTCCGACACCCGAATAGGCATTGAAGATATGGAGGTTGAATGAGTTGTTCAGTCAGACATGATGCTCCCCGGGGGAGAAAGAAACACCATGTCCATGATATCACTACTATTGTGGTTGGGCCTACTGACGCGTGAAATTCTTGCCACCTCACACCCACTTATTACAACGATTGAACCGTTTGGCACTCCATTGTCTTTAAATTTTCCTGTTGTTCCTAACCTAGTTATTATTCCTCCAACACCTCAGTTTGTAGAACCCTCATAGCAAGAAACCTCGCCCCAAGACCACTCTGATAAGTCTGTTGCTAGTGGCCAACCTTTGTAGAATAAATTCCCACACCCATCCACTATGCAACAAGATAATCTTCAGAACTGATCCTCTGCATAGTTGTTTGGATTCATTCAGCAAGAAGCACAATGACCAAAGAAGATTCACAATGAACTTTTTGCCGAACATGAGCAACAAAAGTAGAAAATCACCGCTCTCACAGCCGAGGGAGATCAACTTTGTCAGAGAAATCAACAACTGCATACATCAGTTGACCAAGTAACATCATGGTTTCAGTCGTTTTGGCCTACCATTGCCGAGGTAGTTATTGAAGCCCCAGAGGACTTTTTTACATGCACCCTGGTCGAATGTTGCGACCATATTCAAGCTGCATGCATTGGGATTATCTCTACCAATAGGGAACTGAAGTAGAGCCTCGATGATGCGAAAATAGCTCCGTCCGATCCATCCAATAGATACATTACTGAGATCGAGCAAAAGATCACTACCACGACCACCCTGAAAGTCTCTATTGTTGATGCCTTAACCGAAGGGTACATTCTAATGGATCAAGTCCATGACTAGTCAAGGAGCTTGGCCATGAAAAATCTACCGGTCTACCCACTTCGACAAAAAATTCAATAGCTCCTCACTAACAACTGGAACTACAAAGGCAAAGATCGGTGAAAGAGGATCGACGCAAAGGTCACTTTTCTAGAAGCCCAGGTTCAGTAGATTGAGGATGAGTTGGAAAAGACTAAGGAGATGATCTGGGATCTCAGGGCACCGGTCGATTCCCATGTCAATGCTCTATGTGAACTTTGTGATGAAATGGAGGAGCAGTGGAGCTCCCTACTGAACAATCGACTTGACCATCCAACCTCCAATATGGCTACAAAATTCCTCAAGCAAGTTGACACAATTACCAACCCCTGGAAAGCAACCCTTAATGAGTACACTCGATTCTTCTAGGATATTGTTGCTGCGTTGCCAGAGTTGGGGCCTTCGTTTGGAAAAGAAGGCCAAAAAGAAGTAGTAGCAGCGCTGCAAGAAGGAGAACCGACATAGCAGGAAGCAACAATAACAAAGGCACTGACATAAACATCAACAACACTGACAAAAACCATGCAGACAGTACCTAGGGTAGATTGACTTGGGGACAAGTCAATGAATTGTGGTCAGGGCCTGTTGGGGTCTTCGTTTTGTTTTTTTTATGGAAAGAAGAGCCAGGGACAAGTGGCGGGGATGACCATTAGTTTTACAGAGTTGATAATCGAGGGGGGGAACAAGAAACATAAGTGAATTGGTAATTGCAGGCAAGTGGCAAAGAAGATCAAGAGAAACCGAGCAAGGGGAGAGAAAAGGAAGCCAAGGATAAAGTTAGCTGAGCGAAAGATAAGAAGAATTGAAGTTTGAGCGTAAGGCAGAAGGGAGGGTGAGAAATGGTTTGTTGTTGATCAGACGAGTGAGCCAGGTTTCGGTGGAGCCTTCCTGAGGCGTGAACCGCTCCTTCCCCTGTCTATGTATGTTCTTGTGGGTTATGTTACTTATGTCCTTGATGACCAGGCTTCGAGCCTCTTGTGATTCCTTATGTTAATATTAATGAAAGAGACAGTTTGGATCAACAATGTATTCTTGTGTTTTGTGGTGGTTCTTTAAAATTTTGGAAAGTATGTCTATAGGTTGTATGGTTTCCTAAGATGATATGAGTAGAACAATATGGTTGGATTAATGTGGATGATTGATTGTTATGAGTCAATATTGTCAGCTTGTTGTGATTCCCTTGGTGCCTCATTCTACCCCTTCTAACTTCAATCGTGACATGCCTCAGGTGAGACTCCTTAGCCTCTCTAGGTAAGGTGAAAATGTTGGATTTTCTATAGATTACAGTGAAGCCTTGTTGGCCCCTTGTGCCTGAACCCAAGGTCTCTACCCTGTTGTCATTTTTTTTCCAACATGTCCCGATCATGGAAAGTGGATTTTGTGTACTTCCCCAAGGTACACCCTTTGCATGTATCCTGCTACTCTAGTGCTCCTTTGGGGAGGCCTATGGTTATCTGCTGCATGATCTTCAAAGTGCCATGAGGCAAATGGTCAAGTCTTATATGCCAAAGTTTACTGACATCTTAGATCTACACCTTCTTCACCTTTGTGCTAAATGCAACATAGTATTACACATCTAGATTGTACATGTTCTTCACATGAACCCCGACCTGCTTCACTTGTCCCATGGATATGTGTCTCAGGAACGCCTTTCCTTTGATTAAGATCACATCATAACCACGGTCTTCCAAAATTACAACGAAGACGAGATTTTTCTTTAGACCCAGAACAAACATCACATCCTTGAGTCTGAGAGGGGAGATCGACTCCCTCTGAAAAGTGACTGTGCCAATCTTGGTCGTGCTATACCTTCCATCATCTCCCATATTGATGCACATTTGAAGATCTTTCTCCTCCAAATAACTGAAAAATTATTTGTTCCCTGTCATATGGAATGAGGCACCACTGTCCAAGGACCACACACTCCCCATCACTATGTTAGACATGCATGCAATGAGAGTAAAATGAAGCTCAAAATGTGAATCCAAGGCTTCACCTACTACTCCTCCTGAGTCTTCTTACTTGTCTTCTTGTGTGGACACTTCGTGGCATAGTTTTTGAATTCATGACAATGAAAGCACTTGATTCTGGACAAGTCTTTCTTCTTGCTCCCTTGACTGGATTCTACTTTGGATTGGTATTTCTTCCATTTTCCCTTCTTTGCCTTTCTAGTCAAGGCATAGTTTTCTTCATCCTCGCCCTTGGATGAAGTCCCGTCTTTCATATTCCGCATTATTTCATCCTGTACCAAATCGGACCATAGTCATTCCCAATTTGGTAGTTTCTCCATCCCATTCACTGAATCTTGGTAGTTGTGTTAGCACTTGGGAAGGCCTAGAATGGCTAGGCTTACTAAATCATATTATGCAACAGTAACACCAACTTGACCAAGTTCATCACGACATTGTGTGAACCTACTCAGGTACTGTAGAATAGTCTCATTCTTTTGCATCTTGATATTTCAAAGTTTATCCTTAAGCGCCAACTTCCTATGGTCACTACTATTCTGGAACAAATCTATTAGTGCTTGCCACATTGCATATGAAGTCTCTTTCCCATGGAGATTTGAGACAATGTGGTCTCATACTCCCTCCAATATGATTCTCCTTGCCTTGGCTACACACTTCTTCCATTATGCTAGATCCTAAGCATCAACTATTGTTGGTTTCGGGATATCATTATCGATGAATTCCTTCAATCCATTATCTTCCAACACTGCCTCCATGCGGTCCTTCTAAGAAACATAATTTGAGCTTCCCTCAAGGGAATACTTGAGTCTTAGTCCATAGAAAGCCATCCTTCTAGCTCTGAAGAATTGATCTTGCAAATCTGATCCTCCTATAATAACAACTTCGAAATTTTTGCTCTACTATGAATCCTACTCTGATACCATGTAGAAATTAATGTGTAGATTCGAAACTACTCATGAAATTTACTAAATCACAAGACTCAAAGCTACTCTACTGATTTGCGAAACTTAATTCACCATCTAGAACACAAATCATAGACATGCAAAAGGAAACATCACACATGCACAAAGATTTATCTAGGGAAAAGCAACTTCTCAAAACCCCTTCCTATCTGTATTGCATTAATCAAAGAATAGAGATGAATACATATGCTTGTTCAAGCCTGAGAACAACCTGCAAGTGTATAGTCTATCCCTATTATTGAATAACTGACTCTGGCCAACACTTAGCCAATTTTCAAACCCTCAAAGCTCCTATTTCCTTACGTTGTTCCTTGAGGAAATTAGCCCCTCTTATTTAGAAAATTCTGTCAATTGGATTGCGCAATTCCTCTAGGTCCTTCCTCTGATTGCATGCACCACCTTTACAGATTGGAATAGTCTACAAATGATAATAAACTACATTGGAATATCCATCTCAATTGGGTAACGCGAATTCTCTACATGCATCAATTATTTTGGGCTGATTGACTAGTTAACTAGCTAATCATTGAGTGTGGTTGAAGTTCCACTTCCACAACTTGACCTCCACTAGTTCTTCTAATAATTAGAACTAGTTTAAATGACCATAACTCAATTTAATTGAAATAGATTGCTACAAATTAGCAATAAATCATACTGAATTGAACTCAAGCTTCCCCAACTCGAATTAAATGAGTTAATTGAGTGACAAGTGCCATGTCACCTCAGTTAACTACCTCCAAGATTTATGCTAAAATAGAAATTCGAATTTTCTCTAGTTTGACCAAGGCAAAGTCAAACTGAGATTTTCTTGTTGCATTTTCAACATATAATGTCTACTTGTCGCTTCAAATGGAGGTGTGATGACAACCAAATTTTATCATTAGGTTCACCCACACCACCTGCCTTGCCCAAAGGCTTAACTATTTGGTTAATTAAAGCAATTCCAGATTGGATTTCATGTAAAGTGTCACCATGTTGTCAAGCTTGAGAATTAGTATATATGAGTCCCTTGAAATCCATTGTTTCCAACCAGTGAAATCGAGACAACAATGAGAGAACCAAAGGAATTGATACCTAATCCTGATGGATGTAAGAGACAAAATGACTAGAACGTGATTGAGAAATGGCCTAAACAAAGAACCACCAACTTGCATGCCAAATGAATTTTGGTAGGGGATGATGTTGAGAGTAATCCCACTTGTGTTGTGTGTTATAGGATGGGGGGGTTTATTTCCCATGATGTAACAGAGGAATGACATGAGTTTTAAGGGAGTGGGGATGATTTATGAAGAGTGTCTCTCGTGTGAACTTAATATGACTCGTTGCCTTTCGATGGATCATTTGTAGGTTACAATTGTAGTTATAATCATGTTAATGAATTGGAGAATGGCCACATTGGGAATTAAAAATAAAGAACCCTTTTGCTTCAAGGTGTATGGCCACATTGGCTTGAATGTATACCAAAATGTTGTTGTTTATTTTAATATGATACCACTCAATGCAACACTCCATCAAAGTGGACAAGTCTTTGATTCTGGAGAGGATAAATTTCATTCAAAAGCCCTTTGCATGGGTATTTTTTTGGCATATGATGGATAGTATCAAGAGTCTCTGATAGTGAGGACATAGAGAGCAAGATATTAAATTGCCTTGGTAGAGAGCATAGGATTTATCGAGGTTACTGGTCATGACCCATAATTTCCAAGAGAACTCACCTTTTAGAATTACTTCAGGGTGAAAGACTACACACCTCCCCACACCTAACTCCCCTAAGTATTTTGATATTGTTGATTTTGTTTTATAGGAGTCTTTTTTCAATGATCAAAGTATCATACTCTCAATCTTAACAAATGGAGATATGTATTTTAAGACTCCATTTAGTTGGTCACAAAGATATGAATGATCATAAGGAAAAAAATGTTGTTGAACAATAAGAATATCAAGTTGTTGTGAGTCTTTACAAGCAAGGGAGAGAGAAATTCATATTGGGTCTAGAATATCACATGCATAGTTTGAAGACATGGAATACCTTTATACGGTATCAATGCAAGATATTAAGAAATTTTGCAAGCTTGTAATTTTAGTGGCTAAATATGCATGTGGTTATCCATTCGAAATTTTAAAATTTATGAAGATTAATAAAGAAAATTAATAAGTTATAATAGTCACAATTCATTGGGATGCAATAGAGACAAACTCATTTAATGGTGTGTACAAGCTATTAATGGCAGTTGAGAAACAAATCTATAAAAAGAGAAAAATGTAGGGTCAAAATATAAATCAATGTTGCATTGAATTCTTAAAATTGGAGGATGTTGACATACTTGTTTATCACTTCCATTTGACAAAGAAGGTATTGTTCACTCTAAGATTACAACAACTACCAAGAGGTTACTAGTACAATAAATAGTTGCAAGATAGGAATTTAATGGACCTAGTCATATATTTAGACAACTTTTGACATCTAAAATGTTGGGCATAGAAGTAGACCTAAATGGTGCACTCATTGATAATAAAGAAGAATATTGGTCATCCATATTTTTACCTAATCATTAATTTGGAGATAAAGGAGTGTGACGACATGTCAAAATCCATGAGCTAGTTTCAATAATAATACGAGGAAGTATTTATTTTTTCATTAATATGATGTTTATATGCTAACACTAAAGGAATGTTTGAACTTACACATGATCTTTCATGAAATTATGCATCATTTCTATGTTTTTTGGCTTTGTATGATTTGATTATGAATAAAAGAGCTAAATTTCTTAGTTTATTTAATATCTAGAATGTTATAATATTTTTGTGAAATTCTTTTGTGTTAATGTAAATATTTTGGAAAAGTGTACCAAAAATGCTTCACTTAAGTCATTGGTGATAAGTACCCTAACAACATAATGTGACTGCTCCTATGCTTTAGATTTGCAAGAAAACATGAAATCACCCAACAAGAAAATATATGATGCAAGCCCAAAACATATAGCAACATTGAAGAAGAGTGCAATAACCCAATAGAAGGACTTTAAATGAATAATTTTTTTTATTAAAAACACTTGGTGAGGAAGACTTACAACATGGGTATGTAGATCCCCCTATGTGGGATGGGTCCTTTTGATGTCCTTGTGCTTTATTGGTCTTGTTATTCTCTTTCAAGTATGCAGAAAACCCAAAAAGGAAGCTAGAACTCAAGTGGGAGCTCAAATGACATGAGATGATAACGACGATGATGATAATAATTATGGTGAAGAATAAATGGAAAACCCTATCATTTATAACAAAGTATTGAGCTAAATTAGGAATTGGAAAATAATAAAATATTGTTGATCAAATCAAAATCAATGCATTATTATATTTTTTGGAGAGGGAAAAGATATTCAAAATGGTCAAATATTTTTATTTAGAAAGTGGTTGAAGTAATTAACAAAAAAAATGATTTATTAATCACTTTGTGAAAATAAATTATAAAATAGTGGTTTAATAATTATCTCATAAGGAAAATATGGAATAAATAAGGAATAATAAATAAATAGTGATTTATTCAAATATTCCAAGGCGATTGAGTCAAAATTGATTAAGAAATAATTATCAAATAATGATTTAATAACTATTTCTAGAAATAAATAAATAAATAATGATTTATTTAATTATTCTCATGGGGGGTTTTTGGATTTTAATGAGAAATAATTTAGGAAAAATGGTTTACTAAATTATTTCCATGGTGAAAGTGAATTTACTATGGTAAAATTAATCCTACATGGTGTATTTCGATCAACCTAGGAAGAAATGGTTAGGTGATCATTTTTTGGTGATAACAGATTGCCCCCCAACCTAAGAGTATCAAGAGAAAATCATATGGCCGAAATATGTTGCAAGTTTCACTTTCATGAGACACCAAAGGAGAGAGAGAGCGCTGAAGCGAGATAAGGAAGGATTGATAATGGAGGGGTCCCAACCTACTAATATGAGATAAATCTCTTTTTATTTTGGAGTACGTGATCTCAAATGAGATGGGGGAGGCATACACATACCTGCCAAGATAATTGAGTACAAATAATAATAATGTGCCCAACAATGTGGGACTGAGATGCACAACATATGATACATGATACATGATATGTTGGCATCAATGGGCTAGAAAGTGATATGATGATACAATGAGTCCCATATACATAATATGTCTGGAAAACAAAGGCAATGGCTAAATACAATAACATACGTTGATCTGAGTACACGAGACATCATTCCCTTCAAGATCACATGGTTAGGGGGGATCACAACCAGAGAGGCCCTGCTGAATAGGAAATGGCTCTAGAGATATGAATGGACCATCTGAAGGAGACATGCATACTGTGGGTGCTGTAAGTGGCTAAAATCGAACCAGCCAAATCTATGGGACTACATTTAAGCTGGATCATAATTGCTGACATTCGGGCATATGGGGGGCTCCTTGAAGGGCCACCCCCTCATGAGGTCTGAAACATCTCACAGTCACCTAGGAAAAGTTGGTATAATCTACTGGATCACTGGACCATCAAGTGTACGATTCTCGATCGTGCGATAATGAGTTGGAGTCGAGCACAAGAGAAACAACCAAGTCAAAGGGAAATGATGATTCCATTTACTTGATTCGAGGAATTGGAAAATGATGAAGGTTGAAACTAAGGTACACCTCCCTCTAGACCACTCTCCTGGAATAGATGTGCTGAAGTCGACAGAAGAGGGCCCGCTAGAGTTGAGGAAATGAAGATTCCTCAACAAAGGCACGAGAATCATAGTAATGTGATTGATGGAATGACACCAGGGATGATTATGGAAGGATACAAGATGAGTGGTGGACTGATGACTTCCCTTGTCAGAGCATAATATTCATGGTTGAATTGAAAACAACTGACTCGATTCTAGAGGGGATGGTCAATTACTCAGACATAGGCTTTTGAAAGCTAGGTCAATATAGATGGGGGAAAAAATGAGCAGAATGGGATGAATGTGACACAAAGATGGATGATACACTATAACTGGACTCAATGGGACTCAGAATAGACTCCATGGATGCAAGGGTGACTCATCTCTGATGCTCTGAACAAGGGTGACTCGATGATGCTACCACATGGGAGAGTCTCGAAGGGGACCACAAAAACATGAGTAAATATTGCTTACTCATGAAAAAAATTGATATATAAGTCAACAAGTGCAAAGGTAAAGTAGTACCAAAGTATAGGTGACTTATATGATGAAATTTGGTTTGGATGGGTGGCAAAGTGAGATCTCATGGAAAAAATGGCTTCCTTGTGAAGTGTCAAATTACTAAAAACAAAAAGAGACCCATTATATAGCTCGGTGAGAGTTTTCCAATGGTGCTGACGATTCGTCAAATTGAGTTACAGTTCACTCGTAATGGTAGATGGAAAAACTAGGGTTTTTCCTATAAAAGGGCCTTTTGCCCCCAAATCCAATTCATTTGCACACTTTTGGAGAATTTTGAGAGGAGGAGGAGGCATTAAATATTGGTGAGCTCATAGTGGATAAATTGATTGGTGGATTTTGGATTTGCGACTTTCAAGTAGGTGGCCTTACTTATCTAAAATGGCCTTAACGCTTCTTGGAAGAATGGTTCTTGGTAAAGAATCAAGGTAAGAAAGGAATGCATGAATGAACTACTAGAGAAAGTCTAGGATCATCCCCACCCACCAAGTCAAACATTGGGACCGGGTGGTAAGTGGGGTATCACATATAGTATAATATTTAAAGACATGGTATCAAGCATCTACGATATGCGACGTGTATATGGCTCGCTGTAGAGTCCAGTAGTACAAACTATCCAAGGAATGAAAGGATAATCGACCATACCTAGATCATTGGGATCTAGGCTGAAACTTATGTTAATCAAGTGATAAGATGGCCAGGGGTGGCATCATGCCCCCAAGCATGGGATAGTTCCTCCCAACATATGATGATTGAGGGTAATTATTGAGTATGCAAACGTGGGAATGATGCCCCTAGCTGGATGAGTTTGTGGAGCACCATTTTGTTCCAAGTGCTCAAATAAGGGGTTTGAGCATTCAACCTGAATGGCACGAGATCCTTCGGAGGATGATGCGTAGATGTAGGGGCATATGTGCCCCCCAATTTTGGATGTATGGATGTAGCATGTTATGTACATGCCAGATGTATTTAGAGTAGTGGTCTCTAAACACTATTTGATGGATATGCTAGTACACAATATGATTATGCATGGTGTGGTGTCATCACCATTTATTGTCAACAACGTAAACTTTGAAATGGGAACTGATACTGTTATTTGTTTCATAGAGATAGCAAAAAATTGACCCGATTTTGAAAAAGGGCGATGCAGAACACACATAATTTTCTTTAGAACATAGTTTTTAGCACTTTAAATAACTGATACGATTACCCGTTTCGTAGGGGTAGTAAAAACGTGACCCAATTTTGAAAAGTGGTGACGCAAAATACAATTCTTTTTTTTGGGAGCATATTTTTGACAATTTAAATTTTCTTATGTATCAAATATAAATATTTGTTTTTAAATGTTAGTGATTTTCATGCTGATTTTGAAACGTGTTGATGCAACATACCTTTTTGTTAGAGGACTTATTTTTCACACTTTAAAATTTATTATGTCCTTTTTTTTGTTTTTTTTTTTGTTTTTTTAATTATGATTACTTAACAAATTTTCAAGTTGTTTTATTTTTCTGGGAATCGCTCCTTCGCCCGCTCGACTGCCTATGGTGGCGCGACCTTGCATGTAGACCCTCCGCCTAGGGTTGCGCCACCACGGGCGGCCGGAGGAGTTCTTAATTTTTTTTTAATATATATATATATCTATATATATATATATATATATATATATATATAAACATTTTAATAAATTTTTTTTTTTTAAATGAAAATTTTTTTGTTTATTTATTTTTTAATATTTTAGTAACATTTTTGTTAAAAAAAAATTGTTTAAATGTTTTTTTTTAATGTTTTATTTTCTTTAAATAAAAAAAATGGTTTAATATTTTTTTTAGTTTTTAATTTTTTTTAATATAAAAATAAAATTTAAAATTTTTTAATTTTTAATTTTTTTGTTTTTAAATAAAAAATGTAAGTTTAATAAAAAAATATTTGGTTTTTTTGTTTTAAAATAAAAAATACATATTTATTTATAAATTTTAAATGTTTTTTATTTTTATTTATTTTTTTAATTTGAAAAGACATATATTTTTGAAATTTTCATCTCTTTTTTTTTTAGTTTATTTTTGTTTTTTTTAAATGTTTTTAATATTAATTCTACTAGTTTTAATTTTTTTGGGGTTAATTTTCTATTTATTTATTTATTTTTATTTTTTTCAATCTAGTTGGTTTGTTTTTTGTTAATGTTTTTTTTTTAAATACTTAATTTTTTATATATATATATATATAATTTTGTTTGTTTTTTTTCCAAATTCTTTTATGGTTTATGAGATATTTAATTATTTTAAATTTTATTTTTTTGTCTTTTTTATTATATTTTTATATTTGTTTTTTTTAAGTAATCAACATTTTAATCTCAATTTTAGTAGTTTGTTTGCCTGTTTGTTTGTTTTTTAATCTAGTTTGTTTTTAATTTTATTTTTTTTTAGTTTTTTGTTAATATTTTTAAAATTTTTCTATTTTTACCTACTTAATTTTATAGTTTATTTTATTTATTTATTTTTTCCATATTTTCTCTTTTTCTTTTCTTCTTTCCTTTTTTTTTTTTTTTTTTTTTTGGTTTACAAGATTTGATTTATTTATTATTTTTTTTTAAATATGTTTTTTTACTATTTATTTGTTTATAATTTTAAAGTTTTTTGTTTTTTGTTTTTTTTTTTTTTTTTAAGTTTTTTAATTCTTATCTTTTATAGGTTAATTTTGTTTATTTGTTTGTTTTTTTTTTTTTTTACATTTTTATGATTGATTTTTATTTTTTTTAGTATATACTTTTTATTTATTTTTTTATTTTTTTTAAATTTTATGTTTTCATTATTTTTTTGAAATTTTAATGTTTTTCGGGGTCATGATAAAATATTTTATGCTATTATTTCGAAATGTTGAAATTTTACCCTTGAAAAATAAAAGTGTTATCCCAATGTCAACACTTTTCGTTTTGAAGGTGTTTTTTGCAGAAAATTTACTATTGAAAAAAAATTGTTATTCGAACATCAACATTTTTTGTTTTGAGGGTGTGTTTTGGATAATTTTTGCACAAAAAATTGGTTTTTACCGCCATTTTTAAAACATGTTGAAAATTTATCCTAGAAAAAAAAAGGTGTTATTCCAGCATCAACACTTTTCGTTTTTAGCACTGCTTTTGATGTTTTTACGGGGTTTTTGGCTAGAGTTCCTGTTTTGAGTTTATAGTTCCTGTTTCAAAGTTTACATTGTTTGTTTATGGTTGTCTTCTTATAGGAAGAATGGATAGATATAGTTAGAGAAAGGAAATGGTGGATTACCAATCTCATTTGGCATTGCACATATGAGTCAAAGGGATTGAATTTTTGGGTTTGCATAGATGGAGTCACCATAACAAAGAGTGGCTTTAAATATAATGAAATGATGCTCACCTTGATGACATGGTGGTTGAACAACAACAATGTCTAAGGGGCTGGGTTGTCGATTAAATATGGAGGAATGATTAAGCGGATCATCCATAGGGCGATCTGTAGTTATATGGGGCTCTTGAGGTTCTTCAAGGTGGGGAAGAATATTGGCACTAGAGTCAACACTACTAGATGCATGATGAGGATTGGGGAGAATTACTTCTCCTATAATCTCAATAGTGGATGCCCCCTTACCCAAACATTGTGTGGCAATGTAATGGTCACAAGGTGGATGTGGTTCGAATTCATGGGCTCAAAGTAAGGGGTGATGGAACCGATCATCATCATGGGAGAAAAGGTTCACATACGCATCGTCAGAAATGGTGGATGAATGACTAGTAGATGTGACATCTACTGATGTTGAGACCAAAGTGTTCACTGAAGAAGGCACAAAATAATCACAATAGGAAACTACAAGAGAGTCTGAATATATCGATCCCATGGATGATGATAGGTAGAGAATAAGGGCGGAACTATCTGTCATCTCGACATTAAAAGGGGGAATCATAATGATGGGTTGGGAAACCTCTTGTTTTGGCAAAGCAGTGGGGCCAGAACCCACAGGTAGAGGGGAAATTGAATCACTACGAGTGACATCTAACTCACAAAGAACTTCAATTATATCGCAAAAATATTTGAGATGGGGACAGTGATGGGAATCATGGCCATAATGATCACACAAAGCACAAGGGTGATTTGTGTGTAAGGATTTATTTTTCTTAGCTGACTTGGGTAAGGCGACATGGAACTGAGGAATGTTAGAGTCATAAAAGGTATTAGAGACGACATTATTGATATGAGGGAAATCAAGACAATTATTGGTGGCATGCCCAACAACATCACACAAAGCACATGGAGGAGAAGGCTTTGGCATTTAGAAGGAGTGAGAGTTGGTTGGGGTGCCTTGTATTTGGTTCCATTTTTCTAGGTGCCCCCTCCCCACCATATGCTTTCGAAACAAGAGTGGTGGCCTATTGAGGTTGTTGAGGAACTAAAGTAAAGGAAGGGGTGGTTACAACGGGTTGAAACCGAGTCAAAGTTGTATAAGGTTTGAGGTGGTGAGGAGGAGTGTTTGTGGGAGGATCAATGTACTGTACTGGGATCCCAAAAGTGATGTTAGGAAGATTCAATGTAGCCAGAACAGGATTAGAAAATATTCTTGGTGGCGGGAACAAGAAAGGTATCTGGCGGAGGGGTAATGACCTAAGGGAACAAATCCATGATGGTTGAGACCTGTGGGACCAAGAGATATATTAGTAGAAGGAAACTAGCATGGAGGAATTGTACTTGAAGGCTGAGTTGAAGTGGGAGCAGGAGGTTTTTGAGGGGCTCACTACTACGAAGGCATACCAAATCGCTTGATGGTGGCCCGTGACGCTTGGAGCATGCAAACAATTGAAGAGATAGGATCATAAGGGGTAGGCAGTGGGGCATAACAGGCCCCAAGAAATGTGTAATATTTGTAAACTCCATGAGAAACATATGTTAAGGAAGGGATAGTCTTATTTCCAGTCATTGATGAGATAGTGATCTGAGGAGAGGTCTGAGACTAAGGGTCATAGTAATTCAACTGATCAATAGTGATGATATTTCCATTATGAAGAAATCACATCTTGCGAAAGAAATCAGATGCGACAACATACATAACATAGGTGTAAATACGACCCAACAAGATATTATAATCTAATGGGGAATCAATGAATTCGATATCAATCAAGGCTATCTTTCCAGAAACAATAATGGGACAATTGCGATATAAATCGAGGGGCTATGAGGGGTGACCGTCCCAAGCACAAAGAGTGATAGTGGATGGGGATAGGTTAGGGGAGCCAAGTTGCTTCCAAACACTAACATCCATCACACAGGTGGAGGCACCTTCGTCTATTATACACCACTGAACAATGGCATTTTTTATGGAGACTAGTATTTGAAAGGCAACAAATGAAGGAAGGGGGGGATGTTATGCTTTGTCAACATCGAAGACAATCAAATGATCATTAAAGGGATCCACAATGCCCAAAGCAGATAGTATAACTTTCCGTTGGGATGGGCATGTCTGGAGGACTTCCAGCATTGACATGGCAACAGGAGACTGCGCCAAGTCATCTACTATGCTATAGGTATGGGCAACTTTAGAAGAAGCAACATTTAGACGTATCAGAACTTTGGTGATCTGGGGATGGACCTCTACCTTAGGCTGAGGGATCTATAAGGTACCATTTGGTGACGACAGGGGCTCAGTGGAAACTTTGGGTTGTGACTCAGTGGCTAACTTCACAGAAGGTTGGTCATATTGGAGTGATCAAGTCTAGAGGTTGATTTGTTTGGTGTTGACTTCATTGGAATTCATCATGAGGATCTGGTAATTTTTCTGTCCAGATTGTGAAGGTTGGGGGGCTGCATTACCCTTTGTGGGTTGGGCAGCTACATATCCTTGACGAGGAAAATGATTTGTAAGCATAGTTGGTTGTGAAGTAGGAGGGGGAGTAGGTGGAGAAATGGGTCGAGGTCCTCTAGAAGCAGTTGCTTGAGCTTCCCATGCCTGACGCATCTGAGGTAAAAGGGGACAGTGATGAGCATAATGGCCAAATACTCAACAACAGGCACAAGGTTTATTCGTTCGAAGAGCCTTGTTTTTCTTGGGATGTCTGCCTTGTTGCTGGGTCGCAAGATTAGGGTGGTCTCCCTTAAGGGAATTAGGTTAAGGACCTGGATTGCCTTGGTTATCTATAGATGGCTGGTTCCGGTTACCCTTCCCCCTATTCCTTTTCTTGGGGTTGGGGGGTACTTGTTGTACTTTTCTAGTCATATACTTGACCTTGAGGAGGCAGTTGTTGTTGTGGCAGAGGTGGAGGAGGCATGGGAGGTTGGGGTGCTAGTGTCGATGCGGGTGGAGCGCTAGGAGGTGCATAAGAATAATAAGGAGAAGTGGTAACATGGGGGAAACCAGGCTGAGAAATAGTTGACCCTAACATCGGTTGATACAGATGGGGATATCCATATGACATGCTTGTACCTTGGTAAATGTTTCCATGTGAAGTATCGGGAGGGAGATAGGTATAAGAGGAATTGGTTCCCTCCTGGGGTTGACCATAAGTCATCAAAGGCAAAGAATATGGTGGAGGTGGAGGGTGGAAAATGGATCCAACGATACTGTCAGCAGCATGAGATGTCCCCGATGCATTAGCAACACTAGGCCAAGGCAGATCGAGAAGGACAATATAAACATAACCTAACTGTGCATAGATCAAGTCATCTTTTAAAGCTATTTGGAGTACTTCTTCCTTAGACTGAGGGAAGTGAGAGGAAATATATTTGCGTATGGGGGCTAAAATAGTTCTTAAAAACCAATCCATGTAGACACAATCTTCAAACTTAGGGGCTCTACACATGATCCTCCTTCTGTGCCATTCTTGAACATGGATAGAAAGGCGGGTGGCAGAAGTTTGACATAAAGAGGTCAAGAGTTTGGTACATGTGTCGTATCACAAAGGTAGCTGGAAATAAGAAAGAAAATCTTTGGCGAGAGTAATGAAAGTGGAATGGGAGACATGCGGTTGGTCCACATACCATTTGTGAGCAACTCTAGTAAGGGTGTGTTAGAAAAGGAGAAGAGGAATGGAGTCTCTAGTGATGGAATTGGATGAACACCACATGTGAAAAAAGTGAACATGATTTGTGGGGTATTCTCCAAGATTACCTTCAAAATTGGGGATGTCTGAAGGAATCTTGGTAGGCATAGCAGGCCAATTAGGGTCATGGAGAAGAGGGTGTTTTATGAGCTATCTGAAATTAGGGAGGCTCAAACAAACCATATAGGGGAGCAATTGGAGATTAGTGAGCATACCAATAGAGGTTCTGCCTTTGGGTTTACCTTGGTTACCACCTTGGTTTCCCGCACCCACGTTGGTGCTTGACATGGTGGTGGTATGGGGTTTGGAGGACACAAAATTAGAGGAAGAACTAGATGAATGAGAAGAACTAGAGTCAGTATGAGGAGTTAATAGATGACTAGGAGGATGAACTCTAACTTGACAGGGAGGAGTAAGATGTCTTACAGGAAACTGGGGATGAAGGCCATGAAGTCTCTGTGAAAAATGACTAGGGGGCGCAATGATGTCAAGAAAAGGATGACTCAATAGACTAATGGGTGATGATAGGAGAAAAGAGTAACAAATAACAAAAAAAAACTAGTGTAGTGATGCAAATGCAACCTAACTATGATGATATGCTACTCTAATTCAAGTAAACACATCCTATCAAAGAAAAAATGACCTCTAGCCTAAAGGTGATCTAAATCCTCAAACAAGTCCTAATTCTATTATTTCAGATGGCCTTCAAAGCGAATTCTTACTTGACAGAATCTGATCCTCGCAAGTAGAGCTGTTTAGAGAAAGGTGGAGTAAAGAGCCAATTGTTGCCTACATCTAGTCCCATAGGATGTTTTCCTAAGATTTGTCACTATGATTACCTTCATCCCATGGGGGTGGTCAAGTTTTGAGCTTCTTGGTGATCAGCGAAAGCACGAGATTCCCTGCCACGAGTTGGGTAGCCCCGAGGTGAACTACTTTCATGATGACCTAGCCTAACCCCCTCTGAATTGGGTTTCTAACGCACTCCGTCTTTGGACTATGGGATGGTGAAGGATTTTAAGCTCTCTAATATGTCAAAAAGCTATGTCTCCATGTAAGTGATCGATGGGTGTTATTGGAATCTTATCACATTGATCCTACACCTAACTACACAAATTGTTTTGGGCCTAGTGCCCAAATGGGCTTAATCTATGCATGTTAAGTTATTATTATATGGTTTGTCTCAAGTTTTGGCTTAGTGGTTTTAACCGAGCTCACGTTCTCTTAGGGTGTTCACATGTGTGTAAAAATTATGTTTATTGTATGAGTTAATTGAACATGTTTTATGATGCCAAATGTTGCTGAAAATAAAGTTCTCAAAAACTATAAATAGTGTTGAAAAACTATAAATAATACTGAAAATGGACAGGAAAATGAACAAATTCAAGCACGCAAACCCCCACCCAAGAAGTCTATCAAGAAAATAATAAAATGAAGGAAAATAAGCAACTCAAAGACACACTTATGGTGAAAATATATAAGGTCAAAAGGATTGGTATCTATAGGCAACAATCTGTTATAGATGATGCAAAAAACCAGCAGAGAGCAGAGGGTTAGCAACTGGTAAAGGGCAAGCAAATGGATGCAAAATGAAGGATACAGAAGGGGATCATATGGAGGCAGGAAAATGCTAGATTCTAAGTAGAATAAAGTGCTATAAAAATGTATCTAAAGGTATTGTTATAACCTGCCAAAAATACTGAAAAACAGTGGCTGAAAGTTCTGCAAACTAGACTTCTCAACTCAACAAATTTTCTCTGAAATGGCAGAGGTGTACTATAAACCCTAAGGGGTTTTTTCCATCCTCAAGATGAGAAAAAATTCTAAGAGGCACTAGGCCTAGGGGTGATCAAGAAAAGCATAAAAACCCTTTTTGACGCTCAGGTAAAACTCTTGGAAAAATTTGAAAAATTGAAAAAACATTTGAAAAAATAGCAGGTTGCAGGTTTTGACCTGTTAAGTGCGACGGGATGCAGAAAAAGGCCTGAAAAGTGCATTGGGACACATAAAAGAGGCCAAAAAGTGTATTTTATTCCTGCAACTCTTGCTAGGTATATCTCCACCAGATTGTGTCGTCTCCTGCTCAGCTAATACCTGTGACTTGTTAAAATATGCAGAACCCCAACAGAAACATAAAAATTTACAAAAAACATGGGAGATCTAAAAATATAAATTGAGAGGCTAAAAATAGCTATAAAAACACTTAAGAGGGTTGAAACAACAATCACTAAGGTTTTGAATTACTACACCAATGGAGTTGCTATTTGTTAACAACTATGTAGCTAAAGACCCAGTGGAGTTGCCATTTATTGATGAATATGTAGCTAAAGACCCAGTGGAGTCACCATTTTCTAGTGTAAATATTTCGAAAAAGCGTACAAAAAATGCTTCACTTAAGTTAGTGGTGACAAGTGACCCTAACAACAGAATGTGGCCTCTCTTATGCTTTAGATCTATAAGAAAATATGATAATTGCAAGAAAATATATGATGCAAGTCCAAAACATATAACAACAGTAAAAAAGAGTGCGATAACCGAATAGAAGGACTTTAAATGAATAATATTTTAATTAAAAACACCCGGTGATGAAGATTTACAACATGGGTTTGTAGATCCCCCTTTGTGGATGGGTCCTTTTGATGTTTTGTTCCTCTCTCTCAAGTATGCAGAGAACTTAAAAAGTAAGCTAGAACTCAAGTGGGAGTTCTATTGGCATGAGATGATAATGGTGACGATGATAATGATCATCATGAAGAATGAATGGAAAAATTTCATATTTATTTCAAAGTATTGAGCTAAATTAGGATTTGGAAAATAATAAAATACTATAGACCAAATCAAAATCTAGCCATTGGGAATACTTTATTATATTTTTTGGAGAGAGAAAATATATTCAAAATGGTCAAATATCTTTATTTAGAAAATGGTTGAAGTAAATAACAAATAAAAATGATTTATTAATCATTTTGTGAGAATTAAGAAAGAAATAACTATTAGTGGTTTAATAATTATCTCATAAGGAAAATATGAAATACATAAGGAATAATAAATAAATAGTGATTTATTTAAATATTCCAAGGTGATTGAGACAAAATTAATTAAGAAATAATGATCAAATAATGATTTAATAATCATTTTTAGAGAAAATTAAATAAATAATGATTTATTCAATTATTCTCATGACTTTTTTTGGATTTTAATGAGAAATAATTTAGGAAAAATGGTTTACTAAATTATTTCCTTAATGAAAATGAATTTACTAAGGTAAACTTAATCCTACATGGTGTATTTTGACCAACCTAAAAAAAATGGCTAGGTTATCATTTTTTGGTGATAACATTTTGTGTTTAATTCAATACAATTTATGTTAATTTTATTAAAAATAAATAAAATATTTGGAAGTAATATTAAAATTTTAAATAATGAGATTTTATGTCATGCCATTATGTATTGCTTGGTCCTTGGAGTGAAAAATTATTCTTAAAGGAGTGGACATTTTACGATTAACTTTCTGATTTTGTCTACAACAATGCCAATTATTTAGACCATGGTTTTAAATATGTTTCAATTTAAGCTACTCACCCACCTTCACCCTTCACCCTTGCAAGTTTACGCTATTCTCCCCTTTCCACCCTTGACCCCCACCCAAAAAAAACAAAGTGCTACTTGTAGTACCACTTTTTGATTTGGGGGTTTATTGTAATGGTGCAAGTTGCTAAAGTCATGATTTCCAAAATGTTTCAATTTTAAGTCCGAAAAAATGGGTGCTATCAGTAATGTCAATTTTCAACTTTGGGATTGATTTTAAGATTTTGGTTACAACGGTACTGATTGCTAAGGTCATGTTTTCAATTTTGACTGCTAAATACAAATTTGTTCTTGGTAGAACCATTTTTCAATCCATGGGTTGATTTTAAGTTTTTTTATTAGTAACAATATGGGTTTTTAAATCCATAGTTGAAAAGAGGTTATTATTTTGACCTCGAAACAAAGACTACCACTGGTACCACCATTTTTATATTTGAGGGTTGATTTTTGGAATTTTTTGATGGAAAATATATGTTTTAAGGGCAAGAGTTATTGTCAATTTGGTAAATGCATTTCCCAATACGATGAATCTCATGATACAAATTTGTAGATTTATTAGTCATGATTTACAACTATGATTCTAATTCTAGGCTTCGGGTGCTAGCTCTGGTTATGACTGTGGCTCAGGCTCATTTGATATGAATTGGAAAGAAGTAGCTAGATATCAATTCCCCCTGTCAAATACATGGTGAGAAGATGAAAAAATTTCCACTATTAAATGTGTCAATACTTTTGAATTAATTCTACAATATCACTGATATTCTTTTTGGATATTGAAGACCATTCCTAAGAAATTCATCCAAAATGAAACTTTGCTCTTATAATATTCTTGTTTTTGGAAGATATGTTTGAATGATGAGTATGTTTTCCACAATACTCACAAGGGTGAAGATCAAAACAATTATCTTTCAAGTGGCCAAATCTATGACAATGTCGGCAGTTACGAATTTGAAGTGGATGTGGAGCAAATGAAAATGAGTTGTCCTCAGGAAACCCAACACTTTGAAACTTGATTAGTTTGTAGTCTAGAAAGTGAAATGTCACTTCCTTTACAAATACAAGACAAGGATTCTTGTTTTAGGAACTTTTTTTTGAATGATGAGTATGTTTTACATAATTCTCACAAGGGTGAAGATAAAAACATTGATCTTTTAAGTGGCCAACTCGATAACAATGTTGGCATTTGCGAATATGAAGTAGATGTGGAGCAGGTGAAGATGAGTTGTACCGAGGAAACATGACACTCTAAAAGTTGATTAGTTTGGAGTAGTTTGGAATGTGAAAGGTCACTTCCCTTTCATATCCAAGATTGGTTTGGTGCTTGTTGTTGATGACTTCTTCCCAAGATCTGATGATGCAATTAAGAAGTGCAAGATGAACCTCTACCTCTTCATGTGGATATGATATTGAAGTGACGTCACTAATCTAATCATGTGCTAGCACTTGATGAGAATCAATATCAAATAAATAATTGTTCTGAATATGAATTAGTTTAGAATGTTGATTCCTTTGATGCATCTTGTTGGAGATATGACTGGGACTCTAATGAAACTCAATCTTTTCCTATGAATCTTGTAAATAGGTTTGAATATCTGTAAAAATATCTTTATCAATTTTGACTTTATTGTCAACAATAAAGATTATTATAGTGTTCAGTAATTCTAATAACTTATCAATTCAAGTCATTTTACAACAACTCAAGCTCAATAGAAATGAATGGTGTCAACTTCTACTAAGAATGCACCCATTTACAATGCAAAACAACTAGTAAACTTGCAAAAAGACTATTTGCAAGTTACAATTAAATACAATTTATAAATAGTTTGCCTCAAAGATATTGTACCATTCTCCTTATAGGTCATAAAAAGGGTTGAGAAAACAATCAGTTTATCCTCCAAATGCAAACTCCATATGACCTGACAAGAAGAAAGAAATGTACCATATTTTAATACCAATTAGCAGTATTTTTGACAAATAGAACATCAAGTGATTGTTAAGCTTTTATGATGGACTGAAATCATTTTATATTGCATGTACTATGTAAAAGTTGGCTAATATTTATTCCCCATGACCTTTTATAACCATGACCACCTCCTCTAATGAAGCATTCCCCACACTTTCACCAATACGATTAATTGTAACCTATAGTTGTCTTGCCTCAAAGTGTCAATTTCCCAAATTTTTTTAGGCAATGTGTACCCCAGAGTGTCTAGAATATTCAAAATCATTGAACTTGCCTTAATCACTTCCACCAATATCTGGTAATGAAATTCACGATCACACCTCTTGGCATCCTTACAGCTGAATATGGTTCATTATGGGGCCATTTTAAGAGATGTTGCAAGTTCAAATTTCTTCCCAAGAGGCATTGATGTTTGACTTATTGCACCTTGCTATTCCATACATGATGGGACTGTACTTGTCATCATTGTTAGATAAACTCGACCTGGTGGTGGATTTGAGGTTGTGTCAACTATTATGGTTAACAATTGTGGTTTTGGGAACCTGGTATAATTGACTCATGGTATTAAGCTCATGGTTTACATGTAGTTGAAGCTATTAAAAGGCTTGAGGATTCTCCATTGTATTGTGTGACGAGCCTCAGTATTAAAAGGCTTGAGGATTCTCCATTGTATTGTGTGACGAGCCTCGGTATTGCAACAAGAATGCTGCAACTCCCAAGGCTACCGACTTTAATTATCAACCCAGGGTTTGTACAAACTTAAGAGGTGTCGACACTATATGTGTGGAATACAATGTGTCCTTCCTTTGCTGTCATGATGTAATGAAGTGCATGTATTGGAGTCAAATCCTAAACTAATTGTAGAAAATGAAATGTTCGAAATGGAACCTTAACCTATTGCAAGAAAGAAAGTACAAGAAAAGAGACGAAAATTCAATGCTAAATCACACCATTTCCTAATAATGCTAAATTATCATGAACCAAATGCTACTATCTAAGCATGGAAGTAAGAATCATCAAACATCACTAATGTGCAAGTAAATGGACTAAAACAAATTTGTTTTTTTCTTTTTGTCTTTTCATGCGAAATCAAGTATGCAAACTAATTTCTTTTGGTGATGTGGCAGGTGAATTAAGGATGTTGGAGATTAGATGGAAGGGTTAGAAGATGGTTGGATGGTGTGGGAGACCCTTGGGAGGCTTTTGGTGACTTCTTAGAGGTTTTCCATCAATTCAGCCTCAAAACAAACCATTTCAGGAAAACCTAGAGGATGTATTAGAAACCTACAGGATGATCCTGTAGGAATTACAGTGAACCTACAAGATATAGCCTATAGAAAAAATTTGAGGTGTTGGAGATGATGGAAGGCTTAGGGAATGTGGTAGATGGGTGGAATGGAGTGAGAAAATGCCTAGGATCACTCAAAACTCAAAACCAAAGTTGGGAGATAGATGGATTTGCTCAAAAAGCTTGGAGAAGTCTCTTCGTGAAATGATGAAATTGGTGAGGGTTTAATGACTAAGAAAATCAAGTCCAAATTGGATGGGAAATTTATTGTTATTAACTAGGATGTCTTAGGTCCCTATTCCAAGTGGAATCACTCAAAAAGACCTCTGTTAACCCATGCAAAAAACATAAAAAACATTACTAATCGAAAATCTAGAAATTCGAGAACTAGTGAGCTAGTAAATCTAAAAAATGCCTAACCAAATCAAGTGAAAATGCAATGGGGTAATTTTTGTTATGAACTAGAATGTTTTTGTGATCTAATAAAAGTGTAATAAATTCTATTGAAGCTCGTTATCATGCTCTAAAAAATAGCAGAAATTTACTGTTCTTTGCTAAAAAGCAGGTTCAACAATCTAGATTTGGGAATAAGAAGACTAATCCAAGCAACTCAATAATTTCTAGGAACTTCCAAAGCTTTTCCAAGGATGAAATAATGCTTGTGATCCTGCAAAATAATTTACATCAACCATTTAACTCAATCCTACAATAAGAAATCATTAATTCTAAATGCAGAAATAGAAAGAAATAAAAACTAAAGATGCATGTGTATAAGCAATGAAAAGAAGGAAATAAAATGATACAAAAGGGCTCTGAGGTTCTTGGAATGGCCAAGACCAAAGAAAATCAGAGACCTATGGAGGAGAACAAGATTTAGACACTGAACATGACACCAATCTTCATTATTTTCATCAATAAATTACATCCCTGCAAGAAAATACAATGGAGCTACAAAAATATAATCTCTCTCCACAATAACATTAATGAAAATCTCTCTCTAGAGGTAAATTCGACTTGGTACTTATAAAAAATGATTAGGAATCATTCTGCATGAATGGAGGAAGCTTTCTCCACCAAAATCCCTTGATTAGTGGATCTAATCCCCAATACTAGGAATTTGCATTAAATGGCAGGGAACACATTTCTAGATTTTCTCAACCATTCCCTAGAGGCAAATTCGACCTGGTACTTATACAAAATGATTAAGAATCATTCCTCATGGATGGAGGAAGCTTTCCCCACTGAAATCCCTTGATTAGTGGATCTGATCCCTTGATTGGTAGATCTGCTCCCTTGATTAGTGGAACACATTCCTAGATTTTCTCAATCATTGGAGTTCCAAAATTTGTGTCATAATTCCATAATATCTTGTTGACTTATTATTTATTATTGATCCTCCAGTAGTAGGGAACAAGTCCCTAAATTATCTCCTCCTCCAACTCTTAATAATCTACCCAATATTTTCATAATATTCCACAAAAAATAAATAATATTAGGCACAAATATTCAATTATTCATAAACCTTCCTAATGAATATATTAAAGTTAAAAATAAATTATTTAACGCAAAAAGAGAGGTTTAATGTGCTGAAGGATAGTCATAGGCGTTAATTTATGTTTTAAATTAGAGGCATGGGCCTTAATTTATGTCTAATTTAGAGGCCCACCATTGTGCCAGAGTAGAGTGGTGAAGGCTTACTTGGGTAGGGCTAAGGTATTGGCTGGTTTGGCCGTGTTTTAGCTAAGGATATTAATAGACCTTTAATTGGTCGGGGTTTTTTAAGGTAAAACATGGTGTACATGGTTTGAATGTCTTGTTGCTATGTGTCTGATTATTATATTTATTTCTCTCGTAATGTTTTGAATCCTAACAAGTGGGTAAATCATGGTGTAGATAGTTTGAATGTCTTGTAGCTATGTGTCTGATTATTATATTTATTTCTCTCATAATTTTATAAATCGTAACAATCATCAACCCAAGTAGAATATCCAAAGGAGTTGATCTTGGTTCTTTTCTATTTGAAACCAATTTATCAGTAAAGGTTCAAGTCCCATGGATATCAATGGTTACAACAATCCTAAGAGATTTATGAAGCCAAGGAATTTAAGTAGACGATCCCATGGTGAACATAAGCGCTTCGTAAAAAACGGCCTTGGCCCCAACTCACCATGTCCCTAAGATCACTAGTTTGAATTCTACCTAGAGTTATGAGGTGTTGAAGCCTCGAAATTCGTTGCAACAACATGGGGGATGATCGCCCAGTCCAAGCCTTAAAGCAACTCCTTTTCCCTTTGGAATGGTGGATCCGATTGGTTTAACTAGGTACAACTAACTTTTCTCAATCTCCAAAATGGCTTACAATATGACTTTCATCCACCAATAGAGAAGAGACATCAGATCAACCCTCTTGCTGACTAGGCAAGAAAGTGATCCTTACGCTGATTTGGGGCTTAGCTAAGCCACAAATAAAGCTTGCCTCTTTATGAAGAGGACTTTTAGAAATGTAGAATTAATCTAAATGAAAAATTATTCTAAAATGCAAGAAAAAAGAGCTAAATCCTAATCCTATCTCCATTAGGTAGATATAGATCTAACCCAATTGAAAGCAAGATATTTAAATGATTGAGATTTTGTTAGGTCCCTATACTACTAGTGTAACCCCTTATTGTTATTAGTACAACCCCCTTATTATATCGTTGTGTCCATGTAGTCCCCATATTGTTATTATTGTGCCCCATAGAAGCCCACTATTGTTATTATTGTGTCCTTACATTAATATTGTTATGTCGGCTCTGATTATATTATGACCCTTTAGACTCCTCTATATAGAAATGAGGCCTTGTCATTTGTATCATCCAAGAATTGTTCATTTGTGTAATGTAAAGGAGGTTGCCCCCTTGAAGAGGCTGAATTCTAAGGCGTTGATCTATTATTTCTATCTTTTTGTGAGCTAGTTTCATAACAAATTTAAATATGTCTGGGTTATGATGAATATCAAGTTGACGAAGTAGTTCAATTAACTGACATTATGAATACCAAGTCACATTCTATTAAGAGACCTCTTGACTGAAATAATCAATCAATAAAATTTAGGAAATAGTTCACAAAATGATATTGATTGTTAAATCAATAATTCGAATAATTAAACAATAATATGAGGAAATAGTTCACAGCATATCATTATTTGTTAAATCAATATTAAAAGATAGATTTCTGAGTAAATAGTTACTCAAAAATCAAAATTCAATCCATAAGAGCAGAGATAAATAATAACATATAATTGAGACACATTACTCATATCAACAATAGTGCACAAATATGAATAAAATGACACATTCCCGTCATCATAAAATGAAACTAGTATTTAAAATAATAGTATTAGAAATATCAATTTTTTGAATCCATTTCTTTGGCTCTGGTCTCCAATAGTCCTCTACAATCTTTGAACTTCTACTGTTACAATAAGTGTTGTAGTAGTGCAAGTTTTGTTCTCCATACATAATTCAGAATGCAAAAGAAAAATCCTCAATAATCCCGAGATCTAAGATTTTCAGTCCTTTCACCTACAACTCTAAATCACTATTATAAAAGTGCTTTTAGAATTCCAGAATTGCAGAGAAGAGAAGCTATTATTACATTTTACAATTTGCTATTTATAATAGTTTCAAAATAATTCTTAGCAAGAAAGTTTATTGAAGAAGAAATATGCTCAATCAATTTTTATTTACTCAAAATTTTATTTTTCAATTGCTAGAGCATTCCCATTGATCGAGATCTTTTTCTCCTCATCTCTTCAACTGTTTTCCTGCAAAAGAAATTTAAACAAAATTAAAATGTAAAAATAAAATCACAATGCCAAATCTGGAATGAAAACAAATCTAATCATATTCAATTAAATAAATAACTGAAAAGAAAATCTGAGCTTTCTATTGATGCATGTGATGATTTGATTGGCCAAGGATATTATTGACGAATGGATTTGCATTCAGAAGAAGCTCGGGCAAATGAAAGTGCAGAAAATAAAACTTTGAAAAATTAGTTTTATTTAAAATTTTGGAGCTTGAACTTCTGCTGGTTTTTGGATCCAATAAATGACCAAATATGTTAATGAAACCTCCTCAGAAATGTTCTCCATGATTTTATCTTTCCAATGAGCCATCCTGGACTTCATTTGGCCAAGTAAAACTCAATCTATTAGTCTCCAAAATTGATGAGTCAAATCTCACAGAATTCTGGAAATTCTGTTGCCTAGGCCAAAAAAATCAAAATTTTTAATTAATTTCTAATTCTAAATTAAACTATAGTTATTAACTAAGTAATTCTAATTAAATATATTTAAACTATTAAACTTACTTGATTATTAAAAAATTTAATATTTAACTAAAATAATACTATATTAATATATATAAAAAGTATGGTTAAAAAATTATAATAAATACATAATTATTATAATATTAATTTAATTATTTAAAATTACACAGTGTTTTGTTTTTACAAGTTACGTATATGGAGGGTGGAGAATGTTAATGAGGGTGGAGGTTTGGGATAATGGAGTGATAAGGCGGGAGTGGAGGGGATGGAGAGACAAGGTAATGCAGGTGAGTGGAGTGTGAGGTGGGGTGATGTGAGGGGGGAGCGTGAGTGAGGTGGAGGTACGGGAGGTATAAGGAAAAACAAAATTTTATATTAAAAGTTTTTAATTTTCATATTTTTTTTTTTTAAATTATATATTGGATGGTTTGAGACAGGTGCATAAAAACAAACAATTTTATTTTGCGATATGCGATATTGTGATGTATTGCAATTGCAATATCGTATTGCCAATTGTTGATCGTATTTTTGGGAGTAAAGAAGTGGGGTCACGTAAAATTAATATTCCTACAAATTGGAGTATAGCCATTTTGCAATTTGAGAATTCGGTTTTGACAACTTGTTTTAAAATAATAAACTGGAGTAAATTACCAAGATTTCGAAACACGTTTTCATCCGTTGTATGATTTAGCTGGATCAATTTTATAGGACTATTAGTGAAAAATGAAAGAATATTAATAAGAAATAAATAAGAGTTAATATTTATTGAAATTAATTAGTTATGACAAATTGAAATATTATACATTTTTTTATATTTTTAATCCAAAGGAGAAAATGATCAAACTTCAAAGGAGTGCCATTTACAAACTAGTTGACCAAATGAATCGAAATAAGTATTGATGGAAAGCTTGTGAAAATTCGGATGCAATAAAATAATCAAAACATAAATATGACGAAAATGAAAAAATGATAAACTTGTAAGACAATTAACTTAAATAAAAATAATAAAATATGCTTAGCCAAAAATTAATGGAAAGGGTCCCAATTATTTGAAATAATTGGGGGGGGGGGTGTTGAGTTTTCCTATAATAATAACGACACACAGGGAAGAACAAGTTATCTCTGGTTAAAGATAATGAACTTTAATTTATCAAAAAGTTAAAAATAATGGAGTTTACAAAATCGTCTAACATTAAAATATTTCCATAGGTCCCACATAAAATAGATTAAGCAATATGAGTTTGTAAAGATAAGTATTCAAAAAAGACTAGAGTAAAAGTCATGAATCCAAATTTGAGAAATTTGTTTTAAATCTACTTCATATAATAATAGAAGGTAGAGATAAGAGTTTTTGATAAAGCATATATTGATTTTATGATTGTCTCTGATATCGCTTCGCTGCTAGTGAGCCTGAATAGTACCCTGACGAAGTTGTCTTTTATGCCATATAAGCCTAGTCCCACTGCCATCAGGCGTCCATAGCCCCGACATGTTTACTTGTATTTCCCATGCTTCCTCTTTAATCACTCTTTTGATAAATGCATTTGCAAGCTTATAGTTTATGATGTATTTGAGTGAAAGAGATGGGATGGTAATAAAGATTTATGTTTAATGAACATAATACTTTCATAATGTTTGCTCCAAATTCTTTCCCTACAGCGATTAATCAGAGGGTTTTATGTGGAGGGGTGGGAGAGATTCATTGTGTTAAACTCAAATCTATTATTTCCTTGAAAAAGTCAACTCAATTACTTAGAAAGGATGTGTGTTCCTCCATGAAAAGGATTTAAAGCAAGAGGAATTATGGTTCCATAAGGATATGCCTTTAATGATAAATGAAATTTAGTGATATAGGCAGAATTAATATTTCTCCCTGCATGTCAACTGTTGTTGAACAAGAAAGGTCATTTTGCATATATCATGGCAAAGTCATCGAAATCAAAACAAAACTAAAAAGAAAAGAAAAAGAATTCCTAAGCTAAAGTAAGAAAAGAAATCAACAATAAAAAATAAAAGTGAAGACGGTAAAAGAAAAGTCTAAAATTTTAAAAGATAAACTCCAACAAGACAGTTGATACCAATGTCTCAATGAGACGAAGTAAAATAAAATAATCATGTGAATGTTCCTTCTTTTGTTCAGATTTAGATAAATTTGATCTTACAAAGTTATAAGCGTTTTGGCTTCCGATAACAGTGATAATAAAATTTAGCGACAACAATTTATTTATTATTTTTATTATTTTATTTATTTATTTATTTTATTTTTTTTTCTGTCTGGTGTCAATTGTTTTTTTTCAAAGCATCATCTTAAACATTTTCTAACAAAATAAATGCTTAAAGAAACAAACTAAAGGTTCAAAAACTCCCTAGTGTAACTGATTCGATGAGGATCATTACTAAATAATGGAGAGCAAATTCCAAATCTGATCTGGTGGAAGCGCAAGAAGTTTTATGAGGAGCTGCAAAACAAAGTTTTATATCAACAAAAATTTAAAAACAAAATTGAAACCAAAAGTAAATAAATGAAAGTGGGCACATGGAACTTACCATTTGGAGAATTGCATTCAATCTTACCTGAGAGGTATCATTTTCTCCAACAAAAGATAACTTATTCCTTTAATTAGAATTAAAAGGATGAAGAAGTTGAATTGAATGAAATTATATTGACCCACAATCATTACTTATTAAATATAAACTAAAACAAACAACAAATTAGAAGAAACAATGTTTCATGTTCCAGGAATCTGAAGTGAATTGAATTCATCAGAGATGAGAATGAAATGATGCTTTTTAATGAATTGCAGCGATGAATGTTCTCATAATATTATAAGTTTCATATCAACTCCATGATTTTCATAAATATTTCAGAATTAAGATCAAATCCAAGATAATGAAATACAAATGTGTAGATGGGGAGATCTTGAATTTCATATATTAAACATAGAGTAATATATCTAAAACTCAAATATAAAATAAATAAAAATGATTTAACCATGTTGCAATTTTGTTATCAATTACTTCATTACCATAGTGGTTGTCCAAAATTGCTTTAAAATCTTTTATACAACACAACGTCTTATCGAATTTTTCGCATCGTAAGTTTTTCTACCATGCATAAATTGAAACTGCGAGATTCACCTTTGCCGATATGCGATTGAATGTTATATAATAGTTAAAAATAATTGGCAGAGAGGCATATATCGGAGTTTATCGCATCGGAGGATGTCAAGACAATATGCGATACAAGTGTTGCGATGACAAGGTTGCGATATGAGCATATGCAATGAGAAATTGCGATGGAGCAATTGTTATATCAGAGAATAGTCATATCGGTGATCAAAATTGTTAACAAAAGAAAACGCCGATATGATTATTGTGATAATAGGATTGCAATAGATGACATGGCTCACTGGTGGGACCGATGTTGAATTTTATAAGAAATCGACAATCGAAATATTTTGAATATGGGATGTAATATCGTTGATACGCTGATGCGCGATATGGAATGGACCCAATCGTTTAATTATATGGATTCAATCTCTCATCGGATCTAGGATATCATAACTTTTAAATGTATGTCCTAATCGAAATTGTGATTTTATGAGAGGATGCGATATCTTTTAAAACTAAATTTAAATGCCATATCGGGTCCAAGACATCATAACTTTTAAAACATGCATTTCAACTAAAATTGCAATTTAGAAACTAATGCGATATCTTTTAGTACTAGATTTAAATGTGGCATCAGGTCCAGGATTGGGTGGATATCGCAATACTTCAATTGATGCTTTATATGAAATATACCGACATTAGGATACTTCAATTGATGCTTTATATGAAATATACCGACGACGAGATTAGGACGTTTGAAAGTATCCAAAATAGAAGTGCCCAACTCAAATTTTCCTTTCTAAAAAAACTCAATTCAATAATTTGATTTAACTATCGAATTATTTGATCAGAGGAAGATGTTATCGCGACTTTCTCATGAGGAGAGTTGCGATATTATAATTTCCCGATAATGTATTTAAAGGTATAAATGGAATTTTAATGAAATATATAAGGAAAATTAATGAATCTTCAAATTCTTACAAAACAACTAATACTACCTTGAGCATGCTACAGATTTAAAATAGTTGCCTGCTTGTTTCAAGTCTCCAAAATCAAAGCAATGAAGACCTGCAAAAATAAACAAAACATAAATAGGCAATAAATCATGAAAAATAAAATCAAACAATAGATGAAGATGAACCTTTAAAATGCATAACTGGAAGAAAATTGACTGTAAATTTTACCTCATGGATCTTCAAGTTCTCCCAAATTTTCTCAAAATTTGCATATGTTCAACATCACCTACTTGTTTAATCTAAAAATGCTAAATAATGAATTTTCATATTGCATCCACCTCAAATTTACATCGGAAGACGAGTGGTGAAAATGAGCTCTTTTTCAGACATACTTGTGAATCAAAAAATTGTCAAGCTGTAGCGAATTCTGGGAATTTCTTAATGTATGATCAAATCTTTGCGAAACAAGACAATTGAGGGCTTTAGAAATATGTATGATCTAAGGGCTTCTAAAATGTTTTAAGCCGTTTTTCGAAAATGAAAAGGGATGCCTAGAAGAAATCAGATTCATTACTTGCTTTATTGAAAATCTGAAATAATGAAATAAGTGCAAACATAAAAGAAATCAAAGCTAAATTAATATATTTCTAATTCTAACTTAATGAAGGAAACATGACTAGGTATAATCATACTTCCAATGTAACCATGTAAGAATTTTAATTCCTGCACGCATGTACAGATCAATTATTAGTAACAAAGATATAAATAAAATTAAACTAAAAAAAATAAATCTGAATTTAAAATGTACAGTTACTGTTAGCAGTTTATTTACAATTACCTTATCTTGAAATTCAATTTCCAATTGAATTTCAATTGGATCATAGAAACCTTGATTAATTTCTATTAATGATTGGAAGGGATCCAAAAGAGGGGATGACAAGCCATATCGTGAGAATGAGCTTTCAGATTCAATGGCCTGCATAAATTTGTTAGTGTTAGGTACAAGTGTTAAACTATTAACAATCTTCGTGAATGGAAACTTTCCAAATATTTTTCAAAGGGGTCTATGAAATATGGATGGAAATATATTAAATACAATGGAAGATTATTAATTATATCAGATTGCTGGTCATATTATGAAAATACACTCTCTTGTTGACATTGCCTTTGAGAAGGTAGAAGTAATCGATAAGAAATGAACATCAGTTGAAATTAGAAGAGAAATAACTCTTGATGTTCATGATTAAAACCTAAAACTTCATTTTCCCATTCAGACAATACATCAATTGAGTGTTCAATACTGAACTACTCAATATGCCAACACAAATTATCTAAAAATTGAAAACTAAAAACAAAAAACAAATTTGAATTTAAACAAAATAAATTAAAGAAAAATAATAAAATCAAATCATAGTTTACACTAGTGTTACAATTATTGTAACAATGCAATTGAGATTGACTTAAAACAATTCCCCTTTCACAAGATTTGGTCAGAATAATATAATTCAAATGATTTCTAATACCAACTTTTGAATTAGAAACAAAATCATGACTATGAATAGGAATGTGATTTTGATCGTCATATAAATCATAGATTGGAATGTTTTCTTGAGTGCTGAAATCACGAGTATGATTAATTATTTGAAAATGAGAACTATTTGACACAATATTTGAATTAGAGTGTTTTTCATTTTCATATGTAATCCGACTTTGATCATGAGGATTCAATTGAGAATGAGATGAATCAATATACTCAATGTCAAAGTAACTATCATAAATGACCTCATGACATTCATTAAAATTCCCTTTGATCTCATCCAATGTATCAAAACAAGAAGGAAAATAAAGCACATTTCTATTAATGCCAGAAGAATGATCAATAATTAGTTCTATATCTTGATAAAAACTAATTGGTAATTCATTAAGATCAACCTCTATGTTTTCTGAAATACCATTGATGTTAAAAGGGGATAAACTTCTATCATTAAAAATATAAGGATTTAGGGAAAAATGAGAATTAGAAGGAATTCATTTAAAAATGTCTCTATTTGAGAACTCTGTGCATTCTGCTCATTGTAAATTTCAGATTTGAGATAATTTATTTGTGTACTTGTGCTTTCTTGAAGAATGTTGCTTTGCTATCCTGAATTTGGCATTTGCTCATCATAAAAGAGTTCAGAAATTTGTACAGCAGATTGCACATTATTGAGAATTTTAATCACTGCTTGTACTTGCTGATTTATGCTCAGATCTTCTGAATTTGACGCACACTGATTTTCAGATTTCAAAGCGATATCTTCTTCAAGATTATTGCTAGTATCTTCTTGCATTTGAATAGTAAAATTTCCCAAGCTTTGTGATTGAGATTCACTGACATGTGAAGGTGCATCCCGATCACTATCAATACTGTAGGAAGTGTGCACTAAATGAAAGAATTGATTGTACATAATAGAGGCCACTTCATCATCATTTGTTTGCATCTTCATATTGGAATTCTCTATTGTGTTAAAGTAGTTGGAAGGAGTTTGAGCAAAGCTTGAAATAACTTCACATGAATTATGAATGGGAGGAAGAGAGCAAATATGTTCATAGCAATATAATACTTCCTCTTCTGTAGGTTTTTTTTCAATTTTAAATTTCAAACAATTTAAATGAAACTTGATGGTAAAACCAATCAAAGATTCATTTTCCAATCTTTTCCAATCTTCAAAATCATCACATACCTATTCATAGTTATAGTCGTCAAATTTACAAAGGAACATTGTAACAAATTGATCCCAGCGGTGAATTGAGGCAACTATAAGTGATTGACACCAGCTTTTGGCTTTTGCTGTGAATGTAAGAGTAAAAATCCTACATAAAATACCATCATCAATATCATGAAAAGTAGGATTTAATTTTTTTTGAATGAATTGTAAAGCATGATTAAAAGCAAATGAATTTCTCTTACTGTTAAACTTTACCTGAGACAAGATTCTAACCACTTTTAGTGGAGTATTGGAAGATGTACGTCCAGAAATACAACTCCAAATTGGAAATTTAAGAGGAGCCATTGTAATAAAAATAAGATGTTAGAATACAAAGACTCCAATAGACAACAAGTTTTAGGCCCTCCTTCTGGCGCCGAAATGTTGAAGCTAGCGTCAAAATTCGCTGCAACAACATGGTGGATGACCACCCAGTCCAGACCTTAAACTCCTTTTCCCTTTGGAATGGTGGATCCGACTGGTTTAACTAGGTCTAATTACCTTTTCTCAATCTCCAAAATGACTTACAATATGAATTTCATCCACCAATGGAGAAGAGACATCAGATTGATCCTCTTGCTGATTAAGTAAGAAAATGATCCTTACGCTGATCTAGGGCTCAGCCAAGCCACAACTAAAGCTTACCTCTTTATGAAGAGGACTTTTAGAAATTTAGAAATAATTTAAATGCAAAATTATTCTAAAATGCAAGCAAAAGGAACTAAATCCTAATCCTATCTCAATTAGGCAGATATAGATCTAACCCAACCAAGAGCAAGATATTTAAATGATTTAGATTTAAATATGTCTGGCTTATTCACATTCTATTAAGAGACCTCTTGGCTGATATAATCAATCAACAAAATTTAGGAAGTAATTCACAAAATGATATTGATTGTTAAATCAATAATTCGAGTAATTAAACAATAATATGAGGAAATAGTTCACAACATATTGTTATTTGTTAAATCAGTATTAAAAGACAGATTTATGAGTAAATAGTTACTCAGAAATCAAAATTCAACCCATAAGAGTAGAGATAAATAATAACATATAATTGAGACACATTACTCATATCAACAATAGTGCACAAATATGAATAAAATGACACATTCTTGTCATCATAAAATGAAACTAGTATTTAAAACAATAGTATTAGAAATACCAATTTATTGAATCCATTTCTCTAGCTCTGGTCTCTAATAGTTCTCTACAATATTTGAACTTTCGCTGTTACAACAAGAGCTGTAGTAGTGAAAGTTTTGTTCTCCATACATAATTCAAAATGCAAAAGAAATTTTTTTATTAATTCCTAGATCTGAGATTTTCACTCCTCTCACCTATAACTCTAAATCACTATTACAGAAGTGCTTTTAGAATCCCAGAATTGCAGAGAAGAGAAGCCATTATTACATTCTACAATCTGCTATTTATAATAGTTTCAAAAAAATTCTTAACAATAAAGTTTGTTGAAGAAGAAATCTGCTCAGTCAACTTTTATTAGCTCAAAATTTCATTTTTCAATCGCTGGAGTATTCTCATTGATTGAGATTTTTTTCTTCTCATCTCTTTAACTGTTTTTCTACAAAAAGAAATCAAAACAAAATTAAAATGCAAAAATAAAATCACAATGTCAAATTTGGAATTAAAACAAATCTAATCAAATTCAATTAAATAAATAATTGAAAAGGAAAGCTGAGCTTTCTATTGATGCATGTGATGATTTGATTGGCCAAGAATATCATTGACGAATGGATTTGCATTGAGAAGATGCTCGGGCAAATGAAAATTAATAAAATAAAACTCAGAAAAATTAGTTTTATTTAAAAATTCGGAGCTTGATCTTCTGCTGGATTTTAGACTCAATAAATGCCCAAATCTATTAATGAAACTTTGTTAAATGTTTTCCATGATTTTATCTTTTCAATGAGTCATCTTGAGCCTCATTTGGCTAAGTAAAAGTCAATTTATGAACCTTTAAAGTTGATGAGTAAAATCTAGCAGAATTCTAGAAATTCTGTTGCTTGGTTTAAAAAAAATCAGAATTTTTAATTAATTTCTAATCCTAAATTAAACTATAGTTATCAATTAGGTAATTTTAATTAAATATATTTAAATTATTAAACGTAATTAATTATAAATTAATTATTAACCACATTTAATTTAAAGTTTAGTTAAAATAGTATTATATTAATATATATAAAAAGTATAATAAAATTATAATTATTATAATATTAATTTAATTTTTTAAAATTACTAAGTTTTTTGTTTTTACACGTTACGTATATGGAGGGTGGAGAATGTTAATGAGGGTGGAGGTTGGGGATAATGTAGTGATAAGGTGGGAGTGATAAGAAGTGGAGGGAGGTGAGGGTGATGGAGAGATAAGGTAATGGAGGTGAGTGAAGTGTGAGGTGGGGTGATGTGAGGGTGAGTGAGGTGGAGTTATGGGAGGTACAACGAGAAACATGGCTTTATATTAAATTTTTTAATTTAGTATTTTTTCCAAATTGTATATTAGATGGTTTAATACAAACTCATAAAAACAAACAAATTTATTTTGTGATATGTGATTTGTGATTTATTGCAATTGCAATATCGCATCACAAATTGTTGATCGTATTTTTTGAAAGTAAGAAAGTAATATGAAGTGGGGCCTATGTGGAATTAATAATCTTTCAAATCGGACTATAGTCATTTAGCAATTTTGAGAATCCAGTCTTGGCAACTTGTTTTAAAATAATAAATTGGAGTAAATGACTAAGATTCTGAAACACGTTTTCATCCGTTGTATGATTTAGTTGGGTCAATTTTGTAGGACCATTAGTGAAAAAATGAAAGAATAATAGTAAGAACTAAATAAGAGTTAATATTTACAATCAATGAATATTGAACTTAATTAGCTATGAAAAATTGAAATATTATACATTTTTTACATTTTTAGCCTAGACGAGAAAATTATCAAACTTCAAAGATGTGCCATTTACAAACCAGTTGACCAAATGAATCGAAACAAGTATTGATGGAAATTTTGTGAAAAGTCGGATTCAATAAAACAATCAAAACATAAATTTAACGAAAATGAAAAAAATGATAAAATTGTAAGACAATTAACTTAAATGAAAATCATAAAAGATGCGTAGCCAAAAATTAATGGAAAGGGTCCCCATTATTTGAAATAATGGGGTGGGTGTTGGGTTTTCCCTACAACATGAGGTCAAATTCATACCCTGTGTGTGTTGTAGGTTGATGGAGGAGTGCATACTGACTTACATAGCTCGTGCGCTGGAATGGTTCTATGGGCGGTGGGTTTGTGGACTTTGTGGTGAAGCTGTAAAGGAAAAACTTTGTAAATCTAATCAACTTATTGGGAATACGAAAAATGTGGAGTGGGAGAAATCTAAAGGCCACATATCATAGATATTATTGCCACAACTATTAGAAATCATGAGAATGAAAAATTCCTGATGTTTTCAATGTTAGGGAAAACTTGACTTGATGAAAGAGTCAAAGTTACTTGGTTAACGATGGGGTTTTTGGGCACATGGTTTTGGTTGACCATGGTTTTGCGCTAGCGGATTACATGTAATGAAACTTTTAAAAGGCTTGGGAAGACTTCATTATAATGGGATAGGGAGGTGAGTGTCTAGGGATCAATTAATCGGTTTGGTCGGGTTTTACTCAAGGGACTAATGGAATTCTATTAGCTGGTTTTTATGCACATTAGGGTTTTACTTGATAAAACATTGAGTTTATGTTTTGTTTCCATTTAATTTTTTTCTTTTCTCTCATTAAATTAATATCTCTCCTATATTTTTAACATGGTATTAGAGCAACCTCGATCAGGGTGTGATGGGATAGGAGATCCCCACGCGGATCGTTGACATGTGTAAGAGAACGAAGGACATGGCAGGTGGGTGACCCACCCAACGACCCCACACAGACATGGTAATAAAAACCTAGAGAGGATGACTACAAGTGGTAACTGCATTGGGAAGACAAATGACAAAGGAAGGAGGAATACAAGCGTGAAAGGTGGCGAGGATCGTCATTGTTTGCACGCACGGTCTGTGGAGGAGCTTGTTTGCGGGAGTCGAGACTGCTAGCAGGGTGGTGGATTTAGCTTGTGGAAGGAGATATCGATGCCACCAATAGGAAGATGCCAACAAAGCTTCAGCTAGACAGGGACACTGGTACGTATTTCAGGCCCTCCTTGTTCTAGAAAGGACACTGGATTAGGAAAGTTTAGTGACGGTTCCACATGTTTATGGTAGAATTTGATTCAGTTCACTGTTATTGATGTTCGAAATTTTAATTTTAGTGTTATATGGCAATTTGTTGGCTCAAAGGGGCATTAATGGAGGGTTTGGGTTTGCTATTAGCACTCAGGTTGTAAATTTTGCCTTGGCATTTGTCAAACCCAGGTGTCTGGGACCTAGATGGGACGGAGGCAGTTCTGAGAGCTTGTGGTCCCCTGAAAAATTTCTAGGCCAGAGACGAAAGAATGGGGAGTCCAAGGTTCATATTACATGTATGGTTGTTCAATCTAGTATTTTCTGGTCTTCGGGTAATCTTCTGGTCTAGCGGGTTAGGAATGGGAAGTCGTGACCCTCTAAAACCGGCGTGTCTAACCAGTCGGCCATTATTTGGTTTCCCAACAAACCTTTGGCTCAGTGGGGCATGAAAGGGGATTCGAGGGACCCTAATACCCGTGCGGTTGTCAATTCTGCAATGATGTGGTTAAATTATTGGAGCTAGAAGACTGGCTGGGTTGGGGGTAGAATGAAAAGTTGGAGGGAGGGAATGAAATTAAACCTAGGCACACCCTGTACCAGCTTGTTTGTCAATCCCATCGAGGTTAGGTTTTCTGGAAATTTTAAGGTCCAGAGGGGTATGAATGGTGAGACGAGGTCACTAAAAACTAGTGGGTATGTTAATTTAGTTAGGGCCTCGTCTGTCACTGGTATCCCAATACCCGAGTGTCCCAACACCCGTGAGTCTGTCAATTTGGTCATGGCGGAGATTAATCTGTGGAGCCAGAGGCCTAGCTGGACTGGGGGGAGAATAGTGAGCCAAAGGGAGGGAATTCACCTAAGTCTGGGTACAAAGAGGATGAAGGCAACTGATGAAGGGGTTGGGGGGAAATTGGGGTTCATTTTCCAGACCTGAAAATGTGACATGGTAATTGTGCTCCACAGGGAATGGATGGATGGAAACACTGACATTTGGTTTGGTTTTAACTTTTTTGCATACATTACTCTTTTAGGTTCGTCTAATATTCTTTTCCCTCTGACTCCAACACTTCTGCTCCGGGACAAGGCAAGAGCCTGGGAGTTCCTGTGGTTGAAGGAAACTCTAATCGAATGAAACATGGTGAAGGCAGAAATGGGACCGGGGAAAAGAGGGCGCCACCATAACTGTAAACAGAATGACAACAAAAGGAAAACCCTGCTGGCCTCGACCAACAAGACCCAACGGAAGAGGGGCAGGAAAATATGGGAGGAAAATATGAAAAACCTCATGCATGCTTATAGTGGGGGAGCTCCAACACAGGTTAAGTCCCTAATTTCTTCATGGGATGCAGAATTGAACACTGAGGCTGCGGAAGAGCCGCTTCAAACGGAGGATTGGGAACCCCTGCTAATGCAACTCTACCGGGTTATAAAGAGACCCAACAGAAGAGGGGCAGGAAAATATGGGAGGAAAATATGAAAAACCTCATGCATGCCTATAGTGGGGGAGCTCCAACACAGGTTAAGTCCCTAATTTCGTCATGGGAGGCAGAATTGAACACTAAGGCTGCATAAGAGCCGCTTCAAGCGGAGGATTGGGAACCCTTGCTAATGCAACTCTACTGGGTTATAAAGAACTTATTTGGAAAAGAAATGACAACTACAAGGATTTGGAAGATCAAGCGCAAACCCAACAAGAGGGTCGTAGCTTAAAATATATTCAACTGGAGATCCAGGCAGTATAGGTGCAACAATACCACCAAAATGTCTGCCTTGGCCGCATGGTAAAACAAATTCAAAGGCTGTTGCAAAACGAAATGCCAAGGTTGAGTGCTAAGGACCCGACTCCCATAGAATCGTCAGATGACTGAATGCTAAGAAGTTAGGAAGTTATGAATTTTTTGTTGTTGTTTTGTTATAATGATATGGTCGAATAGAATTTACGTTGACACTAGTATGTTTAAACATATAGTAGACACAATCGCTTATTTATCATGGATGAACATGCTCAAACTGTTTATGTTTTGGATGGCATATGACACTAATCGGTGGCCAACATACCTGGTTTCCTTCGGGCAAGTTGAGACCACTGGACATAATTTTTTTACCTGCCTTATATATGATTAATAGAAAATATATGTATTTCCAAGCTTACACAAAACAAAAAAAACACCGTATTAGGGCAGAAGGTTAACTTAAACTCTCTAATGAAAGTGGAATATGCATTTCCATTGTAACAAACCTGGTTAAAAATCCATGTAAATATAAAAGTATAAGACCATGGTCATGGGACACATATTCCAAGCTGAATGGTGGGAAAACCATCCTAGTGGGTGTTCATTAGGTTATTATGGCTAAGGAAATTGGCAAAGGTAATGGAAAAGGCTTTGGAAAGACAAAATGGTATTTTAGCACATTTATTTATGAAAATAATGGAAATTAGGAGGAAAGGAAGGTGAAAGGTCACAGGTTGCATGTGAAGAGGAAAATGAAGGAAAGTAATGGAAAATGAAGAAAATAGAGGCCTCATTAATAGAAAGGATTCTGAGGATTAGTGGGCGGGCTTGGTCAGTTCAGTTTTGGGAGCTCTCTCTCATACTCTTGGACACTTAGAGTTTTCTTGGAGAACTCTTGGAGAGTGTGGCATACTTGGATTTTTGGAGCAAGAAGGCAAAGGAAGAGCAGGAAAGCACAAGAGCACAACTACATCGATTTTTTCTTGCAGGTATTGAGTTGCATGTATGTTTTCCTCACTAGTTTTGGCATGCATGGCATATGCATGTGGTTTATTGGTCATGATTTGTCATTGGCATGGAGGATTGCCTGGATTGACAATGGATTTTCCTAGCCTTGCCATTTCCTGGATAACCATGGTGTTGTGGGTTCATTTCTTTGTTTTTATGGTTGGTTCTCATGTTTCCTTTAGCTTGGGTGGAGTTACTAGTTCCTGGAAGCCCTAGTTGGATAAACGCTCTGGAAGCCATGTAACAACTTGGGTTGAGTTGCTAGTCCTGGAAGCCTTGGTTGGACAAACGCTGTGGAATCCATTAGTGGGTTGAGTTACTAGTCCTGGAAGCCTAGTTGGAAAAACACTCTGGAATCCCGATGACAACTGTGGGTTGAGTTATTAGTCCTGGAAGCCTTGGTTGGAAAAAATGCTCTGGAGCCCTGGAAAGCTTGGTTAGAGACCACTCTGATGATGGTTTTGTGATGTTCGACCATGAGGTGGAATCACTGTTTGATGGGTTGAGGTGGATGGCCTCTGGAAGCCCTAGATGGTTTTTGTTGATGTGTTTTATGAGATCCCACATTCATGCTTAGAATATGGCACAGGGGTGACTGGCTGAAGAGAGATTTGGCTCAACCATGTCTACGGTCGGGTGGAACGTGGTAGTCCCATAACTGGTTGGATTTTGCATCATTAATATGAGGTTATTTCTCCTTGTTATCTCATGAGTATTATATTGGTTTATATGTGGATTATATGGTTGTTGTTTCCTTGGTATTTCTATTTTTATTATGCTGGTTATAAGCATGTTTTATGACAATGATGATGTATGGCTCTCCTTGTGTTTTTATTTGTAGATGAACGAATAATGTATCTATGACTTAATAGATGATAATGCAACTAATGATATAAGGGAACAATGCTTCTTAGCAATTCTCAGATAAGTATGAGACCCCTATGCTCAGAGATGTTGTTTAGACCTGTAGATTACATATTTGTTACATGTTTGTCGAAATTCCTGTCATGAATAGTAGGGGTCCAGTAAATCCCTTGATTAAGTAATTTCATTTTGTATCATCATTCCATTGTTATGTTTCTATTCTAAAGGTGTCATTTAGTTCTGGGCAGTGACCTGGGCCTAAAAAAGTGGCTCAAATCCTGGGGACACTGACACAACACTGAGCATAAAAGTCCCTGGACGTTGGCATACCATGTTGTGGGAGCATCGAGAGCATTTTGGACGCATGCATACCCATATCAAAGGAGTGTCTAGGGGTTTAATGGTTTAAAAACTCAGTGAGACCTAGGGGTTGGTTACTTGAGTGATTGGGATGGCTCCTAGGAGTTCTGCTGCTGATGTGGAAGGTCTATATGGTGTGTTTCCATCTGTTCCACTTCCTTAACTAACACATACGGAGTCAAATCATATCATACTATCTTCTCGTCACATGTTTACCCCGGTTGGAGGGTGACTTGGGTAGATGTGGGAGGAGGGCATTACATCCATATTAGTCCCCACCTTGTTAGGGACTATAACATTCACCTCTTGGTCAAAGTGCTTTGAATTTACATGATTTTGTTGTTTTTTTTCAATTTTAGCCAAAGTTTCAGAAAAATGTTGAATATTTAAATTTTTTGTAAATTCAAAAATAATTTTCTAATTTCCTAGAAATCTTATTTCTAATTTTCAATTAGCTCAATGAGTTATGATGGGACATAATTCCTCTGGCGGAGGGTGATTTATTTTCATTGTTTGTCATTCCTTAGAATTCATTACAAAAAAAAACTAATTTTCTGAGGGGCTATTCCGTTAGTAAGTGCTTGACACTAACACTATTATGCCAGGCCCTGCTATGCTTGACACTACTACTACTGCTTTGCCCAATGCCCAATGTTGCAGGTCCCTTATGTGGGTGGAGAGAAGGTGCGAGCACTGAACAATTATGCAAAGAAAACTTGGTATTCATCACCACTATTTCACATTCCACATTCCGCACAAAGAAATTTAAATATTTCGCCATTATCTCCTTTTCTTCTACGATTTGAAAAGCTACAATTAAAAATGGCATAACCATTGCCATGGTTAGGCCCCATGTACTGGATGGCCGTGTTCAGAAGAAGAACATGATTTTCATCTCTTACTTTATAATATTTTAACTCCTAATTTAACAATGTCAACTTTAAACAATAATGCAAAACACCTTTACTTATTAAAATATATTCCATTTCTAAGTAAAAATATACCAACTCTATAAAACGCTTATTCCAGATTCGCAATTTTTCTCTTACTTTATAATGTTTATTCTATAAAAATATATTCAATTTGTAATATGGCTTTTACGTCTCTTGGATTAGCGATCATACTTTTAATCTATACAAATTTCTGAGGTAGAGGATAGGCGTGCAAAATTTTGCTTGTGCGGATCTTCCACACATGTAAATTGGCATGTTAGTTTTGTAATTATTTCTAACACCAATCTTCGACTCCCCTTCCTCTCAAGCTATATATTTTGATTTCTTATATTCGTAATATTCAACATTTGTGAGGTGGAAATAAAAAAATGAAATCACATCGTTGTCATATTGCAAGTTGTCGTTTGATCTATTTCTTACTAGTACAGTCTCATGCATGAAACGAAAGTGTAGTTGGAACGAGTGTATGTTGGTATCTATATTAAAATGAAACTCATTCAATATCCACATTTAAATAATTCATTATGTGGAGAAAGATTTTTGTGCAGAAGCTCGACACTCCCGCACAATGGGCTTTGTCACGCCCCCAAGCCTACGATGGTCTTTCAACCATGCCGACGAGGTGCGGCACCACCGTGCACTTTCTTTTCACCAATACTCGTACACATGGACTACGCCTAATTCACTTGTCCTTACTTAGTTTGTGTTTCGCAACCAAGTAAAATGCATTTATCCTTTATACTTAATGAAGCCCATACTCATTCATTATCCAAATGCAATTAAACCGAGAACAATAACAATTGCACACAAGTATAAAGGGAGGGGAAACTCCCGAACAAGTCTGCCCAACAATAATATATTATAACAGTTCTTCAATAATACATCATACAAGTGTGCTTGACAGACTTCAAGCCAACACTTAGAAATATTTACAATCAAGGCAAAGACAGCCTTTTACAACCATGTGCCAACCTCATACGGTAGGAGGGTGCTCACCCGAGACACCAAGAACTCCTCCTTTCGATTCTGCACAAAACTGCCTTACAACCGTACTCTGTTGACCTACAATCAACTCCCGGTAAAATTGCGCACTCCTCTCTTAAGCGCATGAGATATGCGCACTTACTGCGCCTCTTTTACCCCTTGCTCGATGTAGAAGAGATAGCGAAGTTCGATGATGAACTGTTGGTGCAAATGAGCTCTGGCTCCCTGTACTTATACACATTTCTGCACATATTTGGAGGGGGTGTCCAGCCTTAAGGCCGACCCCATAACCAACACTTCAACGCCCCAAACGTGCCTTAATACAAGTCGGCTTAGCTCCTTAAGCATCGCATATAAATGTAGTTCCAACACTTAGTTTTATTTTCAAGTGTCGCTCGCTTATGTCGCATTGTGTCACATTCTTTCGTCGCAAGTGGCTCGGATGTTCGTCGCATAACCGCGCCCGCTCGTCGCATCGTCCGACCGCCCGTCATGCAAGGGCGCCCGCCCGTCGCGTGCCTGCCCGAGTCGCGAAGGCCTTACATCCTCCTCCACCTGAAATCGTTGTCGTCCTCGACAACATACCATCTCGGTAGCTCTCCACCAAGATCATCATCAACCATGATGTAGACTCCTCCATATAAGGCAAACATCCCTGCAACATATATAAAGCTCCATCTCCATCATGTCACACCTTAGCAACCAATTGTCACCAAGATACTCCATACTAATGTATGTCATAGATGTCCATGATCATCAACCACCCTGTCACAATTTCCCCATGCTGCTCTCCACCATGGAAGGTTAATCCCTCCAACTCAAGCTACATGTCCATCGCAACAATGTGTCAACTCCACCATGTCATCATCTCCATGTGCAAAGCTGCCCATGATACACCAACAAGAAGTCATCTCAATCCATGATGATCAATCATCATGTGTCGTCCTCATGTGAACTGCTGCCATGATACTCCAACATAATGCCAACATACCTCTGTACACTACTAGTCCCCATGTTTGAACTAGTCGGGTGATCAGTCCAACTGTCACGCTCAAACTATGAGAATGCACATCCTCATGTCACCACCAGTCAGTTCTCAAAAAATACTGCCACATCCTGAACTCGATCAAGAATCCATCCATGTAAGTAAACCCATGCTCAGGTCCATGAAGTAGTCCTCATCTCATCTGCAACATGTCATATGTATGTCTCCTCCATATGAAGAGACCATCTCCTCAAATTCTCCATGTCACATTAGCAACTTCATCTGCACAACATCTCTGCCTCGGCACTCCTCATTGGATGCCTATAAGTGACACCTCTACAAGTGCTCCACATAATGTCCCTGCATAAGACTGCCATGCTCCATGTCTCCAACCTGATGTCCATGACTCTAGTTATCCATGTTGCCCAGCCCATGTAGACTCCATCTCAACCTCTGGTCAACTGCATCCAAGTTCTCACTTGTCATAAAGAAGCCTCCTCCAAGGCCCCTTGTAAAGTTGATGTGGTTCCTCCCTACCAAGGCCTCCACACCAACCTTCCTCCAAGGTTATCTATAGAGAAAGGAGGGCCAGGAAGTTTCCTCCCTGACTCTCATCCACCCATGTGTTAGATTGATGTTGTGTCCTCAAGTATCTATGCACAGCTTCAATCTCTTCGCATGTACATCCAAGCTCACCTAGCTTGTTCTTTGTCAATTGAAAGTCATATATGCCCATAGCATACCTACAAAAGTCCACTATCCCAGCAGGATCTCTACCCTCATAACCTTCATCAACCAATGCCTTTGAAGTAGCACTCGGGCTCCCTTCATTTGTAGCTCCATTGTGAAGATCATTAGTAGAAGATGCTCCCACTAAGTGTCTCCATGTTCGTGAGGTCTCCTTCTCACTTCCCTCATTATTCTTTCCAGCTCTTGCAACGAAGTCAACAAGCTTCCTTTCCTTCGTTGTTTGAACCACACTCCCAAGTCCTCTTTGCTCCACATCCTCATGCTTCACATTTGGGTCTTTGGGATACAAAGTCATAGAAGCCATCCTTGGTCTATAACCCAAGCAATTTCTTCTATTCATCGGTACCATCATGTTCTTCCCTCCAGCTGTGATCAAGAGAATGTCTCGGGTCACCATCGGTATGGCTTGTGAAAGCTCCATAAAGTCCAGCCCCAACACCATAGAATGATCATCCATGTCCACAACTCTCAAGTCCAACTTCCCGAACCATGATCCTACTTTCACCTGAGTGTCCTTCAATACACCATCAACAGCTCTAATGGAAGAGTTAACTGCTTTGAAAGCACTACATTCCCTCTCCATCTTTGCTTTCTTCCCAAAAGACTTTGCTGCCTTCCTGCTCACGAAGCTATGAGTAGCCCCCGTATCAACCAAAGCTGTAAATCTCTTGCCCTTCACAGTTACTTGCACAAAACTTAACTTCAAGGAACCATCTTCCTCTATCGGTTTTGTCTTGCGCCTTATCTCAGCAACCTTTTTCAAGAATTCGGCCTCAGAAGTGTCAATAGGCTTATGTTCCTTCTTGACATTCCTCTTAAGATACCTTACTTCCTTGCTTGGCTCTTCTAGGGAACTCGGCCCTGGTCTAGCTTGTCTTACTTCAAGCTTTCCTTCCACCGTGTTCTGCTCAAGTGCACCAACCAAGTGTCCATTGACCAAGCCCATGGAACTAAACTTCCGAATGTCCTCTGGATGCTCTCGGTAGTGAGTCCCCAACTTGTCAATGTAGTCGAGCTCTTCCTGCTCAATCACAACAACCTTCTTACCAAGAAGCTTCTTCTTTATCTCCTCCTCAATCTGCTTGATTTCGGCTTCCACCTTGGCACTTTCCTTCCTCAACCGGGTTCTTTCATCAAAGAGCTCTTGAAGACCAAGTCCACTTCGTTGGATCTCCTCATCAAGTTCATTGAGTTCAACATCTATCGTACTTCTGCATTGGCTCCTAAGTTCTTCAAGTTCTCTCCTTAGTTCCGAACAGCTCTCTCGAATCTTCATGTTCTCAGCTTGCATCGCAACCCAGTTAGAACTCCATCGACTCATGTGTTCCAATACTTCGTACCGGAGAGCCTTAACCGCATTATGGCTGGATTCACCATCATCCACCATCACTGCCTTTTCAGCCTTCTCCATATTTACCAAGTCACCTGCAATTAGAACCAATCCTTGTTCCACTTGTGTGAAACGATTTCCTTCACCTGCAAGTACCTTTTACGAGCAACCCTGCTCAAATATCAACTGTCAAATTTCCAAGTCTTCATGAGCAAACCTTGCTCTGATACCACCTGTCACGCCCCCAAGCGTACGGTGGTCTTTCAACCGTGCCGGCGAGGTGCGGCACCACCGTGCACTTTCTTTTCACCAATACTCGTACACATGGACTACGCCTAATTCACTTGCCCTTACTTAGTTTGTGTTTCGAAACCAAGTAAAATGCATTTATCCTTTATACTTAATGAATCCCATACTCATTCATTATCCAAATGCAATTAAACCGAGAACAATAACAATTGCACACAAGTATAAAGGGAGGGGCAACTCCCGAACAAGTCTGCCCAACAATAATATATTATAACAGTTCTTTAATAATACATCATACAAGTGTGCTTGATAGACTTCAAGCCAACACTTAGAAATATTTACAATCAAGGCAAAGACAGCCTTTTACAACCATGTGCCAACCTCATACGGTAGGAGGGTGCTCACCCGAGACACCAAGAACTCCTCCTTTCGATTCTGCACAAAACTGCCTTACAACCGTACTCTGTCGACCTACAATCAGCTCCCGGTAAAATTGCGCACTCCTCTCTTAAGCGCATGAGATATGCGCACTTACTGCGCCCCTTTTACCCCTTGCTCGATGTAGAAGAGATAGCGAAGTTCGATGATGAACTGTTGGTGCAAATGAGCTCTGGCTCCCTGTACTTATACACATTTCTGCGCATATTTGGAGGGGGTGTCCAACCTTAAGGCCGACCCCATAACCAACACTTCAACGCCCCAAACGTGCCTTAATACACGTCGGCTTAGCTCCTTAAGCATCGCATATAAATGTAGTTCCAACACTTAGTTTTATTTTCAAGTGTCGCTCGCTTATGTCGCATTGTGTCTCATTCTTTCGTCGCAAGTGGCTCGGATGTTCGTCGCATAACCACGCCCGCTCGTCGCATCGTCCGCCAGCCCCTCGTGCAAGGGCGCCCGTCCGCCGCGTGCCTGCCCGAGTCGCGAAGGCCTTACAGGCTTCCTCTTAGAAAATTGTGAAGAAAAATGCAGTCCATTTGTATAAATTTTGTGCTATACAATATCATAGTCATATTGTCCAAACATTAACTTAATGGCACTATCTTTAAAAAACTATAAGCATATGAACATGTTTCTCACTACTTTGTAGTTAAGTTATTCCTATAACATCCAGCATTTGTCTCTCGGTTTCATATCCAATTCCATTATATAATATACTATTTTCTGTTCTCTCTTCTAGTTAAAATGCATTCTTGTTTTGTTTTTAGTTCTTACTTTTGGATGGGAAGCAGTGGTACAAGTGTTGTTTTCACGATTATTGGGCTAGATAACCAAAACTATTTCGAGTGATTGCCCAATTTTGCCATAGCCAAAATTCAAGTGGACATAATCAATTAATTACTAGTCATCATTGAAGGAATAGCGTCAGACCAAACAAGGAGAATCCTCGGTCCATGAATGCACCAGATCCTCCCTTAAATTATATCTAACAATTTCCCTAATCGAGCCTTAAATAACACCATCTCTTGAGTGAGAAAGCGTTAGACTGAAAGCCATCAACAACATGGAAGTTCTAATCATTTGTAAATTAAAATTACCATATAAGAAATTGTTTCTACCTTCATTATTATTTATTATATATGGAATTGACCATTATAAAATTGCACCCTCGAATTGACACCGATTCGAAGAGTTGCATCGGAAAACAAGAAAGAGTTTGTTTTGAAATTGTTGGATGAGGAGCTTGATTATCTTCTTGATTTAGAGGTCTTGTTTCAATTTCATTTGGATCCCAATACCTGATGGGGGGGGGGGGGGTGTAGAGGGGCTTGCTTCCCCCACCATTGCTGTCTGGGTGGTCCGGGAGGGGAAACTACATGTTTGGAGCCCCTCCTGGCGGGGGTTCATGGGAAATTCCCTCGAAGCTAAAAATAGATGAAAAAATTCTTTGTAAAATATTGTAATTTCGTAGTCAATCTGGGTCGTTCATTTGGTAGATGATCCAACGGTAGAAGTTATGTTTAATTTAGTGTTTTTTTCCCTAGAAGGCAACCCCTCGGTTTATATGTGGGAATTTTATTGTGGATGTGTATTATTATTTTGAGTGAGAAAGAGAGAGGAGACTGTGTGAGAGAGAAGAGAAAATTACAATGGATTCACTGTAGGTTGTATCTCTTCATTTTGTGGATAATATAAAAGGAAAGGCTGGCTGTTTCTCCGTGGATGTAGCCCAAATTGGGTGAACCACATATATATGTGTCTCTCTTGTTTTATGTGTTTCTGTATTTGTGTTTCTGCAACATTTTGTGTATTTCATTGCTTCGTAAATTAATTGCTAACAATTGTATCAGAGCTGAAGGTGTATTTGGCTGATAAACTCACATGAGAGAAGGGTTCCTTGTTTGAGTGGGAGCAACGAAAAATATGGTAGGTTTAGGGTCAAGAATTTTAACAACAAAAACTACCCACTGTGGAAGATGCAGATGGAATATTATATGTATAAAAAAGTTTTGTACCTACCATTGAGCAGAAAGACGAAGAAGCCGACCAGTGTGACAAACATAGAATGGGAGATTCTCGACAGAAAGGCACTAGGAACAATACGGTTGTGTTTGGCAGTGTCGGTGGAATTTAACATTTCAAAGGAAGCGGCAACAAAAAGTTTAATGACGACATTGACCAAACTATATGAAAAACCCTTGGCCTCAAATAAGGTATTTCTTATGAAACATATATTTAATATGAAGATGTCGAAAGGTCTGTTATGATCATTTAAATGAATTTAACACAATTACGTCAGTTAAGTTTTGTAGAGGTAAATTTTGATGATAACGTTAGGTCTCTATTATTTCTGTGCTCATTTCCAAAACGTTAGAATCGCTTGGTTATGGCTACTAGTAACTCTATCTCTGGATTTAGTACTTTAAAGTTTGATGATGATGTTGGTGCCATCCTTAGTGATGGAAAAGCTTCGATGAGACACCAGGTAATGCTTTGACTGTAGAGACTAGGGGAAGAAAAATGGAAAGAGGAAGGAGCCCAGGAAATCATAGTAAGTCAAGAAAAGGTAGACCCAAATCTAGATCATGGATAGTGTGTTGGAAATCTAGGAAGAAAGGACACCTAAAGAAAGACTACAAATCTCGGAAGGGAAAAGAAGTAAAAATTATTTCATTAGAGAATATTATTGATGCCTAGGTGGTAGATTTAGGGGTTTCATTCCCTGCCACACCCGACAGAAAACATTTCATGACTAAGTTCAAGGAGATTTTGGACAGGTTCGTTTGGGTGATGATAAACCCTGTAAAATCATTGGAATGGGTAAGGTTTATATAAAGAAAAAAATGGAAACAAATGGATATTGAAGGAGGTAAGGCATTTTCCAAATCTAAAGAAACATATAATTTCAATAGGGAAGTTAGGTGGTGAAGGTTGTGTAATTACATTCATAGACAAAACTTGGAAGGTCATTAAAGGAGCCCTGGTAATAGAAAAAGGAGAAAAGGTTGTTACATTGTATTTATGCAATGGTATTTCTATTTATGCTAATGCTTTAATTTCCATAGGAGCAGATACAACATTGTGGAATCATAGGTGATGAGGCTCATCAATAGGTAAACGATATAGGTCTTAATGCCACTCTCCATCTTATTAAAATCAACTTTTCTCATGGTTACTTACTTATTTTATTATATTTTTCTTACTTAGAAGGGTAAAGGTGAGATGTTATGTCATGTGGCCTAATATGCATTAATTGCAGGAATTGGAGCAGTTTTTGGTTATTTTAAGTGCAGAAACTCGAAGTGGACAAGAAAGAGGGATTTAAGGGGGTTTGTCTCATTCCTTAACTCCTCAAATCATTTGAAGATTCCTCCACCATATCTCATTAACTCGGAGTTACAAGCAGCCAAGCCAGTGACAGTGAAGATAAGTCATTCTCGAGTTTGAGAGCCAAGTCTCCCTAATTTTTAGGAAGTTGTTGGTAGCTTCAGTTTGTATAAATAAGAAGTCCAAGGGCCTCATTAGGATTCGACTTTTTGTTGTATCCAAGAGGCAATTTGGAGCTAAGACATTGTGACTGTTACTCTTATGTTATTTTTGACATTTTGATGATAATGAAAAGGTTTACCTTGATCCAGCACTGAGTTGACTCAGAGGGATGAAGCTCTTGGGTTAGGGCCCAACCCTAGCAATAGAAGTTCCTCTTTTTGTACATGTATTCTTAGGTTAAAATCATAGTTAGCTGCTAAAGTTATTCCTGCTTTGTTTAATTTACAAGTATTTGAATGATTGTTTAGTTTTGCTTCCATTAGTTGAAGAAGTAGATTAGTGATACAATAGTGAGAGGTAATACTTCAGAAAAGCTTGTGACTATGGCCTCTTCCTCATCCCCCTCATGGGATCATGGTTTGAGGGCGCCACTCTCACAACCCCAATTTTTTTTTATTATCTTTTGATCATTGCATAGCTTAGGATTCCTTGTTGAATAGGTCACTGTTTATAATTTTTTGGGAGCACATGTTGTCATTTTGTTTTTTGAGTTTGTTGTAGTTTAAAAAGGAATTTCATTCCATAGATATAGTCATTAGCCATCAATAAATCAATTTTCTCAAATTCAACTCATCTTTTCCATATTTATACGAAGTTATGCATAAATGAAGAGAAGAACATGTGTTGTTGCAGGATTTGTTGATCTGTAGGGAGGAAATCGTTCCACCATCCTCATCTAATCCTTCTCCACCTACTACCAAGGCCTACCAAACCGTAATCCAAATTTCTATTTTATAACCACTGTGGGCAACCACCTTGAGAAAATCCAACCATCTTGAAGTGTTGCACTGAGCCTTGGGTAATGCACACCTTCCCTACAACTTATCCCACCATCATACATCTTCCCATCACTTCATTTCACCTTCCCTACCTATCGATAACTTTCATCTAGTTTCCTGTAGAAAACTAGGACATCCTATAGTAAACTAGGACATCCTATAGTAAACTAAGACATCCTGTAGTAACTACAGGAAACCCTGTAGCAGCTTGTTTTAGCCTGTTTTGAGCAGAAATACTGATCTGAGCATAGGGTAGGCCCTCCACTTGACTTCCATGCCACTCAATGCCATTTTGGACTAGATTTTCCATGCCTTTCTCCCCTGCAAAGATCAGATTGTGTAACTTAGCATTTGCATTTCTAAATTGAAAATCAAAAGATTCATTTTTTTTGCATTTTTAATAGAAGATAGCAAGTGCATGCATACATTAGTCACAACAATGTTAGGATAATTTCCATACCTACTTAGTCCATATAGATAAATGATAGAATTCAAGGTTAGATTAATTCTCTTCTACAAGTAATATGTGTCAATTCTTAGCTAGATAATTTCATGTCATTTCGTGTCATTTCATAGCACTTTCCATTCGACACTTTCATTTTCCTAAAGTAGGTAAGCATTTACTTTATGCATTAAAGATAGCTTTACATTCACTGTCAGTAGTCAAACTCCTTCTAGTCAATAAAAGATTGGTTTGAAAAAACCTAGTGGTCTATCACCCCAGTTCAAAAGTGATAAGAGAAGACTCTTGCATCTACTGTGCATATAACACTATCACCTCCAAGTTTATACGAACCTTGGGTTGATAAAGTAAATTTGGTAGCCCTAGGAGTTTCAAAATCCTTGCTGCAATAGTGGGCCTCATCACTTTTTGGCGCCGTTGCCGGGGAGGTGTCTAAGTAGTTGTAATATTTTATTTCCTTTTTGTTTTACATTAAGTAAGTAGTTGCAATTTCTGCTTTCCTTTCTATTTTACATTCAATAAGTAGTTGCAATTTCTGCTTTCTTTCCATTTTGCAAGTAATTGAGAAAAAAACCTAAAAAAATAAAATAAAATTCTTTCATGCCTTGTAGGAGTAGAGACAATTTAGGAATTTTTTTTCTAAATACCCCCACACCATCAGACAACCAACCTTCCCTCTTCTTCGGTGGCTGCCAACTTCCCTCTCTGACTACAGGGGAGTTGGAGGACCCATTAGGTGAACAACCAGAGATCTTTGAAGAGCCTATTGGGGAAGAAGAAGAAGAAACCATTCCACACACTTACAACATGGATGAAAATAGAAATGAAGGTGATTTTCCCATTAGAGAGACTAATGGAGATGTTAGGATGAAAAACATAAGCCCCTCTTCCCTTCCTCACTTCCATGGATTAACCTCAGAAGACCCTGATACCTTCTTGTTTGAGTTTGCTGTCATATGCAGAACTTATGATTATACCTTTGATGACCAAAAGTTGAAATTGTTCCCATCCACCCTTAAGGATGTAGCCTTGTGCTGGTTCATGGGTTTTCCTGGGGAAAAAATCACTACCTGGGCTCAAATGCAACAATCCTTCAATGCAAAGTATATGGACTACTGTAGGTGCAAGGATAACAAAGAAGAAATATTTAGAATGACCTTGGGACATGATGAATCCTTGGAAGATTATGAGGAAAGGTTCCAACTTAGCTACAAAAGGACTAGATGCACCCTCGATCCTGAATCACTCAAGTTAGTCCTTCTTAGAGGGATCAGGGAAGATATCCTAGAAACCCTAAACATGATGTCTGGAGGGGACATCAACCAATTACCTTATGATTATATCAAGATTTTTTTCAAAAATCATTCTAGGGCATCTAAAAAGAAGGGTAGGGATAGTCAAGCTTTGGCTAGCTCATCCTCCTCCAACATATCCATCAAAAGTGAAATTGGGAACATGTTGGAAGACTTTAAAAGTGAGATGCTACATACCCTTGCTTTGCAAATGGACACCATGCATTTCAAGAGGAAGCAAGAGGACACAGAAAGAGCCTTAACTGTATTTTTCCCTAGATGCACCAGGAGGCACCCTAGAAATGAATGTCCATTAAATCTTATAAAGATCTGATCGACCTGTGAGGAAAACCACTGCACAGACAAGTGCCCTTCTCTACCTGGATTGAAAGTTGTGTATCAAGGAACTAAAGGTGTGACTAAACAACTCTACTATATCAGTCTAAGGAGGCCTCAAGGACTTCGACCATACCAACAAAGCATGTAAGGGGTGCCCTATTCATACTACAACCCCAATCAGAATGCATCCCTTCCCCCTTGGTGTCCTCCTGCTCATCCTTCATGGTCCACAACTTATCCTTGGTCTTATGCACCTCAATACCATTCCCAACCTCCCAATCAATCATTTCAGCCATATGATCCCCCACAACCTCAGTGGAATACACCATCATAGGGGTGGAGGCCCCAATTCAACCAATCTCTAGCCTTACTGCCTCCACCACCATCTCAACCACAACTCCTTCACCCTGCTCCACCTAAGCAACCTCAGATGCCTGCTCAACCAAATCTGAACATGAATAACAAGCAGGCACAATAGGTCTATAGTGGAGAGACATCCTAGCCTGCCTATGCTATGGAAATCCATGAAATAAGCCTCAGATATGGAAGAGTGATTCCAGATAACCAACCTCCATCTCCATTCAAGGAGCTTGAAGAGGAAAATTAAGAGAGCGTTCCTCAAGCCAATCCACCTTCTTTTCCTAAAAGACTAATCCATCCTAGCCAACACACCTGAGAAGAGACTAAACTTCTAGGTGAATTGAAAAACTTGTGTGTTAGAATCCCACTCCTCCAAGCTACCAAGGATGTCCCCATCTACAACACGTTAATTAAGGAGAAATGCTTCAAACATCCCGGGAGGAGAAAGAAAGACGCCCCTACCATTAATGTAATTAAACAACTATCTAACTTAATGTTGGGGAGAGTGATTTGCGTGAAGTATCTAGGCCCTGGTAGTCTTGTGGTAGATGTGCACATTGATGGCATTATTGTCCCCCATACCTTGATTGATCCTGGGACCGCGAACAGTGTGATGACTAAGGAGACCATGCTTAAACTGAATCTCCAAGAATCATTAAGGAATACCATAATAGTCTTGTAGCTTGTAGACAGATCCACAATAACTCCTAAGAGAGTTGTTGAGGATGTGATGGTCTCCATTGATTCTTGGGAATACCCTACTGACTTCTTAGTTGTCCAACTTAAGACAAAATTCAATTGTTATCCTCTCATCCTTGGAATGCCATGGCTAACCACTGTTGATGCTTACATAAGTTGTAGGTTTGGGAATATGACTATTAAAAATTGGTCTTGTACCCTCCTGCTCAACCATCTCTAGAGCATGACTTACCCTTATGGTTGGAAGAGGAGGAGGAAGATGAAGTATACCATGCCACATCTTACCCAATATGTACCCTAGATGTTATTATAGGAGGGGGGAAACCTGATGAAGACGACTTGATTGATCAAATCCTCTAGAATCAACCCCCCAACACCATGTCTCTTGATGAGTTAGTAAAGAAATATGAAGATAACCCTTGGAATGATTTGTGCCTAGCTGACTCAAGTCCTACTCATGTCAAGATGATAGAATTTGGTCTAGCTAAAACATTGAAAATCAACCCCTCTCTCTCTGCACATCAGGAAAAGGAGTTATGTGACATGCTAAGAGAGCATCTGGATGCCTTTGCCTGGAGTTATAAGGAAATGAAGGGAGTGCACCCTTTAGTGTGTACTCACCACATTTACATCAAGGAAGGCTGAAAGCCAATGCACCAACCTCAGAGGAGAATGAACCCAACCCTCAAAGACATAGTTAAAGAAGAACTGTAGAAGTTGTTGGATGTAGGGTTCATTTACCCCATCTCAGATAGTGAGTGGGTGTCTCCTCTAGTTCTAGTTCCAAAGAAGAATGGAAAATGGAGGATTTGTGTGGACTATAGAGAGTTAAACAAATCCACTAAAAAATACCATTTCCCTCTACCTTTCATTGATGAAGTCTTGGATGGTCTTGAAGGGAAAAAGTTCTTCTCTTTCCTAGATGGATTCAGTGGTTACAATTAGATCCATATCAACCCAAAGAACCAAGTTAAACCACCTTCACTTGTCCTTGGGGTACCTTTTCTTATAGGGTCCTTCTTTTTGGATTATGTAATGCCCCTGCCACTTTTCAAAGGACAGTTCTGAGCTTGCAGAGCTAGTCCATGACTCTGTAGAAATCTATATGGACGATTTCACTCCATATGGGTGTGATTTCCTGGAGGCTCTCTCTAACCCTACTCCTCAAAAGAAGAGGGATGTTAGAAGTTTCTTGGGCTTAGCTGGATACCATAGGAGATTCATAAAGGATTTCAGCAAAGTAGCATCACCATTGTTTGGACTACTGGCCAAGGACTTTGACTTTTGCTGGTTAGAAAGATGCCAAGAGGCCCTAGAAACCTTAAAGGACAAGTTGACTACTGCACCCATACTCTGAGGCCCAAATTGGGCCCTTCCTTTCCACATCCATGCTGATGCCTATGAAAAAGATATAGGAGTAGCTCTAGGCCAGATATATGACGAGTTGCGTTATGCCATTTACTTCATTAGAAAAAATCTGTCCAAGGCTGAATTGAACTATACTGTGACTGAAAAAGATCTGCTAGTTGTTGTCCATTCCTTGAAAAAATTTAGACAGTACATCACTGGTTACCAGACCTTTTTACATACTGACCATTCTACTAACAAATATTTGATGAACAATTCTGATGTGAATGCCAAAATTATTAGATGGTTTCTTTTACTGCAATAGTTTGATCTAACTATCATTGATAAGCTTGGTAGAGAAAATGTGGTTACAGATTTTTTCTCTAGACTTGATTTGCTTGCAGATGAGGAAAGAATTGTTGATGATCAGGTGGCAGATGAGAATTTATTTTCTATTTCAGTTCTCTCTCCATGGTTTGCTGACATAGCCAACTACCTAGTGGCTTAAAAGTTCCCTCCAAATTTGTCCTCCAATAAAAAAAGAGGAATTGTAAGAAAGAGAAACCCATTCAATTGGATTAGGGGCAATATCTTCAAGCCAGGCCCATATAAAATTTTGAGGAGATGTTTCAGGGAGGAGTAATTCGTTGAAATCCTTCTAGCCTATCATGATGGGCCTTGTGGAGGTCACTTTGAAGCTAAGAGGATAACCTTCAAGATACTGAAAGCTAGCTACTACTATCTCACTCCCCACCAAGATGCAAGAAGATACACCAGTGGATGTGATCAGTGCCAAAGAATGGGGAAACCTACTCCCAAGGATTAAATTCCTTTGCAACCTCAAGTGAATCTTGAGCCATTTGACAAGTAGGGCATGGATTTCACTGGGCCCATTGATCCACCATCAGGGCATAAAAGGTACATAATTTTATGCACTGATTATTTGACAAAGTGGGCTGAGACCAAGGCTGTCAAGGTAATACCAGAAGAGAAATGGTTGAGTTCTTAAGGGAGAATATATTCTACAAGTTTGGGTACACTAGAGAACTAGTCACTGATCAGGGAGCTCAATTCACATCAAACATGATTGAGAATTTGTTGAGGTAGCATAAGATCAAACATAGGAAGTCAACTACTTATCATCCTCAGGCCAATGGACAAGAATAGGTTACTAAGAGAGCATTGGAAGGCATCCTCACCAAGTTTGTGATAAGAAACATGAAAGATTGGGTTGACAAACTAGTGGAGGTCAATTGGGCCTATAATACAACCTGGAAGACAATGACTACTTACTCCTCAAAGAAAAGATTACAGACTCTCTTAGCTATGTGGGAGGAGCTGAGGTGAAAATTCCTTTCATGTACAAATGAGGGGGTATTTATAGCCAAGGGTGAAACTGACCCTTATGGCTGTTCGAATACCCTCATGACCGTTTGACTTTTCGACATACATGAATCTTTATTCAAAAGTGGGTCTCTTGGACTTCCACATTACATCACATTGATTGAAAACAAGCCCATAGTGGTGATGTGGGCGACATGAATCATGATGTGACTCGACATAAATTGACATGATAGTGCTGGTACACTCGTGCTGCTGCTAGAGTGCATGTTGAGCTACAGTGCTGCTGGGTGATGGATGTCTTCATGGTGTACCATAGCTTCACCTCCACATGGTGAAGTGCGTGGAGTTTTTGAAGGTGCATGTTCGTCACATTCGTCCGTTTTGCATGCATTGTTCATTCATCCATTGGTGAACCTGTCCTTCTGCATGTGCTCCCTTCATTCATCCTGTTTGTCATCTTGCCATGTTTGTTGGTGTACCTGTACCTGCAGTCACTCATGACAAGATGACATCAAATCCAAAACCTCTTAGTCTACCATGATGCATGATCATTTCGGATGCAGGTGACTAGGAGAAGCAGTAAGGTTGCAAAGTGGGATGATGGCTCCGGGCACTGCTTATGAAAATTGTGCAAGAGTTACTCAGTGATGAAGACGGGCAATATGAGTCGACAGTGACTGTCTGCGAGTTCTGGCTCGGTTGGGAGACAAAATTGTGCAAATTTTGGGAGGGACAATCCGGGCTGCAGGAAGGCAGCGTAGGCAAGATCTGCACAGTTTCCGGAACGAGTGGGAAGCAGGGGCTGGAATGCTAGATTTGCACAATTTTATAGAGGAGCGGGCTAGGCTACATGAAGGGTCAGTAGGCAGGGATTGCGCAGTTTTTTGGGGGAACTTCATGAGAGACTAGCAGCCAAAACTCCGCAATTCCCAGAGGGAACTGCCAGTTGGCTGCTCGGGTCACTGGCAGCCAAAACTGCACACTTCCCATAGGGGACTTCCAGTTGGCTTCTACGGTCACTGGTAGCCAAAACTGCTTAATTCCCAAAGGGAAGTGCCAATTGGCTGCTAGAGACACTAGCAGCAGAAACTGCGGAATTCCTGGAGGGACTTGGCAGTTTGCTGCTAGGGGATGCTGGCAAGGGAGACTGCACTGAGACCAGGAGGTCGGCCTACTGATCATCTCTGCGCAATTTCTGAACTGAGCTGACTGATGGTCATCGAAAGGCCTACTCATGAACACTGTGCAATTTCTGAGATGAATTGTAACTCCACTGTCAGGATGACTGACTAGGAAAACTACACAATTTTCTGCGGGAGACAGGGACAGGCACTTGATGTCTATCTGGTCTGTCTGTGCAATTTCCTCAGCCAGCTGAGTGAGTAAGGTCAGTGGCCTCTACATAAATTTTGAGGGGAGTCTGTCCCGAGGTGACTATCGGGTTTGACTGTCCAGGTGGCTATCATGAGGGTTAATTGAAATGCTTCCTGGTAGTGCAACTTGAAAAGACTAGTTTGGTGCTTCTGTGTTGTTCTGGTTGATAGTTGATCGAGTTGAAAGTGGGATGATGGTCCGACTGTCAAAGGTGAGTCTGGTCGTCAGAACTTCAACAAAAATGACTAAATTTGTGGACAATTGAAAGACGCATAGGTGATCATATGAACATACACTCACGTGACTCAACGACGAAATGAACGAAACCATCCAGACACACATGCTCAACATGACTAATCGACAGTGCAAGTGACAAGTGCGACACTCGTGATTGACCGTTCATTGATTGAGATGACACTTGCACGACAATGAATGTGACTCCATGTGTGAGTGTGACAGATGCTTTCATAGTGAACACAACAAGCAAATATGAAGTGAAGACTTTAAGCATAGCCAGAACATGGTCACAGGCATGACTTAGACACCAACGTGTATAAACTTGAAAGAAAAGAGCATGCAAGGCTGTTGCAAAGACTCAAATGAGCTCATGGAGTGAACTCGAGTGTGTGAAATCATCAAGTGAAACTCTCAAGGGAGGCTTCGAAATTGGTGCAAGCCAAAATTTTGGAGGGTGGTTGTAGCTGCTACAACACTTGGCGACACACTGGTAGAACTCCATCTTCTCTGTTTCGATTCATTTCTAGCACAGGGCCTTGGTTTTTCAGGGAGTATTGAATTGTTGTGCAGGTTACTTCAGTTTACCCACTTAACCCATGACATACTTGGTTCAATCTTTTCCAACTCAGTCACACACAATCAAAAGTTCAACTTAGATCTCGGTTTTTCAAATTTGGGAAGGGTAGTTTAGCCTGTGAGTTGAAGATTTTCAGAGTATAAGTTTTCATCTCTGGTGTTTCTCTGCTGCCAGTAGCCCTGGACAATACCCCAATGGAGTGACGTAGGAACACACACTATGCTCCACTTCCAGCGAGCCTGGTCAATACCCCGGTGGAGTTGCATGCTTCACCTCTCTGTGCAGGAATCCTTTCTCTTCTTTCGCCTTTGTATTTTTCAAGAGGAATATTCATAGGAACTTATTTATTTTTGGGGCAGAAGAGGGATCCTGACTTATTGAGAGCATAAGAGGTTTTTCCTTCACAGAAGCATGTAAGACCTCTGACATAGGTTTGCTCGTTTAGATTTTCCCCTTCTCTGTTTCTTCTAGTTGGATGAGCTTGAACACAGAGCAGAAGGCTGAGTATAGGCATGGGGCTTCCCAATGTGGACACAGGTTCACAGTTGGACCAAAAATTCCCTTGAAAAAGGTTCATATTTTCCGTCAAGACTTCATCGGCCGAAGGTTACAACCAAGAAAAGAGAAAGCGAACACAAAAATGGCCAAGTGCTACAGTGTCAAAAGTTTCTTCCAATTTCAGCCACATACTTTATTCAAAAGCTAGAACGTAGTAATTGACAACACTTATTTCTTAAACAAAGTAAAACAAAGATAATAAGCAAAGAAAACATGATGAAAACAACAAACAGCAAGCAGACTATGTACAAGGCACGGGTGCGGCTTGACCTATTGAAAATAATGTTTGAGATCTTGGCCATTGGTAGGAAGGTTGTCAATCCTCCTGCCCAGTGACTGCAAATGATACGTGTGTGGGCCAAGCTTCTTGTGGACTAGTGCAAGTCCACTGGGTTCTGCTACTGGAACTTGGTGGCATTCCAGAAGACCTTCAAGTGAAGACAACACCACTGTTTCAAGTACTGCGTGCAACATGGGCTCAGATGATGGCACGGGGTAGTTGTTTTTATTTTGGGAAGGGTTCAAGTTCCTGAAGTCAATGTGTAAGCATATTTTCCCATATTTCTTACGTGCGGGATTTAAATTAGAAAACCAAGTATGATGATGAACTTTGCAAGTAGTCCAATCACTTAAAATGTTAGTCAATTTTTTTTGTAAAAGGAGTGCAAACAACATGTATGTGTTACCTGGTCTTTGTTGTAATGGCTTGTCTCCTCCTTTACTTGGAATCTCATGTTGGATTGCTTGTGTGTAGTGTGTACTCAAGTCATCATCTACCCGTGTAGACCCATCTTGGTACTATTTGGTCAAGCGGCCAAAGATTTGTTGTTGTTGCGGTGTGTAGTTTGCACTAAGATTGGCCATCTTTGGATCATTATAGGTCCCCAAGATGCTTTGTTTGTTTGTAGCAATGGTCCTTTGTATGTTCAGCATGATAACTTCATACTCAACATCATTGTTTGTGCATTCGAACTTCAAACAGCTCGAAATCATGCATTGTCTGTCATTTCAGATGACTGAGATACACTCGGTCCTTGAGCCATCATGTGTTTCAAATTCGTCAAGGCTCATGGCCCACAACTCGTCTATACGTGGACCGTTTGGCGTGCTAGTACTATTGCTTCTATTATTGCTACTACTACTGCTACTATCGGAAAAGTAATTTGTACAAGTTTCATAACCATCAGTTGGGCAAGGAAGGAGTCCCAATTGCATGTCTGATGAGGTTGGAGCTGGCCATGCAAGATAACACTCCAATGTTGTTTCCAGGAAGCAATTTCCAAACATGAGTTCTATGAAGTCCAATGGTTCATTCTCACCATTAAGGGGAGTGACATTATGTTTCATAAACCTCTCAAATAACGACTAGATTTGGTTGCATTTGCCCCTGTACGAAAGCCACATGTGAGACCAGTCTGTAGCAAAATATCCATCTAGCTTGTTGGACCAGTCCTTGTTGAGTAGTAGACCATATGCTTCTGATATGTCCACAACAACTATGTTGATGCATTGGTGGATTGATCTAGGAGGATCTCGTCAGATCAATTACATAGGTACAGTGTCGTTGTTAGCAATTTAGTTCGGTGTCGTTCAGTTTCGACAGTGTTGTTTATGGTTCAGGTTGTTCAGTTGATGTCATTGGTTTTTCATGGTGTTTAGTTGATATGGTTTTGTACCCGGATTTCGACATGTGGTTGTCATCGGTTCCGCCAAGATTTAGTTGTCGACAAGTTTTCATCGTCAATTCTGCCACGGTTGATCATCGACATGGGTGTGTCATCCATTGCAGGGGGGTTTGATATGTGTTCGTCGTCATATGATGTTTGTTACAAATGTCACTTTGTGACAATTTAATGCAAATGGTTTCTTTTTGATGTAAAGTCTAAAAACCCAATCCTAAATCCTAGCCCTAAAAGCTAAGGAGGAAGACTAAAACCTAAGTCTAAATCTAAACCATAACCTAAATACACCATACATAAGTCCTACACCTATCAAATCTATGCATTCAAACACGATTACCTAAGACCTAAACCTATAAGATATAATACAATCCAAACCATGTATTAAAACAATTCCAAATTAATACATAAACCTAAGTTGTTAACCCTCGGGCCTTTGCAATACAAACAAAACATTATAAATTACACATAACAGTCCCTTGACTGCTGGACTAAACCGCACGGGGACCGTTGTCATGTGAACAAGCGGAGATAGACCGTAACCACAGTCCCAAACTGTGGAGGAAACCACAGTGGGAAACCTCCTAACCGTGACCGCGTCGGGAGCTATGTTATGTGATCAGTCAGATAAGCCGTCGGGGTTAGCTTTTGGAGTTAACCGCCTTGGGGTCTAAACCATGTGACATGTGGACGGAGATGCGAAACCACCAGAGTTAGACCACCCACTGGCAGGTTGTGGTTAGACCGCAACTATTCACATGGGCGGTCAACCTCCTCCTCTCGGTCAGCAAGCCGCCAACGGTTTTGGCTTTATTATAAGGTTTATAAATGGGTTTTCATTGCAATTTTGGAGGAGAACTAATTCAACCACCATGGTGTTATCCCTAAGGTGTCAAAACCTAATAAGACCGAGACCAACAAACTCTAATTTGAGTCTGATTCATTCCTAAACTCTACCTAAGGAGTTCGAATGTACTTGCAGGGCTATAAGAGGCTGTTTTGCACATTGAAGTGGACATTGGTGGTTTTGGGTTTTGTATGTAGGTTCTGGAGGTCATAGTCGATTTTGTTTTCAGTGTAATAGGAGCATCCAAAGTTGGAATTGAGAACTGTGATAGGCATTGGAAAGCTGGTTCAGAGAGCTATCTTTTGATACTGACTAGAAGTTCCTGCATGCACATTTAGTTTGGTCAAATTTCTGTGTATTTGACCTCTTCTGTTTCAATCCTAATAAAGCGGTCGCCCATCTTGAAAGCGGACCCGGAGACGTAGTCCATCAGGGACAAACTCCGTAATCAATTTTTCTGTCTGGTATTGCTATGTTTTTTTCTGTTTTCACTTTTGTTATGTAGAAATTTTGAATATGTGACACTTATTCACAGAGATTATCCCGATTATACACTATTGCGGAATACATGCACAATACATAATCTCCTCTACGTTGATCATCAATTTAGCAGCATTAAAAACAATGAAACATCAATCGCATGCACACATTAACACAGTATGTAACCCGGGGAAGGCATACAGCTGACAACCCCACACTATCTGTATATTATATTGATTGAGAACATGTAACAATACATAGTACAATACTCCTCACAAGTACTCAGTACTATCTCCACCTGTTACACACAAACTAGCTCAGATCTAATGCCTCAAATCTCCTCCATTGTTTGCTTGACTCCACTGCGCAATCCTGCAAGAGAATAATGATAAATGGCTGAAGCAAACACGTATTTCCTTGGCTGAACCATGCAATACTCATTGGAATTACTCAATCCCACTGATTGTGCAAGATATCATGCACAACTATAGTCACAACTGATAGCAATCTCAACCTCTAACACATGTCTCCATTGAACTGTTCATGCACTGAGTTAACTGATGTATTCTTTAGTTGCTTTATGAGTTAATAGTTAGTGAATTAATTTAACAATTAATTCACATCAGTCACCACTAGTGTATTTGCAGTTAGACTAAATACAACTAGTTTAACCAAGTCAAACTGCACACAACTCCATCCACTCCACAATCAACTCCACCGAAACTCAACCACATGAGTTCTAACTGAATTCCTGCATCCAATAGCTCAACTGACCCACAAGGAAAGCGTATTTCCTTCTGACAGCTGCATGTGCCACATCTGTAGCTCAAACGGAAGTGCTCCAAGAGGATAAGATAATGTTTATAGTCCAAATATTATTATGAGACAATAATATTCGACTGTTCTATTTTTAGCCTGTCAATCTAAAAATAGAAACCGCCCATATGTCTAAAAATAGAAGTCCATCTACTTTTACCAACATGACCAATCATCCACAAATAACATCCTGCAACTCATAGACCATGATCCATATGTCTAAAAATAGACTTTGTGCCAAAAATAGCCTGCGGGCCCACTTAGTGAAGGTGACTTCTTTCCACTAAGCTCCATCATGTTGTTGCATTCTCAACACTCCCTCTCAACAAGATATGGATTATCAGCAACCCTTATCCTGCCCCGGTGGTATTCGAATTTTCTCCTGGTGAGCGCCTTCGTCAAGATATCAGCATCCTGATCCTCCGTTGGAATGTATGAAAGTAACATGATTTTCCGCCGCACACAATCTCTGATATGATGGTACCTGATGTCAATGTGCTTAGATCTATCATGAAATACTGGATTAGCCAAGAGTTTAATGCAACTCTAGTTATCACAGTAAATCACGGTAGGCTCCAAGTATGAACCGAACAACCCGACCAGGATCTTCCTCATCCATATAGCCTCGCATGCAGCCAAACTTGCTGCAATATACTCGGCCTCTGCTGAACTGAGTGCCGCGGATCTCTACTTCCTGTTGTACCAAGAAACTGCTGTCGACCCAATACTAAAGACCCCTCCAGATGTGCTCTTTTTGTCCGTTGGGCTCCCTGCCCAATCTGCATCCGTGAAGCCACATAGCTTCACCTCATCCTCTTGTCTGTACCAAAATCCATATCCCGATGTGCCTCTGAGATAACACAATACATACTTTCCTGCCTTCCAGAAGAGCTTGGTTGGCTTAACCATGGCTTGTGAAATCTGGTTAATAGCATAGCATATATCGGTTCGTGTATTGACCAGATACATAAGCAACCCCACCAATTGTCGATAAACAGTGGCATCCACTACTTTTGCCGAAGTAGCATCCTCCTTCCTCCAACCTCCAGGAAGAGGAGTATCAACAGGCTTGTAGCCATGCATTTTGAACTTCTCCAGTATCTCCCGAGCATACTTACCCTGAGAAACAAATAGTCCATCACTGCGCTACCAGATTTCCAATCCCAGGAAATAATGAAGGAGGCCCAAGTATTTCATCTCAAACTCCTTAGCAAGATCATCCTTGCATGAAAGTATCAACAGCTCATCACCTGTTAGAATCAAATCATCTACATAAAGTACAATGTTAAGCAACTTACCCTCCACCACAATCTGGTATAGGTTAGGATCCGCCTCACTCTTGGAGAATCCAAGTCCGGTGAAATAACTGTCTATCCGTGTGTACCAAGCACGTGGTGCTTGTTTCAACCCATACAACGCTCTCTTGAACTGCACACATGCGAATCGCTGTTGAAGATCTCAAAACCTTCGGGCTGTTCTATGTACACCTCCTCCTCAATGACTCCGTTGAGGAACATAGTCTTCACATCCATCTGATGAATGTGCCACCCCATCTATGCTGAGAGAGCAAGAATCGTCCGTATGGAAGAATACCTTGCGGCAGGTGCAAAGGTCTCCTCATAATCGATCCCCTCTATCTGTGAAAAGCCTCGGGTAACAAATCTTTCCTTGTACTTCTCCAAACTCCCGTTAGCTGCTTGCTTAACTTTGTAGATCCATCTCGAACCCACCACTGATTTCCCTTCCGGTCTTGGGACAATCTCCCATGCACTGTTTCTGACAATCGAATCATACTCTTCCACCATGGCGTCTACCCATGCGGGATCCTCCACAGCTTCCTCGAAAGAGGATGGCTCAGTCACAACACATTTGCTCACAAGAGCCATGTATCCAGTGTACCGATCAGGTGACTATCTCTGTCTACGTTGAGCTGTAGGTGGTCCTACAACCTTCTCTGCATCTTGAGCCAGTCGCTCAGCTTCTGTCAAGCGCTTTCGCCCTCTGATGGTTGGCGCTGCATGAGTGGTCTCTTCCACTCCATGAACTTCGTCCTGTGGCTAATCCACGTCCTGAAGCTCATCCTTAGGAACTAATAGCTCCTCATTTGCATGCAAGTGTGGCTCCCTCTCAAGTGAACACTTCATGGCTTTCTCCTCCTAAAATTTTATATCCTGTCGCACAATAGTCTTGCCACTGTCTGGAAAATACACACGATAGTTGTGGGGTGTATTAGTGTACCCCACAAATATCTCAACCTCTGCGGTTGGCTCCAGCTTCTTCCTGGCATCCTTCGTCACATGCATGTAAACGTTAGAACCAAAAATCCTCAAATGAGAAATATCAGGTCTCTTACCAGAATAAGCCTCCTCGGGTGTACTCATGCCAAGTATCCTGTGAGGACAACAGTTGTGCACATATACTGCAGTATTGCATGCTTATGCCCACAAGTGAAGGGGTAGGCCCTGATCATGCAACATCGCCAGTGCAACACCCACGATCGTTCTGTTCTTTCGCTCAGCAACCCCATTCTGCTGTGGGTTATGGGGAGCTATGAGCTCTCTTTGAATCCCTTCTGCGCTGCAGAAATCCTTGAACTTGCCAGAGATCTATTTACCACCATTGTCACTCCTAAGAGCCTTCACCTTCTTCCCCGACTCCTTCTTGACCAGTGCTTTGAACTCACAGAACTTTGAGTATGTCTCGCTCTTCTTCTGCATGAAGAAGATCCAACACTTTTGAGAGAAATCATCAACAAAGATTACATAATACCTGTGCTTTGCTGTCGAAGCTACTGAGAAAGGTCCACACACATCTGTGTGAATTCTCTCAAGGATCGTCGTGCTGTGACTATCCTTCTCGTGAAAAGTGGCTTTCACAAACTTTCCCAAAGTACACCCCTTGCACTGATCTAACTGTGTAAGAGTGCCTTTAGGAAGCCCAGTGGTGATCTGCTGCAGTATCTTCAAGGCTCCATGGTGAAGGTGACCCAATCTCCTATGCCACAGGTCACCATCATCTTGTCTCACCAATCCTTCTGCCTTGCATGCCATTGTTGCGCAGCCATCTACATGCAACTAATAAAGGTTCCTCACTCGAACCCCTATCTTCCGGGTTTCTCCAGTTGTCTTACTGCGCAGGAAAGCCTTTCCCTCACTGAAAACAACATCATATCCCTTGTCTTCTAACATCGCCATAGAGATAAGATTCTTCTTCAATCCTGGAACATGCATCACTTCCTTCAATACGAAGGGTTTACCAGACTCCCTCTCAAAGGAAATGGTACCGATACCATTCGCATTGTATCTACCATCATTGCCCATCTCGATGTGCACTCCAAGATCTTTCTCCTCCAGATTAGAAAACAAATCTCGATCTCCTGTCATGTGAAAAGACACACCACTGTCCAAGAACCATACCGATCCCATCACACTTGATACTAAGCATGCGATCAATGAAAAATCAAGCTCAAACTGCGAGGCTAAAGCCTCTCCTACTGCAGATCCAGCAGCTTGCCTGTTCTTCTTCTTCTGCGGACAATTAGTGGCATGTGTCTGTACTGGTGAAAGTGAAAGCACTTCACCTTAGCCATGTCCTGCTTCTTGCCTTTCACACTGGAATGAGAAGCTTTCTTGTTCTTCTCCTTCTTTGCTTTGGTAGCCAAAGCGCAATTTTCTTCATCAGGTCCCTTTGATGAAGATCCATCCTTGGTATTCCGCTTGATCTCCTCCTGCACAAGATTTGACCAAAGTCTCTCCCATCCTGGAAATTTCTCCCGACCATTGATAGAGTCCTGATAAGAATGCCAACTCTTCGGAAGACCAAGGAGAGCCAAGCTCAGAAGTCCTCATCATCGAAAGTCACCCCCACACTTCCTAGCTCATCCTTGCACTGAGTGAACTTCGTGAGATATTTGGGCATATTGTCTCCCTTCTCGCATTTAATGTTTCTGAGTTTATCTTTGAGCGCCAGCTTCCTCTAATCGCTCTTGCTTTGGAATAGATTTGTCAAAACTTTCCACATCAAGTATGGAGAAGCCTTTCCATGCAGGCTGGACACAATGTGATCCTTCACGCCCTCCAACAGAATCCTTCGACACTTTGCTGTATTCTTTTGCCAAACCTCAGCTTCGGCAGCATCGGTAGGCTTTGGGACCTCAACCTCTATGAACTCCTTCAGCCCATTATCATCTAACACGACCTCCATCCTATCCTTCCATGCAATATAGTTCGAGCTGCCCTCAAGAGCATACTCCAATCACAATCCGTTGAAAGACATTGCAACGTTGACACCAAGAAAACACTACTGCAAATTAGAATTCCACCAGCTCAAAAACTCAAACGCCTCTGATCTAAAATTCGTGAGAACAAAGAATTTCTCGTATAGAGATTGACTGTATGGGCTTTTACCAGATATCTCACCTTCCAAAGGAAGGATGAATCCATAGGATACCTGGCCCGATTACAGATTCTGCCTGAAGAAATAAAATGTAAACACTTTCCGAATAATAGATCTGATGATCAACTGATATGATACCATGTAGAAATTTTGAATAATGTGACACTTATTCACAGAGATTATCCCGATTATACACTATTGCGGAATACATGCACAATACATAATCTCCTCTACGTTGATCATCAATTTAGCAGCATTAAAAACAATGAAACATCAATCGCATGCACACATTAACACAATATGTAATCTGGGGAAAGAATACAATTGAAAACCCCACACTACCTGTATATTATATTGATTGAGAACATGTAACAATACATAGTAAAATACTCCTCACAAGTACTCAGTACTATCTCCACCTGTTACACACAAACTAGCTCAGATTTGATGCCTCAAATCTCCTCAACGGTTTGCCTGCCTCCACTGCGCAATCCTGTAAGAGAATAATGATGAATGGCTGAAGCAAACTCGTATTTCCTTGGCTGAACCACGCAATCCTCATTGGAATTACTCAATCCCACTGATTGTGCAAGATCTCATGCACAACTATAGTCACAACTGATAGCAATCTCAACCTCTAACACCTGTCTCCACTGAACTGTCCATGCACTGAGTTAACTGATGTATTCTTTAGTTTCTTTATGAGTTAATAATTAGTGAATTAATTTAACAATTAATTCACATCACTCATCACTAGTGTATTTGTAGTTAGACTAAATACAACTAGTTTAACCAAGTCAAACTGAACACAACTCCATCAACTCCACAATCAACTCCACCGAAACTCAACCACATGAGTTCTAACTGAAGTCCTACATGCAATAGCTCAACTGATCCACAAGGAAAGTGTATTTCCTTCTGACATCTGCATGTGCCACATCTGTAGCTCAAACTGAAGTGCTCCAAGAGGATAAGATAATGTTTATAGTCCAAATATTATTATGAGACAATAATATTTGACTGTTCTATTTTTGGCCTGGCAGTCTAAAAATAGAAATTGCCCATATGTCTAAAAATAGAATTCCATCTCTTTTACCAACATGACCAATCATCCACAAATAGCATCCTGCAACTCATAGACCATGATCCATATGTCTAAAAATAGACATAGTCTAAAAATAGACTTTGCGCCAAAAATAGCCTGCGGGCCCACTTAGTGAAGGCGACTTCTTTCTACTAAGCTCCATCATCTTGTTGCATACTCAACATGTTATGCATCTTTCTTATGTTTTATTCTCTTTTGTAAAGTCTTCTTCTCAAGCAGTTCTCACGATTTCAGTACTTTCAGTGAACATTCAATTCATTAATGGCTAATCAATTCTACATCAGTTTTAACATATGATCATTTCAAATCATATAATTTGGTATCAGAGTAGGTTGCATTTGTAGAATTTGTCATTGAATGTTAACTAGGTCAAAGTTGCAACGTGGAGAAGGAATCCTTGAAGAAGAGCTTGTATTGCTTAAAACAAGCTCCAAGGCAATGGTATCTAAAATTTGATAAGTTTATGTTTGAACAAGGTTATACTAGATGTCACTCTAACCATTTTGTTTATTTTAAAAGGAAAAATGATGGAAACTATATTATATTGCTATTGTATGTAGATGGCTTACTTGTTGCAGGGTGTAACATGTAGGAAATAAATGTGCTCAAAGGAAAATTGGAAAATTCATTTGCAATGGAGGATTTGGGTGCTGCAAAAATATGAGAATAACTAGAGACAGGAAAAATCACAAATTAAATTTGTCTCAAAGTGAGTACATAGAAAAGGTGTTGGAAATATTTAATATGCAGAATGAAAAACCAGTTAGTACACATTTGGATAGCCATTTCAAACTAAGTAAGGGGATGTGTCCCAAGAACTAGGAAGAAATGGAATATATGTGTAAAGTTCCATACATAATAGATGTTAGAAGCTTAATGTATGCAATGGTCTACACAAGACCTGGTATTGCACATGCAGTGGGAGTTGTAAGCAGGTATATGAACAATCCGGGAGCATAGGATGGAAGTGAAGTGGATTCTTAGGTATTTAAGAGGTACCAAAAATCAAGCATTATGTTTTGGAGGTTCAAACATTACCCTACAAGGATATGTTGATGCATATATGGCAGGTGATAGAGATAACAAGAGAATCACCACAGGGTATGTGCATATATGGCAGGTGATAGAGATAACAAGAGAATCACCACAGGGTATGTGTTTACTGTAGGTGGAACAAATGTCAGCTGGGTTTCAAAATTGAAAAACATTGTTTCACTTCCAATAATGGAAGCAGAATATCTTGCTGATACAGAGGCTAGTAAAGAAATTATTTGGTTACAAAGGTTTATGGATGAATTAGACAAGAAGCATGAGATGGGCAAGTTATATGGTGACAATCAGAGTGCCATTCATCTTGCAAAGAACTCAAAATTTCATTCCAAGACTAAACATATACAAGTTATGTAGCATTTCATATGCCCAGTGTTGGAAGATGGACAATTGAAGTTGGAAAGATACACACTAGAAAGAATCTTGTAGATATGTTAAAAAAAGTTGTAACTAGGGAAAAAATGAGATTATTCTAAGTTTTAATTGGTCTTCAAGTATGATGGTGAAGATGAGAAATAGTGAGGTCCAAAGTGGAATCATTTTCCAATGAGAGAAGCAATGATGGAGTTGATATAATCAGTATCCAAGTGGGAAATTGTTGGATGTTGAGCCTGATTATCTTTCTGATTCAAAGGTCTTGTTTCAACCGTGTTTGGATCCAAATCCTCGATGGGTGGGGTGGCTTGCCCCCCCCAATATTGCTACATGTGGGGTCTAGTGGGGGAGGTTGCATGTTTTCAATCCCCCCCAGCGGAGGTTTAGGGGTAATGCCCCCGAAGCTAAAAATATATGAAAATTTGCCTTGTAAAATATTGTAATTTCATAGTCAATCTAGGCCATTCACTAGGAAAATGTTTTGAAGGTAGAAGTTACGTTTTTAGGGTTTTTTGCCCTAGAAGGAAACTTGTTTTATATGAGGGGATTGTATTGCATATGTGTATTATTATTTTGAGTGAGAAAGAGAGAGGAAACTGTGTGAGAGCGAAGAGGAAATTACAACGGATCTACTGTAGGTTGTATCTCTTTATTTTGCTAGATAATATAAAAGGAAGGACTGTTCGTTTCTCCGTGGATGTAGCCCAAATTGGGTGAACCACATATATTTGTGTCTCTCTTGTTTTATGAATTTCTATATTTGTGTTTCCATAATATTTTGTGTATTTCATTGCACCGTAAATTATTTCTAACACAAACACTCACAAATGGTTGTAATCACATAATACAACAAGCAAATTCACTGCTCTTTTTCCACGATTCTGGTGTCTAGGATAGAATATTAGATCATTGACGCTACCAAACCAAGAATCATAATGAATCTACTTTGCATAGCGGAATATAATAACATTAAATAACATGCACAATAAGAACAACAACAATATATGTAACCCAACGTCGTTATATTATCAACATATAATACAATTTTCTAGGGATCCCATACTAGGGATAATGGCCCTCATACATCACTAGTACAAGATACAAGATACAATGACATTATCATTGATCTAGTGCATAATCACAACCTCTATGTTGTATCTCATCCTTCCGTTCCATCAACATTTAATTGCATCAATCACACCTCTGCCTCTATCAATGAGCCAAGTCCATCTAGCCACTGAACGCTGCTCCCCCTACTCTCACGATGATTGTAAGTCCACCTACACATAAAAGAAAAAGAATGTTTAAGTTGTTCACAACTTCGTTTATGAACGACTACCTCTTCCCACTGCTACTCCTTAGCTACTCAGGGTGTTCTTCCCAATATAGCCTTCCACTACTACTATATGAAGACTACCATAGGGCAGGAAGGCTGCCATCTATCACCACCAAATTTTACTTCTCCAATGATGAACATGGGCTATCAAATCTTCTCCTCTGGCTGGAAAAACCTTGAGCTCCAATCTGCCTCTCCTAGTGGTCATCATAGTCCATCAAGGAGCCACCAAGGCTATCAACTCTTCACCCAATCACGTAATAGTCTAAAGTCCTTCTTGTCTGCTGCTCTAGGGATACTTTGGACACCTACACGTTTCCCTCTACCAACAACAAGATCTCTAATACCAAATACATCCACTAACATTCAATCTCAACACAAATGCATCACATACTTGGCATCATTGAGGGCTAGCGTCATCTACAACAAGTCGACTATACTTGGTTAGGGATGCTAGCAGGATGCTAAAAATCCACTTTTCCACCTCACAGACCTTTTTCAAGCTGCAACTTCCATCCAACAAGTTATTCCCACCCTAAGTTGTTGTTCTAGGTCAATCCACACCCCAAAATAAACTCCTAGGTTCTCTGTTCTTACATGCGGCCCTTCCTGTACAATTACATCAGCCTTTCGCCCCTCTGCCAAAGGAAGGTTAGGCCTGCAGCCTACCTGTACCATGAATTATGTGCCACTTCCTTCCTTTTAGAGAGAATTCTCACAAAAATTGTGCCCAAAACACCGTGAAACCTCACTCAATTTATGCAACCTCCTCTATGCTCAAACTTGGACATGTAAGATACAAAACAACCAAAAAACATAGTCCCAAACAAGACTTGTTCTCCTTCTATTGATCTCAACTGCCTCATATGTATCTTCTATGTGATGAATGCACACTTGGATGGTTTGAATGAATCCCAAGTCACCTCATATTTATACACAAACATGAGGGCTACATGTGGTGTCAACAACTCTAATTTGGACACAAGCTGACCTGCTCTTTTCTCCCAAATTTAACCTACAACCACATATATTAACTTCAAAAATTAATATTTCCACAAGGACAACTTAGAATTCGATGATTTTGATTGTGTTGAATTCATCTCAATGTCCTCTATCATCTCCATCCATAACATGTCCAAAAAATACTCATGGATTCACACCCACCAGCTTGGTTGCAAATATCACACCTTGGGTTACAAGCCCACAATGCCCTATTATGGTGGTCCAACCTCTGAACCCTGAACCCTAGGGATTGGAGTACCTCCCTAGCTACAAAAAATCAACATTCCCTCTTAGTGAGGGAGGTACTTCTAAGACTAGGAAGTAAGTAATCATCATCATCACTACTCACAACACTTGCCCAACTCCTGGCACTCACCACTACAACAATTCCTATAGAATGGACTACGCCTCTCTTGAAAGTGCTGCTGGTAATAGAAGCATCCTAATTTTTCTTCTTCTTCTAAAATGTCTTCCACTATCTCCATGATTCCTTCTTGGCCATTGTAGGAGAACCTTTTCTCTCCACTAACCACGTGCTCTTCTTGGGCCGCAAAGTCTCCCTCTAAGCCTATAAACTCCCTGTAGAACTTGACTCCCTCTCATCCTCTAGAACTTGGATATTCTTCTATGGAACCTATACTTTCTCCTTTGAAGTCTACACCTACACCTTCTTCTCTGGACCCTACACCTAGTCCTCCTGCTTCTTCTTCACATGATCCATAGGCTTGCTTATAAGCCTGTATAGACCATTATCTCTAACTCCACTCAACACACCTGTGGAGCTAGAGCCTCTAGGCCTAAGTCTTGCCTTCCTAATCTAGGACAAGACCCCAAACGTCTTCTTCTCGATCATAGAGACATATATCATGCTATATATGAGTCATGGTAAAAATAGTACATCCTGGACTCGCATCACCTATCGTGACTCCATCCTGAATGGAACAACTACCGATCCTTGGATCCCGTTCTGACTCTTGTTGCCCAACACCATGTGCAACTTCGAGTACCACTTAGCTAGAGTCTCAAATAACTCCTGTGACCCTTTCATATGTTTTGATGTTCCACTCTCCACATACCATGCATCCTCATTGATATTAGCATACGGGAAATGAGATATCAAGGCAAAGTCCTCCTCCAATCTCCTGGAGAGATTATCTATCTCGACAGAAGTGGCATCCTCAATGACCTACTTCCATTTTTTCTTATCATCATATCCTGTCTTCTTCTTCATCGAACATATTAACAAAAAATGACCCATTTCACAACAATTGAAACACTCGATCTTACTCAAGTCCTTCTTTTGCTTGCCCTTCATTCGTGCTACAAGTGCCACATCATCATCTAATGCATTCTTCTTTGGATGAATATCCTCATCTCACAACTGTTCCTGAATGAAGTCGTCCCACAACCTATTCTAGTTTGGAAAATTCTCTCTGGAAATGATCCCCTTGATGAAGGGCTTCCATTCCTATGTGAACCCTTTCAAAGCAATCCTGACCATATCAAAATCTGAAATAGTCACACTGATGACAACAAGATCATCTTTAACCTGAGACAACCGTGTAAGATACAAAGTCACTCCTTCACCCTGCACCATCTTGATGGAATTCAACTTATCCTCCAATACCAGTACTTGATTCTTGTTCTTATTTTGGAACAAATTTTGAAGAGCCATCCACATCTCATGTGCAATGTTCTTCCCAGACAAATGAGGTATTAGGGGGTTCTTCACACCATCTATGATGATCAATATCTCCTTCATATCCAATTCCTTCTACTCTTCCATCTTATTAGGGCCAGTTGTCTTCTTGATTTCTTTCTTGGAAAATGCCCAGATCCTATTGACCTGTAAGCCCAAATTAATCCTTTCCTTCCATGGAGTATAGTTGGTCAACCCTTCCAACCTGTCCTCATACCAGAGACGAACCTGCAACTTCTAAATTGTAGTGAGCCCTTCACCTATAATGTGACCAAATCCCTCTCAAGCTGTACTTCGTTGTGCACACCCTGATTCGCTGTCCCTCAAAGTAGCTCAGACACGATTTGATACCATGTTGTTTTTCCATGATCTTGGTGTCTAGGATAGAATCTTAGATCACTGACGCTACCAAACCAAGAATCACAATGAAGATACTTTTCACAATGGAACATAACAATAATAAATCATGTGCACAATAAGAATAACAATAATATATGTAACCCAACGTTGTTATATTATCAACATATAATACAACTGTCTAGGGCTCCTGTACTAGGGATCATGGCCCTCATACATCACTCAGAGTATAATATACAAGATACAATGACAATATCACTGATCTAGTGCATAATCACAACATCTATGTCGTATTTTGTCCTACCAGTCCGTTGCTCCCGATATGCAACAATCAAAACTTTTCCTCTCTCAATGAACCAAGTCCATTTGGCGAAAGAACATGCCCCCCCCTGCTCTCACACTGATCATAAGTCCATCTACACATCAACACATCGAAACTTCATTTGAGTTGTTCATAGCTCCATTTGTGAACAACTCCCTTTGCCCACTGTTGCTCCTCAGCTACTCAAGGTCTTATTTCCACTATACCCTTCCACTTCTACTATATGAAGGCTAACATAGGGTAGGAGGGCTGCCACCTATCACCACCAAATTTCACTTCTCCAATGATGGACATGGGATGTCAAATCTGCTCCTCTGACTAGCCAAACCTCAAGCTCAAATTTGCCTCTCCTAGTAGTCACCTTAGTCCATCAAGGTGCCACATAGGCTATCAAACCTTCACTAAGTCATACAACATTCCAAATTCCTTCTTTTCTACTGCTCTAGGGATACTTTGGACACCTACACATTTCTCTCGACCAACCACAATATGTCCAAACCAAATACATCCACTAGCATTTAATCTCAACACAAATACATCACATACTTAACATCATTGAGGGATGGTGTCATCTTTAGCAAGTTTGGTATACCTAGTTAGGGCTACTAGCAGGATGCTATAACTCCTCTTTTCCACCTCACATACCTCTTTCAAGTTGTGGCTTACCTCCAACAAGTTCTGCCCACTCCAAGCTGTTGTTCTAGGTCAATCCGCACCCAAAACTCAACTTCTAGGCTCTCTGTTCTTACATGCGTCCCTTCCTATACAATTACCTCAACCTTTGGGCCCTCTACCAAAGGAAGGCTAGGCCTGTAGCCTACATGTACCAACATTTCTGTGTTGCAGCCTACCTTATAGAGAGAATCCTCATAAAAAGTATGCCTAAAACACCATGCAACCTCCCTCAATTGATGCAACCTCTTCTCTGCTCAAAATCAGACCTATAAGACACAAAACAACCCAAAAACATAGTCCCAAATAAGACTTGTCCTCCTTCTCTTGAGTTCATCTGCCTAAAATGTATCTTCTATGTTATGAATGCACACTCAGATGGTTTAAACGAAACTCAAGTCACCTCATATTTATACAAAAACACGACGACTACATGTGGTGTAACCAACTCTAATTTGGAGATAAGACGACTTGCTCTTTTCTCCCAAATTAACCTACAACCACATATATTAACTTCAAAAATTAATATCTCCATAAGGAAAACTTGGAATTCAATGATTTTCGTTGTGTTGGATTCATCTTAACGTCCTCTATCATCTCCATCCAGCACATGTCCAAAAATTCTCATGGATTCACACCCACCAGCTTGGCTGCAAAGCTCACACCTTGGGTTCCAAGCCCACAATGCCCTATTGTGGTGTTCCAACCTCCAAACCCCGAACCCTAGGGCTTCGAGTATCTCCTAAGATACAAAAAATCAACACTCCCTCTTAGCGAGGGAGGTACTTCCAAGACTAGGAAGTAACTAATAATCATCATCACTACTCACAACACTTTCCCAACTCTTGGCACTCACCACTGCAACAATTCATATAGCATGGATTATGCCTCTCTCAAAAGTGTCGCAATTGCTAGAAGCATCCTGCTTTTTCTTCTTCTTCTAAAATGTCTTCCACTCTCTCCATGATTCCTTCTTGGTGGTTGTAGGATCACCCTTTCTCCCCACTGACGACGTGCTCTTTGATGAGGCTCATCAATAGGTATATTATATGGGTCACAATGCCATCCTCCAGCTTATTAAATTATCTTTTTCTCAAATCTATTTACAACTTTTTTTATATTATGCTTAGTGTGAGGAGTAAAGATGTGTTACTATGTCATGTGGCCTAATGTGTGTTAAATGTAGGAATTGGAGCACTTTTGAGATGATTTGAGTGCAAGAACTTGAAGTAGACAAGCAAGAGAGATTCTAGGAGATGGTCCACCTCTTTAATTCCTCAAATCAGTCAAAGGTCCCCCACTCTATCTCATCAATTCGGTGTCATTGGCAGCCAAACAGGTCAAGGCAGTGCAAGTCAAGGAAGAGTTAAATTCACCTATTCTTGAGTTAGGAAGGCGAATATCCCTATTTTCTAGGGAGCCGCTGGTAGCTCCATTTTTGGATAAATAAACTAGCTAAGGGACTCATTAGGATTCAAAGTTTTATTGTAGCCAAGAGGCCATTAAGCCGAAGCATATTTGACTATTATTGTTATGATGTATTTGAAACTTTTTGAATGATAACGAGAAGTTATGTTTTGATCCAGCACTGAGTTGACTCATAGGGTTGAAGCTCTTGGGTTAGGGCCCAACCCTAGCAGTAGAAGTTCCTCTCTTGTATCTATATTCTTAGTCTAGAATGTTGATTAGTTGTTGCAGTTTATTCATGTCTCTTGTAGCTTAAAAGATTGATTAAGTTGTTGGTTTATTCATGCTTCCATTATCTTAGAGGATAAATTAGTTTTTGTAGTGAAATAGAGTAAAATACATCAAAAATCTTGTGACAGTGACCCTATCACATCTCCCTCCTAAGGTCGTGATTAGAGGACCCCACTCTCACAGCCCAAAAACAAAGTTTGATTTCTTGTTGACTACATAGATCAAGTTTTAGCATTAGTTAGACAATTATTTATGATTTCTTGGAAATATTTACACTTGTCATTTTGCTTCTCCTAATTGTTGTAGCTTAGAAGATATTTTAGTCCATCGATCAAGTTCTTAGTAGAGTTATCTTAGTGTTTCTAAATTCAATTCATCTTTTCGATATTGACATAAAAAAATTTGCAAATGAAAATTAATAAGTGCAGGTGTTATGTCAGGATTGCTAATCTACAGGAAAGGAGCCTTTCCACCAGCTCCATTTAGGTCTTCTCCACCTTTTGTTGATGCATGCCAACCCATGTTCTAAACCTCTATTTTCAGGTCACTGTGAGCAAGCCATCTTAGCCAAACCCAACCTTCTTGAAGTACTGAGCTTGTCCAAGAGTGAATATCACCTTCCCCACACTTTTCAAAAATGTCATACACCCTTCCAACACTTCATGTTGCCATTTTTACCATCCAAACCCTCTCAACCAAATTTCTGTAGCATTTTAGGACATCTTTTAGTAGTACAGGACATCATGTAGCAACATCCTGTAGCTCACCTATAACAGCCTGTTTTGACCCTGCTTTGACCTGCAATGATAGCCTAGCCTAGTTTAGGAGTAGTTTCACCCCTAATCTTGGACTCCGTGGCCATAAGTGCCACCTAGACCAGTCCTTTCACTCCTTTTCCCTTGTTGCAAAATTCAATATCATTAGTCATTTTTTTGTCCAAACTTAGCAATTAGAATTTCTCTACTTTCCAAGTGTGAATTAGGTTGACAATGCATGAACTTTTGAGTTATGAATTGATAGAGTAATCTGATGTTTTCAAGCAACCCTAATAGCTAGATGATTGAGTGCAAGGTAGCATAGTTTCCTTTCTACAACATAGCATAAGATTGTATCCTTTCATAGCATTTACAAGCTGAAAACTTTCATCTTCTAAGTTTAAAATAATTTACTTTCTCTGCACTAGGACTAGACTGTACGTTCTGCTTTTAGTAGTTAGAATCCTTTTAGTTCAGTAGAGGAATGGTCTGGAATTCTAATGATCAAGTGACCCAGTTGAGGGTGGCATGAGTAGAATGATGCATCTACTGTGTATACAACACTGTCACCTCTAAGTTTGTACGAAACCCCAGTTTGATAAAGTAAACTTAGTAGCCTTGGGAGTTGCAACACTCTTGTTGCAATACCGAGGCTCATCACTCTTGTTGGGCCACAAAGTATCTTTTTAAACCTATAATCTCCCTCTAGAAATTGACTCCCTCTGAGCTTCTGGAACTTGGATATTCTTCTCTGGAACATGTACCTTCTCCTTTGAAGCTTGCACCTACACCTGCTTCTCTAGACCCTGCACTTGGTCCTCCTGCTTCTTCTTCGCATGATCCATAGGCTTGCCTGTCAGCCTATATAGACCATGCTCTCTAACTTCAATCACCACACCTGCAGAGCTAGATCCTCTGGCCCGAGTCTTACCTTCCCACTTTGGGACAAGACCTCAAATGCCTTCTGCTCGATCGCTGAGACATATATCATGCTATATCTGAAACTTGGTAAAAATAATACATCCTCGACTCGCATCACCTGTCCTGACTCCATCCTGAATGACAAAACTACTGATCCTCGGATCTCGTTCTAACTCTTATCGCCCAACACCATGTGCAATTTCGAGTCCCACTTAGCTAGAGTCTCAAATAACTCCTGTGACCATTTCATAAGTTTTGATGTTCCACTGTCCACATACCATGCAACCTCATCGCTAGTACCCTACGAGAAATGAGATATCAAGGAAAATTCCTCCTCCTCCAATCTCCTGGAGAGATTATCTATCTCGACAGAAGTGGCAACACCGACGACCTGCTTCCCTTTTTTCTCTCATCATATCTCGTCTTTTTCTTCATTGAACATATTGAAAAAAAATGACCCATTTTGTAATAGTTGAAACACTTGATCTTACTCAAGTCCTTCTTCTGCTTACCCTTCATTCGTGCTGCAAGTGTCACATCATCATTTGAAGCCTTCTACTTTGGATGACTATTCTCATCTCGCAACTGTTCCTGAATGAAGTTGTCCCACAAGCTATTCTAGTCTAGAAACTTCTCTCTGGAAACAATTCCCTTAATGAAGGGCTTCCATTCCTCTATGAACCCTTTCAAAGCAATCCTCACCATACCAGAATCTGAAATAGTCACACCGATGACAACAAGCTCATCTTTGACTTGAGACAACCTTGTAAGATACATAGTCACTCCTTCAGCCTGCATCATCTTGATGGACTTTAACTTATCCTCCAATACGAGTACTTAATTCTCGTTCTTATTTTGGAACAAATTTTGAAGAGCCATCCACATCTCAAGTGCAATGTTCTTCCTGGACAAATGATGTATTAGGGGGTCCTTCACACCATCTAGGATGATCAATATCTCCTTCATATCCAATTCCTCGTACACTTCCAGCTCCTTAGGATCAGTTGGCTTCTTGCTTTATTTCTAGTTGCTCAATCCTTCCAACCTGTCCTCATACCAGAGACCAATCTGCAACTTCGAAATTGTAGTGAGCCCTTCCACTACAATGTGACCAACTCCCTCTCAAGCTGTACTTCACTGTGCACACCTTGATTCACTGTCCCCCAAAGTAACTAAAACAGGATCTGATACCATGTTGTTTTTCCATAATCTTGGTGTCTAGGATAGAATCTTAGATCACTGACGCTACCAAACCAAGAATCATAATGAAGATAATTTGCACAACGAAATATAACAACAATAAATCATGTGCACAATAAGAATCACAACAGTACATGTAACCCAACGTTGTTATATTATCAACATATCAACATATAATACAACTCTCTAGGGATCTTGTACTAGGGATAATGGCCCTCATATATCACTAGTACAAGATACAAGATACAATGAAAATCTCGCTGATTTGGTGCACAATCACAATCTCTGTGTTGTATTTTTTCCTTCCAGTCCATTGCTCCTTATCTGCAACAATCACAACTCTGCCTCTATCAATGAACCTAGTCCATCTGGCCAGTGAACATGGCCCCCCTACTCTCACACTAGTCATAATTCCATCTACACATCAACACATCGAGACTTCGTTTGAGTTGTTCACAACTCCATTTGTGAACAACTCCCTCTTCCCACTGTTTCTCCTCAGCTACTCAGGGTCTTCTTTCCACTATATCCTTCCACTGTTGCTATATGAAGGCTAACATAGGGTGGGAGGGATGCCACCTAAAACCACCAAATGTCTCTTCTCCAATGATGGACATGGGATGTCAAATCTGCTCCTCTAGCTAGCCAAACCTCGAGCTCCAATTTGCCTCTCCTAGTAGTCACCTTAGTCCATCAAGTTGCCACATAGGTTATCAACCCTTCACCCAATCATGCAACGCTCCAAAGTCCTTCTTTTCTACTGCTCTAGGGATACTTTGGGCACCTACACATTGATATCCTCCAACCACAAGATGTCCAATACCAAATACATCCTCTAGCATTCAATCTCAACACAAATACATCACATACCTAGCATCATTGAGGGATGGTGTTATCTTTAGCAAGTCTGGTATACCTAGTTAGGGCTGCTAGTAAACTGCTACAACTCCTCTTTTCCACCTCACATGCCTCTTTCAAGCTTTGGGTTCCCTCCAACAAGTTCCGCCCTCTATAAGTTGTTGTTCTAGGTCAATCCACACCCCAAACTCAGCTCCTAGGCTCCCTGTTCTTACCTGCGGTCCTTCCTATACAATTGCCTCAACCTTTGGGCCATTTGCCAAAGGAAGGTTAGGCCTGTAGCCTACCTGTACCAACAATTCTATGTTGTGGCCTACCTTCTAGGGAGAATCCTCACAAAAAGTATGCCCAAAACACCATGCAACCTCCTCTCTGCTCAAACTTAGACCTATAAGAGACAAAACAACCCAAAAATGTAGTCCCAAACAAGACTCGTCCTCCTTCTCTTGAGCTTGGCTGCCTCAAATGTATCTTCTATGTTATGAATGCACAATTGGATGGTTTAAATGACTCTCAAGTCACCTCATATTTATTATACACAAACATGAGGGCTACATGTGGTGTTAACAACTCTAATTTGGAGATGAGCCAACTTGTTCTTTTCTCCCAAATTAACCTACAACCACATATATTAACTTCAAAAACTAATATCTCCACAAGGACAGCGCGAAATTCGATGATTTTCGTTGCGTTGGATTCATGTCAACGCCCTCTATCATCTCCATCCATCACATGTCCAAAACTCCTCATGGATTCACACCCAACAGCTTGAGTGCAAAGCCCACACCTTGGGTTCCAAGCACACAATGCCCTATTGTGGTGTTCCAACTTGCAAGCCCCGAACCCTATGGCTTGGAGTACCTCCCAAGCTACCAAAAATCAATATTCACCCTGTGTATTGCTGACCTATTATTCTTGTTGAAAGAATTGTTACACGTACACGTTGTTAGAACTTTGATGCAATAATTCATTGAGCCAATAGGTTCATTCTACAATACAGTACGATGTGTAAGGGTGTCCGTCGGTCATCAAAGTTGAAATTTTGGCCAAGTCTGACGAAATACAAATTTTAAAAATTTAAAAATAAAAATAAATAAATAACTATACAAAACATTTAAATAATGTGGGTTCATGAAAAATTTGCACGTGAAGAAATTGGATCCGTCTCGGCTCATGTTAAATCTGTATTTAAGATAGATCTATGTTAGTTTAATAAAAAAATTACACGGAAAAAAATTGAATCCCTTTGACTCATGCTAAATCCATATTTAAGATAAATCTATGCTAGTTTAATAAAAAAAATTCTCCTATCATCTTTATGCTATAATACATAAACATTATTCTCCAATATCATCTTTGCCAATGGTATATGATACATAAGCATTACTCTCCAATATTATCTTTGCGCAACATATATATTTAACTGTGAATTGTCCGCTCTGATTCGACCTAACAAATTTTCAACGGTATTAAGGAAATACCACATCCCATCTACCAAAATTACCGAAATTCAATTCAAATTTGAACATTAATAACCGAACTTTCATACCATCTTCCAGGTTGTTGGATGGCTCTAGTCACAATGTCACTAAAATGTAATATGTACCCAAACTAAACTAAACTATGCTAAATTAAATTACATCAGCAAAGAAATTGCAGAATGAATTACCAAATCACTGACAGAGAGAAGAAAGGCCGACAGTGTAGAGGAGGTGAATTTGGCAGATAAGGATAAGATCAATGAAGCCAGTGTGTATCCACAGGCAACTGCATTTGCCACTACAAAAAAACCTGCAAAATAACATACCGTGACAACCCAACATCTTAACATATTTTGAATCTTAATATGTTAAACTTATTTTGAATCTTAATATGTTAAACTTGTAGATTGAAGGAATATCCTGCAATCTTTAATTTGATAATGGAACTGGAACTAAATCGATTGTTTAATTTGTTTGTTTGTTGGTTTCTTCTTCTTTTTTTTTTTAATCAGACTTTAAATATTTTTTAAATTTACTATTTAACTCTTTATACATTTTAATCCAGTTAACCATTTAAAAAAATTCCAGTGTAATGTGTAAGGGTATCTGTCAATCATCAAAGTTGAAATTTTGATCGGCAAAATAACAAAAAAAAAAAAACTATACAAAACATTTCAATAATATAAATTCATGAAAAAAATCACACGTGAAAAAATTAGATCTCTCTAGCATCAATATTTAAGATGAATCTATATTAATCTCTAAAACAAGGAAGATAAGTGAGATGATAAATATAGTCTCACCATACCTCACATACCTCTTTCAAGTTGTGGCTTCCCTCCAACAAGTTCTTCCCACTCCAAGCTGTTGTTCTAGGTCAATTCGCACCCCAAACTCAACTTCTAGGCTCTCTTTTCTTACATGCGTCCCTTCCTATACAATTACCTCAACCTTTGGACCCTATACCAAAGGAAGGATAGGCCTGTAGCCTACATGTACCAACATTTTTGTGTTGCAACCTACCTTATAGAGAGAATCCTCACAAAAAGTATGCCTAAAACACCATGCAACCTCCCTCAATTGATGCAACCTCCCTCAATTGATGCAACCTCCTCCCTGCTCAAAATCAGACCTATAAGACACAAAACAACCCAAAAAAATAGTCCCAATCATGACTTGTCCTCCTTCTCTTGAGTTCATCTGCCTAAAATGTATCTTCTATGTTATGAATGCACACTCAAATGGTTTAAATGAATCTCAAGTCACCTCATATTTATACAAAAACATGACGGCTACATGTGGTGTAACCAACTCTAATTTGGAGATAAGATGACTTGCTCTTTTCTCCAAAATTGACCTACAACCACATATATTAACTTCAAGAATTAATATCTCCACAAGGAAAACTTGGAATTCAATGATTTTCGTTGCGTTGGATTCATCTTAACGTCCTCTATCATCTCCATCCATCACATGTCCAAAAATCCTCATGGATTCACACCCACCAGCTTGGCTGCAAAGCTCACACCTTGGGTTCCAAGCCCACAATGCCCTATTGTGGTGTTCCAACCTCCAAACCTCGAACCCTAGGGCTTGGAGCACCTCCTAAGATACAAAAAATCAACACTCCCTCTTAGCGAGGGAGGTACTTCCAAGACTAGGAAGTAACTAATAATCATCATCACTACTCACAACACTTTCCCAACTCTTGGCACTCACCACTGCAACAATTCCTATAGCATGGATTATGCCTCTCTCAAAAGTGTCGCAATCGCTAAAAGCATCCTACTTTTTCTTCTTCTTCTAAAATGTCTTCCACTATCTCCATGATTCCTTCTTGGTGGTTGTAGGATCACCCTTTCTCCCCACTGACCACGTGCTCTTTGATGAGGCTCATCAATTGGTATATTATATGGGTCACAATGCCATCCTCCAGCTTATTAAATTATCTTTTTCTCAAATCTATTTACAACTTTTTTTATATTATGCTTAGTGTGAGGAGTAAAGATGTGTTACTATGTCATGTGGCCTAATGTGTGTTAAATGTAGGAATTGGAGCACTTTTGAGATTATCTGAGTGCAAGAACTTGAAGTGCACAAGCAAGAGAGATATTAGGAGATGTTCCACCTATTTAATTCCTCAAATCAGTCGAAGATCCCCCACTCTATCTCATCAATTCAGTGTCATTGGCAGCCAAACAGGTCAAGGCAGTGCAAGTCAAGGAAGAGTTAAATTCACTTATTCTCGAGTTAGGAAGGCGAATATCCCTATTTTCTAGGGAGCTGTTGGTAGCTCCATTTTTGTATAAATAAACTAGCTAAGGGACTCATTAGGATTCAAAGTTATATTGCAGCCAAGAGGCCATTAAGCCGAAGCACATTTGACTGTTATTGTTATGATGTATTTGCCACTTTTTGAATGATAATGAGAAGTTATGTTTTGATCCAGCACTGAGTTGACTCAGAGGGCTGAATCTCTTGGGTTAGGGCCCAACCCTAGCAGTAGAAGTTCCTCTCTTGTATCTATATTCTTAGTCTAGAATGTTGATTAGTTGCTACAGTTTATTCATGTCTCTTGTAGCTTAAAATATTGATTAAGTTGTTGGTTTATTCATGCTTCCATTATCTTAGAGGATAAATTAGTTGTTGTAGTGAAATAGAGTAAAATACATCAAAAATATTGTGACAGTGACCCTATCACATCTTCCTCCTAAGGTCATGATTACAGAACCCCACTCTCACAGCCCAAAAACAAAGTTTGATTTCTTGTTGATTACATAGATCAAGTTTTAGCATTAGTTAGACAATTATTTATGATTTCTTGGAAATATTTACACTTGTCATTTTTCTTCTCCTGATTGTTGTAGCTTAGAAGATATTTCAGTCCATCGACCAAGTTCTTAGTAGAGTTATATTAGTGTTTCTAAATTCAATTCATCTTTTTGATATTGACATAAAACAATTTGCAAATGAAAAGTAATAAGTGCAGGTGTTATGTCAGGATCGCTAATCTACAGGAAAGGAGCCTTTCCACCAGCTCCATTTATGTATTCTCCACCTTTTGTTGATGCATGCCAACCCATGTTTAAAACCTCTGTTTTCAAGTCACCGTGAGCAAGCCATCTTAGCCAAACCTGACCTTCTTGAAGTACTGAGCTTGTCCAAGAGTGAATATCACTTTCCCCACACTTTCCAAAAATGTCATATACCCTTCCAACACTTCATATCGCCATTTTTACCCTCCAAACCCTCTCAACCAAATTTCTGTAGCATTTTAGGACATCTTTTAGTAGTACAGGACATCATGTAGCAACATCCTGTAGCTCACCTGTAGCAGCCTGTTTTGACCCTGCTTTGACCTGCAATGATAGCCTAGCCTAGTTTAGGAGTAGTTTCACCCCTAAGCTTGGACTCCATGGCCATAAGTGCCACCTAGATCGGTCCTTTCACTCCTTTTCCCTTGTTGCAAAATTCAATATCATTAGTCCTTTTTTTGTCCAAACTTAGCAATTAGAATTTCTCTACTTTCCAAGTGCGAATTAGGTTGACAATGCATGCACTTTTGAGTTATGAATTAATAGAGTAATCTGATGTTTTCAAGCAACCCTAATAGCTAGATGATTGAGTGCAAGGTAGCATAGTTTCCTTTCTACAACATAGCATAAGATTGTATCCTTTCATAGCATTTACAAGTTGAAAACTTTCATCTTCTAAGTTTAAAATAATTTACTTTCTCTGCACTAGGACTAGACTTTACATTCTGCTTTCAGTGGTTAGAATCCTTTTAGTTCAGTAGAGGAATGGTTTGGAACTCTAACGATCAAGTGACCCAGTTGAGGGTGGCATGAGTAGAATTATGCATCTACTGTGTATACAACATTGTCACCTCTAAGTTTGTACGAAACCCCAGTTTGATAAAGTAAAGTTGGTAGCCTTGGGAGTTGCAACACTCTTGTTGCAATACTGAGGCTCATCACTCTTGTTGGGCCACAAAGTCTCCCTTTAAACCTATAATCTCCCTCTGAGCCTCTGGAACTTGGATATTCTTCTCTAGAACATGTACCTTCTCCTTTGCAGCTTACACCTACACCTGCTTCTCTAGACCCTGCACCTGGTCCTCATGCTTCTTCTTCGCATGATCCATAGGTTTGCCTGCCAGCCTATATAGACCATGCTCTCTAACTTCAATCACCACACCTGCAGAGCTAGAGCCTCTCGCCCAAGTCTTTCCTTCCCACTCTGGGACAAGACCTCAAATGCCTTCTGCTCGATCACTGAGACATATATCATGCTATATCTGAAACTTAGTAAAAATAATACATCCTGGACTCGCAGAGAATTTTTTTCCAGTTGGGAAAGGTTATGTACTAACTACGTTCGAGAATATAATTGGAGAGGGAACATAGATGGTAGATAGATGAAGATAGAGGATAAGGAGAACTTTGCCTTGGCAGACAAGAGTATCAATGCCAAGGGAAAGGAGTGCTAAGGAGTGTTTGAGTCTAGTCAAAAGGGAATGAAGAAGGATCTAAGCAAGATCAATTACTTCCATTGCCATGAGTTTGGGTGCTATGCCACTAAGTTTCCTAAGAGGAAGAAGGAGTCCAGTAAGGGTCATGCAACTACATCAATGGAGGTAGATACATTTTCTTCCCAGTTTGAGAAATATTTCTCATTGATAGTTTGCATGGAAAGATCAAAAAGCAACAATGTTTCGTATATTGATTCAAGAGTATCCTTCCACATGACTGGGAACAAGAAGTGTTTCAACCACCTGAAGGAGAAGTACATACAGTTTTATATTGGGCTAAGAGATGATGGCATGTATGTGGCTAGATGAGTTGTTCTGTTAGTTTTTAGAGGGAGTCAACTAATCCTCTTCATCTCAAATATGTCCTCTACGTTCCAGGATTAAAGAAGAATCTTGTTTTAGTAGCTACCCTTGAGGAAAAGGGTTATGATGTCATCTTCAGTAGAGGTAAGTCTCACCTCCAACACTTAGCTTTTGGATGTAAGAAGCAGATAGGTGTAAGGGAGAAGAATCTCTATAGGTTCTACGTAGAGATAGGTGTAGCTTTGAGTAGCAAGGCGGGGAGAGATCATAGTAGAGAAGTGATGGTTGAGGAGAGAAAAAATCAGAGGAAGTCTTTAGAGAAAGAGCATATCAGAGTACCTTAGAATAAGCTACTTAAGATGGAGCCTTAGCCAATATCTCAGTTTGAGTCTAAGCTAGTTGGAAGTTGGGCCGATCAACAAGATGATGAAGAGCATAGCCCAGGGTGAGTGGAGGAAACCACCTAGTCGGTGACTCCCAGTACAGGGAGAGTTTGAGCCAAGTGGGTAGAGGATTTGTTTAATGGAGATTAGGAAGCAACCACAGAGTTACACAGGGTACATGACATTAATTGATGAAGTGATAGACTTGTAGATAATGGTAGGAAAGAACATGACTTCAGATCAAATTCCATAGGAGGAAGAAACGAAGTCTTCAATTTAGAGGGAGCGACTGAAACAATGGATAATGTGGTAGTGTTGGAGAAAAATCTAGGTGGAAAAGGTTCTTACAGAAGCACCTTCCTTGCTAAGAGGGAGTGTTGAAAATAATAGTGAGTAAGGCAGTTTTTGACTTTTGACTTAGTTAAAGAGACCACAAGCAATCTTCCTTTAGCGTGCACAAGCTCCTATAAGTTAGGACGAGTTCATGAATCAATTTAACTCACGCGTATAGTTGGAGGCTTATTTGTTTGTCTCTTAGTGCAAGTTAGAGGTGGAAAAGGACAAGTGACACAGTGTTAAAGGTTATTTGTAGCTAGTACAAGTTGTAAGAGTCAGTTAGACTCAAATAACTAGTCAATCACAATTTTGAGTCCTAAAGATAAAGAAGAAATAGGAGGGGCAAGGTCCCGGAGGGGCTTGCGCTTCCTAGTGCAAGGAAATGCCGATGATTAATGATATGCATCCATGAGCTTAAGGCTTGAGATTATGGGTCATGAGCTGAAGGCTTGATCTTATCGGTTGATCTCTGAATACGGGTATATTAATGCTTCATGCTCTGTTAAGGCTCCTTCATACGTGTTCATCTCCTGTAATGGTCTCCATCCGGGTTATGGCTTGGTGAATGTGCTTGGTTCTTGCTTAATGCTCATGCAGTCATACGTGCTTGGAATATGAATGCTTGATCTTATTGCTTCGTTATGCTTAATCTGTGTTTATCTGCATCCGTGTTGAGTCAAAGCCCCATCCGTAGTCTCTAGTTCTATCCCCAGCTATACCCCAGCTCTATCTATCTCTCTATCTACCTACCTGCCTACACAAACTACCTGCCTAGCCTGCCTATCTAACCTACCCATCCATCTATCCCAGCCATCAGACTCCAGGTCATGAGGTTACCCTTCGGGGAGGTTACCCTTCGGGCCTTTCATTACCGCTTACTAAACTAACACAACTCCATAGATGTTTCTTATAGGGATAACCCCTTCTCGCTACGGGAAAGGGATAACCTCCCCTTCGTTATTTATTGTGTGTATGTGTGTGGAACTGCCTGTAGGATAAGAAGTAGCCGCCAAAGCCTTTTCTGCATGACCTCAGAACGTGAAACTACCTGCTTTCGAGACGTCCGACCTGAGCGATTCACTAAAACTTCCGGAAGAATGTATAAAGTACCTTTATATGTTTTCATCTTCCATACACCCATCCATGAGAAAACCTCCTTATTAAACACATGTTCTATTAGCATGAAAGGAAGTGAAGAGACCCAAAATTGATCACTGTCAGTGGCCCTAGGTCGGACATAAGTCTTATAACAGTCCATGCTGAATTGAAACTTACTGCAGTGTGCATTTAGTCAATACTTTGGAATTTGAATGGAATGCATGGTGTCTATCATCATCATATTGTTTCAATGTGCAAGCGTTGTTGAAAGAAACATTTTCAGCGTCCTTCCGGACCCTCCATAGTGTGTACTATGCAGCCAGTATAGTCTGTGCCTTTTCAGGTTGAAGAATCTGTCCCTCAGGTTCCCACCACCGAAACATAGAAAAGGATACCAAAAGAGAACACTTTGCTTCCTCCTTATACGCCACCTTTGATTACTGAATTTCCCCACTTTGACAAGGCCATCTGAAGGCCAGTCGCTCACTAAGCCATCCCAGTGGATGAGCCGGACCTCATAGGAAGGAGCTGGGGGAACAGAAGATTACAATCATCTATTCGTGAGGAACTCGTATTCATTCGCTGGTCACTTCTATTTGTAATTATCTCTCGGTCGAGCGACCCCATCTCTAGAGAGGGGGGTCGATTGCCTCCTAGTACTATAGATCGTTGGGGGAGAAGGGGAAATAATATAGATCAGATCCACACTCTGAGCTAGGCTAGGCTAGGCTATAGAGATAGTCTTCACCCCTATATATGGCTATGGCGACAGGCCAACTCAACTCTCTATAGGGGAGGCCCTATGAATTGAAGGAAAGCTATATATATAGGCTAGGCTAGTCGTTTGGTTCGAAGGCCCAGATATTGCGTATGTAATATAGATATAACATCTATAGTTTCTAGTTGATAGAATGGTTGGGGGCCGGATATGTCGAGGAGGGGACTACTTACTTTAGATAGGCCCCGACGGCCTACTATATAGAGGATAGGGAGGTCGAGTCTCGATCGATAGATCGAGGGAGACTATCTCTCTATAGTCAGTCGGCACCCTGTATATGATATATGACGATAGATCGAGGACCCCTATCTCTATTCTCTATATGGGATGGGGGGTCACGCCGACCATCTATAGTTCTATCGGGAGCAGTTCACTAAAGGATCCCCGGGGTGATTCATTTCGACCCGGTTTCATGCCCAACGAATAGTAGGGGCCCTCCCTACAATAGGATTGATTGAAACAACTAATTAGCTGCATCCGAAGGGACTGAAGGGACCTTAACAGACAGTCGACCCCTCTTCATGATTGCTTTCACTCGACCTTGCTTCTTTATCTCCGATGGATCCGTGCCCCTGCTAGGTGCTTACCATCTCGCAAGCAATGAATGTCGGTGCTGAATCCATTATTGTTACCCGGTTGGGGCGGAGGAGATGCTTGCTTGCTCGTGAGGGTGCCATAGCCATAAGCGGACGGAAGCTCAGGTGGGTAGGGAGGTGTGAGATACGACTTCTCTATACCCCGATACTCCTAGTTCCTCTATTCGTTCATTGTCCCTGGTCGATCAGGAGGTCCCATCGGTTCGGGTGAGCGAAGAAATCAATATGTACACGCGTGAGTGAGAATCTCTGTCCTTGTGGAGTCATAACCCTTTGGGCCATTAGGAGGGAGCTAGCGAGAAGGAGGATTCATTAGCAAGCACTCGAGCGCCCCTTTTCTTCTTATTGGAGAGGTTTTTCATACATAAATAGAGAGGATCACGAGCTGTCGGTTCATCGGGAGAGTGTTTCTTCGAATCCTTCCCCTTCGGACCCGGGTTCTCTTTCTTTCAAGCTTTTGTTTCTGTATTCCCGCCTTCGGCCCCTCTAGATATATGGGGCGAGTGGTTCGAAGAACCAACGGCACATCATATACTTATTAACATCAATAGAGACTTCAATTCATAGTTGAGGATCGGTCACTGTCTTATATACGTAATATGTTCCATGCGAACGAGTTGACTTCTTAGCGCCCGCCCTTGGATCCAATCCACCCATCTGATTTTCATCCCTCTCCTCTCCTCTCCCTCTCCTTAACAGTCGAGCACCTAAAGGTCCTCTCCTTAACAGTCGAGCATGCTTACGCATCCTTATGGTCGAGCACCTAAAGGTGATGGCGGCCTTAACAGTCGAGCCTGATTACGCATCCTCTCGATGGCGGCCCTCTCCTCTCCTCTCCCTTATGGTCGAGCACCCTAAAGGGTCCTCTCCTTAACAGTCGAGCCTGATTACGCATCCTTATCAGTCGAGCCCCCTAAAGGGTCCTCTCCCTTTTGGTCGAGTCTGCTTACGCATCCTTAACAGTCGAGCACCTCTCCTCTCCCTTGGGGTCGAGTACCTAAAGGTCCTCTCCTTAACAGTTGAGCCTGCTTACGCATCCTTATTAGTCAAGCATGCTTACACACCCTAAAGGTCCTCTCCTTAACAGTCGAGCCTGCTTACGCATCCTCTCCTCTCCCTTATGGTCGAGCACCTAAAGGTCCTTATCAGTCGAGCACCTAAAGGTCCTCTCCTTAACAGTCGAGCCTGCTTACGCATCCTTATGGTCGAGTACCTAAAGGTCCTATGGTCGAGCACCTAAAGGTCCTCTCCTTAACAGTCGAGCCTGCTTACGCATCCTCTCCTCAAATGGCACAACATCACGAGTCCCGGTTGCCCTTTCTGGGCGGAAAGGAGAGCACTCTAGGTAATCCATTACTAATCTCCATCCCATCTCCGGCTCTTGCCAAACCAAAGCTGCTGGGGGGGTCTAGTTCTGTCAGTCCCATCGGTCGGGAGAATCAATCGATAAAGAAATAAAGGCATGGGGGCAACGGGGTGGGTGGGAGGATAGATGGGCGAACTCACAGCCAATTCGCCTTCATGCGTTAATCCCTCTCCCTTACTGGCAAGAACAACAGATCTGAAAGAGGGAGATAAGAAGGTGCTTCAGTAGGCAGAGAGAAGAGGCACTGGCAGGGTCAGTAGGAAAGAATAGGGAGAGGAGAGGCGAATTACTCGACTTTCAAGGTTGAAAGAAACGGAGGGCAGGCCGCTCTCATGAAATGGGATGGGCGGCTTCGGTTGTTAGCGAGTATAGCGGACGGAGTAAGCGGATCATTCTTCACTCTATAGGCGTCAACATTGACAAAATGACTTCCTTGCACTAGGAAGCGCAAGCCCCTCCGGGACCTTTTCAATCTAAAGCTCGAATGTTGGTCTTGTCCATATAGCGGAGTGAGTGAGCTCAACCAACTAGTTTAGGAGGAGAGCTGCACTTGGGCCTTAGAAACGCTTCCCCATTTGTTTGTCCCGGAAACTCCACCTTGCTTCAGGAAAGAATCGCCCTTCGAGCGGAAGAGAGCAAGTGACTCAACTTGTTGATAGAATTTCATACGGCGAGATGTTTCCTTCTCTCGACTCTTCCTTAGGTCCTGTAGAAACCTGATCTTCTCTGGGTGATTCAACTAACAAACTTGATCTGGAACGACCTCGCCGCTATTGCCTCTCTCCTATCTTCCGCACCGGGTTGAAAGTTATCGCCTCTCCCCGCCACTGGCTAGCTCGAGGGCTCTTGACTTCTTCTCGATTCGTAAGGCCCCGACCGATGAAATGGTTCAACACCTGCTGTAGGGTGAAATGCTTTTCTTGAGAATCCTCCACTATTATCATAACAAAGGAAATCTCATTACTCTTATATAGAGTAGTTGTGTTTAACAAAGCGTATAACTAGTATTACTTGCCGTAATTGAAATCAACCATATTAGATACGTCTTATTCGTAGTAACCAAGCAGAGGGTGATGTTACTTAACACTGTATTGAGAGGTGTTTACTGTATCTGCATATTAAACATACTCCTTATCCTACATGTAACTAATTACTAGAATTACTATACTATATTATCGTAATTAATCACAGGTTTTATGTATCTTAGCACCACCACTTCTCACTGTAATGCCTAAGCTCTGAGCTATTTCACTTAACGTAAAGGCAATACATAAGCATGATTCGACATATGATGTCTTACCAATGCCCTAATCTAGTCATCAAATAAAGAGCATGATGATTCCAATTGTTTCTCTAATCAAACTAACTCGATACAATAAGCTCTTTCACTATAACAAGCCTATCATGTAAGCTGCTTCTATACACTATCTAACTTTACCTATACTTTATCAAGCAGTTCGATGATTGTGTTCATACTAGTTAAGAGTATGGTAGTCTCCACTTCAATCAAGTGTGATAATAGTAAGCTTGTAACTATCAAGCGCTCTAACCCTAATAAAGCTATGGGAATACAGCCTATGTGTTACACATTGAATAACCATCATAAGCTTCTCTGTAATCAAATGAGTAGTGATTAAGTATCCCTATTCTATCCCTATTAAGCTCCATGTTAGTTAAAGCAATGGTGTTTATAGTCTTATATGTAATCATAACACTAGTAATAAGCGTAATGAGTAAGCATGTTGTATACACTTCATACTTATACCTGTTTGTACGATGTATACAGTGTAGTTGTTACTATAGTAATGATGGAACTAGTGTATAGATATTCCCCTAATTATCAATACTAGTCAACATCATAAGCTCTAATGTGAATACTAGTGATATCGTACTAAACCGCACCTTTGTGATTGATCGATTGACCTGACCTTCTAGCTCTTGTATTTAGGGGAATAAATAGTGACTTTACTTTGAGGGCGGGCGAAGAAATAGTGACTTTACTTTGAGGGCCCTCCTTTCTTTCCGCTTTCACTGAGATAGATAGGAAGATAGATAGGAAATGCTTGACAATCTTAGGAAGGTAGGTCTTTCTTAGGTGGAATAGGAAGGAGGAACTGAGCACCCACCTGAACTGAGATACTGACCCTTTATTTCATGCTTTTGAATCGTACTAAACCGCAATGGGCCGAATTGCTTATAAAGAGGATGAAGGGACATCATTGACCATTCTTATATGAAATTGTGTGTGTGAGAGGTTTGCTAAGAGAGCGTGTAAGGAGAATCCTATATGTAGCAAGAGAAGGAGATAATTTTTGTTTGCAAGTGTGTGCTAGGATTTAGGAGGATCATAAATAATAGGAGCCCAAATTTGTGTTAGGAAATAGGAGACTTCTTGCACTAGAAGATAGGGGCAAAGAAATAATGCAAGAAATAGATCTGCATCAAGATTGTGTGCAGGGTGTTCAATCTTAGTTTAAGCAAGGAAAACATGTGTGTTTTATATTAAAACTATATTTCCTTTTAAGAGATCAATTGCTAAAATTCTCTCAATAAAATCTACAACTAATAGAGGTTTTTCCCAGTTGGTTTCCCTAGAAAAAATCTTGTGTTTTTTGATATCATGTGAATATGTTTTAGTTATATTCTATTCCATTGCAAATTGGTAGAGAAATTCTATGTCATGGTGCAACGATTAGTTTTAGATTTGTTCACTACAACAGTCGCAGAATTTCAAGGAAATTCTACAGATTGGGATTAGATCGTGGCCGTTGATCTATGAACAAGAGATTATTAGAAGTTGATGGGAATCTTGGAGATCATAGTGATTAAGCAAGGATGTAGTGAGAACGTGGGACACCAATAGAGGGTTTTAGCAGTGATTAAGGAAGAATTTTCCAGAGATATTTCTTCACAGTGATCTCCCATTTCTCAGACATAGGGAGGTTGAATTATTCTACAAAGGGCCGAATTTCTTTAGTGGTGTGAATTTCCAAAATGATGTTGATTTTCTAGAGACAAAATGAATTTGTTGGAGAGGTTGATTTTTAGGAGGAAAGCTAAGTTTGCAAGTGAAGAGAAATTTTCCTGTGGATTCCACTACAAGGAAAATATATTCTAGCGGAGGTTTTTGCGAAAGCCCCTATAAAGATAGCCCAAAAATCCATTTGTAGTGGAGGTCATTAGTGGAGGTAGGTAGACAAATGTTTTAGCGGATGTTTTTTGGATGTTGCGTCTAAAATATACAAACCCAACGGTGCTTTACGATATGCACCGGTGTTTCATATAACATGGTACACCATTTATTTTTATAAAAGAAAAACACGGTGCGCTAAATAAGATAACACACCAGTGCTTGAATAGACGATAGCACCGGTGCCCTTTACATAGTAAAACGTCCTGGTGCATACCAGTAAGGAGCACCGCTATAGTTTTAAATTTCAGAGAAATGTGGTGTTATTTTCCAATGAAGCTTCGGTGTGGTAAGCTTAACAAACGCCCTGGGGCATCTTCTAAAAAACATCTCTAGGCGGTTTTTAATTTCTAAAAAAATAGCGATGTTATAGTAAAAACACAACACCAGTGCAATACCTATAGAGGGCCACCCCAGGGTGTCTTGAGAAAAAGTACCATGATATTTTTAATAAAAAAATGCAGTTTTTTTGGATATATCGCATGCCGATGCATTTGGAGAAATGCACCAGACGAGGGTTAAATAAAAAAACCCTCCTAGCTATAATTTTCATTTTTACAATCTACGGTGTGGGAGAGATTTGAAACATTGATGCCACTCTTTCCACATGCAAGTGCCTTGACGTCAGTGCTTCTCTTACTCACCATCCTTCCGTACCATGCTCACTGTTTGAGTTTTCAAACTTTTCAAACCGTCCTAAAATTTGCTTTTCTCCATTACGTGTCCACAATGCCTCCCAACGACCAAATGTCCAAGTATTGTCTGTGGTTCTTTGTAATTTATTTTTTTAGTGGATTATAATTGTGGATTATACATCCTCTAGCATTCAATCTCAACATAAATACATCACATACCTAGCATCATTGAGGGATGGTGTTATCTTTAGCAAGTCTGGTATACCTAGTTAGGGCGGCTAGTAGACTGCTACAACTCCTCTTTTCCACCTCACATGCCTCTTTCAAGCTGTGGGTTCCCTCCAACAAGTTCTGCCCTCTATAAGTTGTTGTTCTAGGTCAATCCACACCCCAAACTCAGCTCCTAGGCTCCCTGTGCTTACCTGCGGTCCTTCCTATACAATTTCCTCAACCTTTGGGCCCTTTGCCAAAGGAAGGTTAGGTCTGTAGCCTACCTGTACCAACAGTTCTGTGTTGCTACTTACCTTCTAGGGAGAATCCTCACAAAGGGTATGCCCAAAACACCATGCAACCTCCTCTCTGCTCACACTCAGACCTATAAGAGACAAAACAACCCAAAAATGTAGTCCCAAACAAGACTCATCCTCCTTCTCTTGAGCTTGGCTACCTCAAATGTATCTTCTATGTTATGAATGCACAATTGGATGGTTTAAATGACTCTCAAGTCACCTCATATTTATACACAAACATGAGGGCTACATGTGGTGTCAACAACTCTACTTTGGAGACGAGCCAACTTGTTCTTTTCTCCCAAATTAACCTACAACCACATATATTAACTTCAAAAATTAATACCTCCACAAGGACAACTTGAAATTCGATGATTTTCGTTACGTTGGATTCATCTCAACGCCCTCTATCATCTCCATCCATCACATGTCCAAAACTCCTCATGGATTCACACCCAACAGCTTGAGTGCAAAGCCCACACCTTGGGTTCCAAGCACACAATGCCCTACTGTGGTGTTCCAACCTGCAAACCCCGAACCCTATGGCTTGGAGTACCTCCCAAGCTACCAAAAATCAATATTCACCCTGTGTATTGCTGACCTATTATTCTTGTTGAAAGAATTGTTCCACGTACAAGTTGTTAGAACTTTGATGCAATAATTCATTGAGCTAATAGGCTCATTCTACAATAGAGTATGATGTGTAAGGGTGTCCATCGGTCATCAAAGTTGAAATTTTGGCCAAGTCTGACCAAATAAAAATTTTAAAAATCTAAAAATAAAAATAAATAAATAACTATACAAAACATTTAAATAATGTGGAATCATAAAAAATTTGCACGTGAAGAAATTGGATCCCTCTAAGTCGGCTCATATTAAATCTGTATTTAAGATAAATCTATGCTAGTTTAATAAAAAATTACATATAAAAAATTGAATCCCTCTAACTCATGCTAAATCCATATTTAAAATAAATCTAGTTTAATAAAAAAAATCTCCTAACATATTTATTCTATAATACATAAACATTATTCTCCAATATCAACTTTGCCGATGGTATATGATACATAAGCATTACTCTCCAATATTATCTTTGCGCGACATATATATTTAACTGTGAACTGTCCGCTCTGATTCGGCCAACAAATTTTCAACGATATTAAGGAAATACCACATCCCATCTACCAAAACGAAGGAAATCCCTAATTTGCGCTTAGAAAGCCCAAAAATGTCACACGGACTATAAAAAGGAGCACCCAAGCTCTGTATGGTTGAACATTTGCTAATCTCCCCCAAATTGAATGTGGCAATGAAAACTATAAGTTTTTTTAAGAACAAGTGCTGCATGCAGCCGGTAGTCCCTGCCGCAAGGGAATGTCCTTTTTTGATTTGTGCACCATTTCTCGTGCTTTCGGCAAAGAAGCTAGCTGACATGAATTCAATTCATGTGGGTGCTGTATCACAGTGAGTTTTAATTTCAAATTCGTTATTTCAAATTCGTTTTGAGAGGGGCCTTCGTGGGTTGATTTCTCAACTCCTCTCTGCATTACATTACTAATGAAGAACGTCAAACAAGCCAAGCCAAGCCAAAACCACAATGTTAAAGAAGCTGAGATGAAATCGCTGCAGTGCTTGTTTGCTTTTGGGAAGGGCTTTAAATAAGCTCAATTTCCAACTGTCACTAACTCCACACATTTAAATTAATCTAAATCTTTTTGTGGGGCCGCATTTTTCCTTGCTGAAATCCAGATTAAATTTTTTAGTAAATTATGTTGTTATTTAGCAGAGAAAACATCGATTCACAAATTTTTACCAAGTTTAATTTAGTAAATTATGTTGTTATTTAGCAGAGAAAACATTTATGTCACGGTTCACAAATTTTTACCAAGTTTAAATTTAGTTATTCAAGATTAAATTTAAATTGTTGCACTAAGAGGACTGTCACTAACTCCATACATTTAAATTAATCTAAATCTTTTTGTGGGGCCGCATTTTTTAGTAAATTATGTTGTTATTTAGCCGAGAAAACATTTATGTCACGATTCACAAATTTTTACCAAGTTTAATTTAGTAATTATGTTGTTATTTAGCAGAGAAAACATTTATGTCACGATTCACAAATTTTTACCAAGTTTAAATTTAGTTGTTCTTGGTCATGGTTACAAAACCCTAAAAAAAAAAAAAAAAAATAGTCTTTTGAGAACCTGGCATTGGAGAAATAAAAGTCATGAGATAGAAAAGAAGCCCTCAATGACAGATTTTGTATTGTAGTACTTTGCATGTGTTAACTTTTACGTAAAAACTGATTTATTTATCAAAATAAGTTTAAGGCGTTTATTTAAATATCAATTGCATGTTTTAAATTTTATGTAAAAGAAATATTTATTAAAATAAAATTAAGGTGTGTTTTTTCTAAATATCATCATTTATATAATAAATTTTTGTTATATTTTGTAATTTTTGTTATATTTTGTTAATGTTATTATAGGATTTTGATAAAAAAAAAATTGAAATAAAAATTTAAAAAATGAATGTTAATTTTTTATGTTTTTGTCTAAAATAAAATTCACTGAACTAACATCTGAAAAAATCATAATTTAAAAAATTCAAAAAAGTTCAACACCTTTTTCCAGATTGAAAAATGAACATGTCGCAAAAGAAACAGATTTTTTGAAAATTGTTCTTGGCACATGTAACATGCAACACCATATGTTGGATATGCAATTAAACATTTTATTAAGACGACACGTATAAAACAGAGTTGTCAATGGACATGATCACTTGCAACAAATGGTAGCTACTCCAAAATGCTTCAACTTACCATATTATTTGTTTCACATGATTACCTGAAACAAGAGTGACCTGGGAATGGATATCCAACGACATAGAAAACCATCGAAGCAGCGTGAGTTGGAGAATGCTTACTTATTTGGACAGCGCTATCACAGACGCGTAGGGTTATATCCTATTCAAACCTAAAGCATTTCGTGTATAAATTTGTGGCTACAACTCGCATCATATTGTCTGAGTGCTCTTCTTACCTATTAGAGTTTGAGCAAACGCTGGGAATTGCAAAATCTGAGTTTTCTGCATTGTAGAAATAAATATATTTATTTCTGGTTTGAGATCAGAGATTTATGAAGTCCATTAGAGTATCTATCAGATCTGTTGGGAGGAAGTAGGAAGCACAAAAAGATGAAGCAGTTGCAAGCCAGCAAGCAGCAGGGCATCCTATGATAGCCAAAGACCGCTTGGTACGTATCGAACCTTGGATAAACTTTACCTACATCAAGAGCCATTACAAAGAAAAAGTCATTAAATTATCACTCTGTGACCAGAAAGAGGGATTAATTCCCAAACAAACATACACAATATTAATCCTTGTTACAGAACACAGAATTACCTGACCTGAACTATCCAATTTGGGCCTGTCCGCTGGTGTTCTCATTGTAAGCCTCAATATTAATAAATGGGCACGATGCGGTCATACTACATAAAACATAAAAGAAACCCTTCTTATGCGGAAAGACTGGAAACATGAACTATAGAACCCTTTGGCAAACCTGAAATATTCGTGGTGGTCTATGGCACAAGTTGCAAATTTTTTCATATTCGTGTTGGTTACCTAGCTTGCCTGGTCTTTTGTGGTGCAGGTGCTTCGGTGTAGATCAAAAGAACTCACCAGAGACGAGTACACAGAGGTGAAAGGCTCCTCGTGGTAAACACGAGCTCTTACAGGTGGTCAACATGCAAATTAGGTGTGAAAGGCTCCTCGCAGGGTTTTTTGCTTGTGATATAAGGTTTGACAGAGTTTTCTGCTTGGGTGGTAAACACTGGCTCTGACAGGTGGTCAACATGCAAATTAGGTGCTGGCTTAACGTGGAACAGGCCCCAGAAAGAACTTACCACAACGTACTTTGGATAACATAAGATTGCCTCAATATTTTTGCATCGGGCAACGTGAAGGCTGCAATAAGACCTCAATTGTTTGCTGAACCAAAAACTTTGGGTAAAATTTTGTTGAATAAAATTGGGAGCATCAAACTTAGTTTAAAATGTGAAAACACCGAAAAAAAACCGGTCAAAGTATCAATTAATAGTAAGTCAACGATCCATCAATCGCTATTAGTCCCAGGCAAAGACTAATAATAAGACGTCAACTAACCAGAATACATACAATTTTAAAAAAATCAGTATGAATAATGGGTGGGCAGTCTGATCTATTTCACCAATTATAATTATAAATATTGGGTGGGCAGTCTGGTCTATTTCACCAATTATAATTATAAATGCAGGGTAGTACAAGTGAAGTAGAGAAGATGAATAAATGTTAACACAACAATAAAAATTAACGCAGATGCTAATGCTGTTATGGAATTTTCGAGACGTGGCATCCAATTTGGTCATATCAGAGTGAAAGTATCCTTGAAAACAAGGTAACAAATAAAGCGGATCAATACTGCATAATGAACCACACAATGATAAGAATATATCAAACCATAAATAAATTGAGTTTAAGTTTTAATCCTTTCACTAGGCTAAGAATTTGTTATTACAATGTGTTGTTTTTGAGATATTTTTGGAAGTTTTTCTGATTTAATTTCTCTAAAATTTAGCTGGAAGTTATTGAAAATCACAAGTTTGATGAGTAACTCTGCATAATGAAATCTATATAAAAAATCAAAAAACCAGTTTAAATAATCCAAATCAAGCTTTCCTTTCAAAATTTTCCAACAAAATACCCTAAAAATCTAAAAAATCAACAACCACCCTTCAGTAGAACGGGCGGGTATAACCTTAATGTTCCTGACAGCGTTGCATGCAAATAGTGCATCTCTTTGATATCCTGTATGACAAAATCCTTAGGGAATTATAATCATTATCTGATGGTGACTGATTCAGTATCCACTGAACGGGCAGGTATAACATTAAGGTTCCTGACAGCGTTGCATGCAAATAGTGCATCTCTTTGATATACTCTATGACAAAATCCTTATGGGAATTATAATCATTATCTGATGGTGACTGATTCAGTCTTGGTTTTGGATCCGAAGGCAAAAGAACCACGAGAGAGCAGCGGATGACTGGTGCCACTTGCGAGTTCCTCCCATTGGTGATCAATTATTTGTTCAACACATTTGTCAATGGTTCGCAGAGACCCCTAGAGATTTGCTTCCACTCCGATGCCCAAAAACCTCATCGCCTTCCATACGGGGCAAGGCTCGATGAATCGATAGGCGATGGCTTCAGTCGCTCCGTGAAACGCTTTCTCAACCTCAAAATTTCCCAATCCAGGACTGACGCAACCCACATCTACTCTGAACACAACGCTGCAAATAGCGTCAAATGCCAAACAAACCATCACATCTTGAATGTCCACAGTCGAAGCACTTCGACGTGTGTGTTCCAGTACAACCACAAGCCTCAAGTTCGCCAATTCATTCGTTTTGTCAATCAACTTCCTTTTGAAGATCGGGGAGTGGAAAATCGAACTCGTCATTTTTCTTATTGACACCCACTCTTCACCCTCTGCAGTGAGGATTCCATTGCCCATAAGGTCAAAGTTTTGTTGGGGGGGGGGGCAGAATCATTTAATTAACAGAGGTAAATACTATGGTGCAATCTCTCTGAAAAATACTATGGTGCATTACAATTATTAATCTTATTAGAGAATGCCTTGATCGTTATTTAATAAATATGTTACTCGGATGATTAGATATAAAAACTAATATAAAAAATCTATGAGTAGATTTGCAGATGTGCTGCTTGCATCTGCAAAGGGATGCCTGGATCTATAGGGCGAACTGTAGTATTTTTACGAAGAAGCTTGGATCGCGGTGGATTTGTTGGTGAGATTCAACCATCCGTCTGGGTAGGCAGCAAGCAAGACGTAGGTGTGTAGATTTATTGAGGTGCTTCATCGATAGATATGCAGATTCAAACATTTCTGTATGTGACCAAAATGAGGACAATTTGGAGCGAGAATAGGAAGAGCCCGGAGAAGAAATTATAGCAGAGGATGGTGTCTTTGTTTGTTAATGTCACAGGCTCTTCACAAACAGATGGAAAGATTCTAGTCAGGTAAATCATTCTGGTCGAGATAGAAAGGATTCTTGTCAGATAACTCAATCTGGAAAGGATTCTTGTCGGATAACTCAATCTTGTCTAGATGTTGCAAAAAATAAAAATGATGGTTAGTTTTGAAATAGTGCAGTGACCTCGGTAAATGTAACGTGAGGACATGTCATGGAATCCCTTTGCTGTCGAATGAGGGGTCTAAAGTACCAGTCATGTTTATCCAAGTAGCCAAAATGTTCAGGGCTATCACGTTGAGTTTTAGGCATCGCTCCCTCGGCATAGGTGGGGTGCCTTCAGTGGCGTCTTTGATGCATGTGAGAATGTGTTCTATTCGGCATGACGGGTAAAGTAAGAAGGGAAGTTTCTTATTCAGCCTAGTTGGGAAGATAGGTTGGTATGGTTGGAAGCCTAACGAGATTGTTGTTACAGTTAGATATGACCGTGGTAGCTTGGAGTAAAGTAGTGGAGCACGGAGAAATTATGTAGATTAGTCATGGTGGCGCTAAGAATGTGGGCAAGCAATGGTAAAAGTATTTTTAAAAAATTTAAGGGAAGAAAAAGAAAAAGAAAATAATATTTTAAAAGAGTCAAAATTTTTATATTGTATGTAAATGGGCATATGGTTGTAAGACTTGAGAAATTACCTTTAAAATCTAGAGTTAGACTGATGTTAGAGGAGGGGGCATGTATGTAGGGCTTGCACCGTGAGTTGTATTAATTCACTTAGTCAACTTGGCTAGACTTGGTTAAGGGATGCCCCAAACCAATTTTTGAAGGGGGATGTTAGGGAAAGCTTACTGAAAGAGTAAAAGTTACTTAGTCAACAATGGTGGTTTTGGGCACATGGTTTTGGTTTCCCATGGTTTTGTGCTTGTGGATTGCATGTAATGGGGCCTTTAAAAGGCTTGGGAAGACTTCATTATAATGGATCATGGAAGTGAGTAATGACGCTGACTTGGTCAAGTTTTGGGAAAGTGACTAATGAAATTCTATTAGCTAGTTTTGCCCAGGATTGAGGTTTTCCAGGATAAAACATTGTGTTTATGTTTTATGTTTTGTTGCTAGTAAATTTATTTTTCTATGAGTAAATCAATAAATCTATATCTCTCAAGGTATTTTAAAAATTTAAAAACATTGTGCAAGTTGAGGGAGAGGAGAGGAGAGTTGAGTCCACAGTGATAGAGACCATTCCGACCATCTACGGGATGACCAAAATATGCCGACAGTCTAAGGGATGAGCAAAATGATCTCTGAGCTCCTAGATTGACGATGACAAAAAAAATGGATGCAATAGTCATGAATAGAGGATACCGGGTTGCAATTTGACATCTTAGAGGCACCATGTTGAGGGCACATGCATGGGAGACAATAGACACATGAGTTGTGAATGTGCTTGCAGCCAGGTGCACGAGAATGACAAGAGTGCCCAGGTTGAGGGCCACAAAACCTATGGATCACAAACAATCAAGTAGGGTAGGAATACACTTGTGCTAACACCAACGTTGGAAGACATACAAAAATTTGATTGAGATAGATAAGTTTGAGTTACATTTCTCATTCATATGATACATCTTTATACATTAGATTATGATCACTTTAGGCTTATCACCTTCCACACAAATGAATATTCCAAGTTTACATAATCTCTAAGGATTATGTTTTCAACATTTATCAATCTTTCGAAATTGAGGAAAACAACCTATGCAAAAGGTGGACAATATGGCGAGTTAAACCAATAAATGAAACCCATAAAAGATCATGAAACATAATGCAAAATGAAAAATTACATTCAAACACAAGGGTAAAGTAATTGATTACTATTCTAAAATTCCATATGAATCATTACATATTCATTACAAATAATTTGATTTAAGAAATGTACATTCAAATTTGAAGTTCAAGGAAAAAAAATCTAGAAAAGGGGGGTCCCCAAGTTTAGCAACTTAAGAAATTAATCATGTTGCCCCATTACTTACTCATGATGCTAATACTACATGGGAATTAAACCAACCATTTCCTATTGCTAATTATTATGCCCAAGGAGTTTTTGATCTTCCCAAGATCATTCATGTTTTTTTAAGCCTCATTGCTATTTCATCCACATTACAAGATCCATAAGTTATTGTTTATTTCTTTCCCGCCACTTGGGAAACCAAACTAAAGACAAAATAATTTTTTAATAGCCATGAACAAAAAGAAAGTTAAGAGTGAGAGAAATATACAACAAAGTTTGAAAGTTGTCGTTGAAGCAGGAAAACTAGTTGGAAGTGTAACAAAATAACTAAACATAGTCCTTGAACTCAGCAACATAACATAAAATAATTGAAATGGTAGCATCGAGAAGAAAGATAAGTTTCCACCTTAACAGGTTGGGTCTCATCCTTGTTGTGAGGTGCTCATATCGGGCCTGGAGGTGAACCAACTTCAAGACGAGCAAGGCAACCTTATATCTCCATGAGCATTAGTTTCAAATCCTCCAACTTAATCAAAATTTGGTCACATATGTCTTTGCAATCCAACAACACGTTTCCTAGAAGAGTCTTTAGTTTCCAATACAAGTCGAAGTCGATAGTGTACATGTAGTGGTTTTTCCATCCCTTAGTATTCCTCATTTTAGGAATCTAGGCAACAAGACTCCCTAAAACCTCTGCATCTGAAATTCCTTCTCTGTCAAGCCAAGCTTCCTCTTCAATGACATTGAGTTCAGGCTGAATCTCCAAAGGGGTATGTGTGTGAAATTGATGAGATGATGCCTCTGCATGAAACCTTGCAAGCAAACCGCTAACTTCTCCTCGACCTCCACCTCCTCTATGACATCGTGCACATTACAGGGTCATGGTTGCAGTTGGAAGGAAAGGGCACGATGGGTCGTGTAGCCACATTTATGAAGGGTGAATAAAATGCAACCAAGAAAAATGTTGAAACCATATGTATAAGTGAGGAAAAATTCAATAAGTAGTGAATAAGGGAAAGAAAGACATAAATTATTTTAACGTCCACGAGGCTAAATATAGCCTATGGGACAGATTGCTACTTCATCTACTTGATGTATTCGACCCTTTTTTGTGAAGCTTCAAAATAAATGCTCCCAGCTTCTTGACAAATGCCTCGCTAAATAGATTATCCCAAGAGCTAGCTGCTAGCATATTTGCATAACTTTCCCTGTTGCCTTTGAAGGCCTCACATTCTAAAATGAAATGTTTTTCTGTTTCCACTTTTCTGGAAGAATAAAAAATGCATACTCTTTCCTCCCACACTTCCTTTGGCCTTTTCCAGCGCCCTGTTTCACAACGAAGTTGATGAGAATTAGTCCTTAATTGAGTAATAATATTTTTGGCTCTCCAGGAGATATTGGCCTCTATGTATGCTTTTGGTTGATTATTATGAGTGGGATTAAACACTTCAATATAGTACTTTTTCTTTCTTCCTAGCTCCTTATCCCAAGTACATTTGTGGAACTTTTCCATAACAAAAGCTTTTATCTCTTTGTTGTTTATGGGACACGCTTTCAAGCAAATGCCCCATTTACTAAACCATTTGTTATTTTGTTGCATCCAAGTTTTCTTGCTCTTGCACAATCTATCATTAAAGACAGCCTTAGACCATCTACCCTCTTCCATTTGCTCAATTTTTTTTAAATACCTTATGACTCACACCATAACAATTGCTTTAATAGGAGCAGTCCCTGTTTCACTTAACAAGATAGCATAAGGAATTTCACTTTTAGTCTTAAATTTGTTTGTAATCAAACACTTCTGACTTTTCTCAATTTGTCTCCACTACATGTCGGATTTACTGCTCAACCATAGTTCACAACAATAGAGAATCACTGGAATCAATAGAAACCCAAAAAGAGTTTAAGTGGTTTTCCAGTCCCATAACTCTGCCTCTCTACACCTATTTTGAAAAGCATAAAATGCTTTCCAACCCCCCAAAGTTCTTTTCTTTCTACAACCATTCCAGCTTAGAATTTTGTTGAAGTCAATTCCGAGGTATTTGTAATCCACAACTTCTTCCAGAATGTTGCCTTCAAAGTAGAACTTATGTTGGTTATGTTTTCTTTTTTTAGAGAAAACCACTACTTTCGTTTTGCTGATATTGATTTGCATCCCCACACTTCTACAAAAATGCTCAAGGGATAGTAAGTTCTCTTGCAAACCAAGAGCCGATTTAGCAATCAAAATAAGGTCATCTGCATACAAAAGAAGCCTTATAACAAACTTTCCCAAATAGATACCATCACCCCCTTGCGAATTTAACCACTCCTCAAGCTTGTCGATATATAAACCAAAAAGGGTAGGAGACAGTGGGAAACCTTGCTTGACCCCGATATCGCTTCTAAGACTTTCAGAAATGCTTGCTAAAGTTCTAATTTTGACTTTCACCTCTTCATATAGCTTATGCACAACTGCTCTCAAATGTTTAGGAACCCCAAGTTCCTCCATTCTGTGCCAAAGCTTATCCCTAGGAACCAAGTCAAACGCTTTTCTAAAATCAACAAAGCAACAAAAGACTTCTTCCTTTTTCTCCCAAACTTTTTCAATGATGCGCCTTAAAGTTATACAATTATCAACTGTGGAATGTTTAGGTCTAAAACATCCTTGCCCTTTAGCACACTTATCTCTTTCTTCTGCCCACTTGCTAATTTTGTTTTCTAGCATGCTTCCAAATAGCTTTGCAAACAAAGGGTTTATCAAAATGGTCCTATAATTGGAGGGATTATTTACGTCACCGCTCTTGAAAAGAGGTATTGCCAAAATAGTTGTACAATCTGTGGGGAGCCCTTGTTGTATGATGTTTTTGAATATTTTTGTAATGTGAGGTGCAAGAATTTTTGAGCCCCACTTTAGATATTCTGCTTGGAGTTCAACTAAGTCTTTTTCTTTTCCAACACCCAACTTCTTGATACTGATCTCTACCTCTTGTACTATGAAGAGTTCGGTATCAGTGTTGACTAAGGGGGGAGGGTCAACCTTGGGAACCTAATCATAGAGTTGTCTTGCATAATCAAACCATTTAGAAGTTGTAACATTATTTCCAATTTGCATCTTTTATCGGTTGGATCTCCTTCCAAAATAATTTGGGATTATTTTTCCCAAGGAAGATCGGTTCTTCCCTCCTTGAAACCATGAAATCGACCTTTTTCTTGCTTAATAACTGCTTGTAAGCTTTGAGCTTTATGTTATCCTTTTTTGACTCTTTCCACATTCTCCTTGCCTTTTTGCATTCCTCGTCAAACCAAGCATTAACCAGAAAGCAATTTGTTTTAGACTTCTTAATTTTTGCTCTTTTGCACTTTGCAAGTGTGCATTGAATTAAATGTGTTAATTCATGACTATGAAGGCTATGAATTGTAATTTTCTCCTTCTCGAAGAGCCTCTCTAGTGTCATTTTGAAGGTATTACAATTTTTTGGGGTCAAAAAAATTCTGCCCTGTGGGAGATTTTGTTGGACATGTTGAATTTTTGACTTTAATTGTTTCTTTCCAATCCAAGAGAAACATAAATAAATTGGCTTGTGATCTAATTTTAAGTCCCACAGTTGATATCCAATCAAAACTTCCTCCATTTTCTCCCACAAACCATGCGAGAAAATTACATAATCTACCACACTTACTCCATTTTAAGTATCACAAGTGAAATTACTGGACTTTTCCCATCTAGTCAAGCCATTACAAATAACTAAATAAAAGGCCCCACATAGAGTAAGCAATTGTTCACCAAGGATATTTCAGCCCTTGTCCTCTAGAATTCTTTCCCACTGATGATTACTTTCTTCTGTAAGCCAAATAGGGTTGTAATCATCTTTACAACAAAGAATGCTAGCTTGCTCACTTGCAGTCCTAGCATTGAAATCACCCACTATAAGGACTTCACCTAGCTGTGAATATGTTGCAATATCCGCTTTTAAGGCTACAAATGGATCTTTGTGGTCAAGCCCTCTGCCTTTGTAGATTTTTGAAACTTGCGGCTCAAAATAGCATGCTGCAATTCTAATGTGGTTTCCATTTTTTGATATTTTAAACCTAATTAATTGCTTATTTGAGTCTTGTTTTTCTAATTGAATGAAGCGACCTTCTCTCTCCCTTACTAAAACATGATACTCCCGTGCCCTTTTCCATTCCCTGCTGCTTTGTTCCACACTTCCATCTTCCAGTATCCTTCAAATAGAGGTGTCTTGCATCCTTCATGCTCATGTGTTTCTATCAGTCAAATTATGTCTCTATCTTCCGCAATAGGCCCTAACCTAGGTCCTCATCTCCATGGGTAACCTCTGCAGTTCCAACAAACTAATCTTAAGGAAACTTGGGTATGACTTGATTGCTATTTATTTTGACATGCAAGACTTACATTTGAGTCCTTGTCCCTACTTTCCCATACTGACCTTTCTTTCTGATTTCCTTTTGAAGAGTTTGTTGCCTCTTCTTTATTACCATCTTGCTGCTCTTTTTTGGAAGGAGGTCCAAATCGTGCTATCACAATTTTTCCTTTATAAATCCATGCTCTCTTGCCTTCATCTCTTGCTGCCCTAACCTTTAAAATTTCCTCCCTTCTTTCCTCCTGTTGTTTTACAGTTAAATCTTCTTCTAGGAAAAAATGAGAACCCCTCAAGAGACGTTTCTTGCTTAGAATGATATATTTATCATGCAAGCTAGGCATGATGACTTTTATGGGACCGACTCTCTCCCCGTTAAACTTACCCACACTCCATGCTTGGCATATTTGTCCTTGCCATAGAAACTTGTCTTTCAAGAAGTATCTTGCAATGTCAAGAGTACATTCATTTTTTCCATAGTCTTTCACCCCTCTAATAATTATGTTTGTTGCCCTATTTTGTCTTTCCTTGCCTTCACTATCTTGCATGTTGTCAAACTGAATATTTGTTTCTCCTTCCTTATTAGCAGAATTGCTAATAACTTGAGCCCAATTTTTGGAAAATTTGATGGAATCTCCTTTCGTTTCTTCTCTTGCTTTCTCTTCATGGTTGGGTAAAATAAAATACCAAACATCAACACAAGGAGTGGGGAGCCACGAAGAAACTCCATGAGAAACAAAGGAAACATCAACAAGGAGGGAAATGGATTAGGAGGAGAATACATAACCAAAGCATATCATAAATATTTATGACAAAAATTATGGAGGCCGGGTAAACTTATGCCAAGTTTTTGCTCATAGCCATGCAAGGTGGTGAGTGGTGAGTTTAAGGCTCTAGAATTTAACATAGATAACTAGTAGGAAAACTGGCACGTCCAACCTGCCTCCACCTCCTCACCCTTGTATAACACCCCTAATTAAGGATCCCAATATCATTGGTTGGGGAAAAATTGCTAAATCTCTTCATTCCACTTTAATGCCACTTCTTATCTAAATGAGGCTATTAATCAATTCATGCCTCCTCTTTGCACCATGATTGCTAAAGTTTTCCCTCGACATTAAAAATTGAAACTCATTAATAAATACCCACCCCTACCTCCTTAAGAGCCTTCGAAGGCTCTTTGTGTATTTACTATTCTAGTGGTTCTTCGGTTGCTTCCTTGGCTAAGAGCCATGCAGGAAATTATATTAATTTTATCCCTCATTTCCATACTACTCTTTAAATGATTCTTCGATTGCTTCCTTGGCTAAGAGCCATGAAAGAAATTATATTAATTTTATCCCTCATTTACATACTACTCTTTTTAACGGGAAAATGAGTATAAAGATATTATTTGATGATCTACACCCAAATATGGCCAATAAGTTAGGGATTTCTCGCTCAAATGCTTGATCTTCCTTGTCCTTTTGTTAAGGGCCTAAATAACCCAGGCCCTAACTTTGATTTTGTTGGAATTTTGTATGCGGGGCCTACATAACCTAGGTCCTAACTTTGATTTGGTTGGAATTTTATGTTTGGTATCTAGTGTTTTACTAATAATGTGGACGCGAGGCGCTTAATTCTACATATGGAAGATTGTTGATTTGTTTACGGCGGTAGGGATAAATTCTCATTTTTTACATGTGAAGTATTTGTGTTTATATCAACATTATTATCCTTAAATTCATGATTTTAGATATGATATGGATCATGAGTACCTTATGGAGGATAAGTGTTAATTATTACTTGATTTAGGTGTGCATCAATGTGAAAATTTTAGATATAATGGTTTAAAAATGATTTAATTTAGTGTAGTTTTGAATATGTTATTTTTTTTATTTGTGTAAATAGGTAGCTATAATGAGAAAAAAAATAAAAGGGAAATTTTTTTTTCAAAGAGTAATAAGGTGCATGTAGGCTTTGAAAGTTAGAATTCCATGGTAGTTTTGAAGTCATAGTTTGTGCTTGATCTCAAACCTCTCTTAATTGATTTTTTCTTTTTAAATCGACCTTTGATCTTTGAATTTCTTAGCATCCCTAAAGGTCAATTACATTATTTACTTATTTAAGATTTCTCAAAGTAATTAGTAACTACTATTTTCCTTCAAATCAATATAAAGTGAAGGGATGAAAATATGTGAGAGATAAACACAAGGTATATTGAAGTTCTATTCATATGCATTATTTCCATTCCTTAGGGTTTAGTGGTCTTAAATGACAATAAGAGTACTTTTCAGAGGTTCAAGTACAAAGTGGATGGAATTTCCCCCACACTAAGCTATATAGATTTTTGATTATTGCAATTAGTTGTTTTTACCTATTTTTTACACCAATACAAAGGTTTTCTTGTTCCTTATATGGTCAATATATCCATATTTTCATCTACTAGATTGAGTCTTTTGTTTTGTCCTTATAAGGTTTTAAAAACTTTCAAACAAGCCTAAGTGCAATCAATCCAACTTCCACAACAATTGATAGCATTATTTACTATTTGAATATAACTTATCATCTTTTAAAACAAATATAAAATCTTGGTTATATTGTTTATGTTGGTTGATCTTACATTGCTTATGTTCTATAAGTTGTACTTCTTTCACAATTTAGATACATATTTTCTTCTATAAACCATTAAGGGATTTTGTTTTTGAAATATGTTCAATTTATTTTGTTTTTCATCAACTTTCAACTTTTCTCTTTAATTAACATTGTGACATCCCTTTTTGTGCCTTGTTTATTTCAATCACCCAGTTATAGTTGGTTAACCTAGTTGTTGTTACAAACATTATGAGATACTATAATTTCATTGGTGTTACGGTTATATTATAAGCACTATGTTATTATCACTTAGTTATTGACTTGTGGATTGCAATAGGACATGTGAAATGTTTAGGATTTGTTATGTATACAAATTACTTGTTTATAATGATCGGTTATCTTGTTATCATTATGCTCATTAAATGGACATGTAAAGCCCGTGGAAATCAAATCTTTATTTTATCAATCATATGGATTTTATGGAACTAATATTTTTATTAAAAAGATATCAAGTTACAATAATCTTGATCTCAAGACCCACATTGACCTAGGTCGGATGTCAGGAGCAACCTAGATGAGTATTAATACCACTGTGAAATCATACTCTAAGGAAGGATCCAAACATACATAGGATAACCCAACTTAGAAGTCCTAAGACTTGTGTAAAAGCAGCCCAATGCTAATTTTGGCTAGAACCTATTTATGGTCTCTAATTAGTTTTTTTTGGAAATGATCATTATTATGGGAAATAATTGGTTTAGGCTTGGAAACTAAGAAATTAAAGTGTTTTCTCTGGTTTTTAAAGAAAGTAAATTGCTACTTTTGGGTGTTAATGTGAAAGCAAAGTAAATTGATGTTTCTGGTAACTAGTGAGAAACAAAGTAAGTCGTTGGTTTTGGTTATTAATGGAAAATGATAGCAATATTAAAGTTTTCTAGTTTCATAGGCTATATACTCTGATTTTGTTTTAGTGAAGGGGTTGGTTCTTTGCGGGGTCACTAGTTTGTGAAGTGATTAGAATATTATAAACTACTCATAACTCAATATGTGAGTGGGTGACATGGGGTTTAGGTGTATTGGAGCTAGTGGGATGTACCAAACACATTGCCTTGAATTGTTTTGGAAGAATTTTATGTTGGGTATGTGTTATATTCTTTGCATGAATAACCCTACATGCAATCCATTTTGTTGGGCACATTGCCTCTGAAAAATAATTGGTTGGTTTTTTACATCCATTTTTATTGGCTTTTGGCACATGATTTTCACTTTTAACAATTTTATGGTGCGTGGTGGTTCAGTGCATGGTTTTCTAATTCGAGTTAAGAAATTGAGGTTGTATTCTAATCAAGGATTAAGGAATTTAGGATTTATGGCTAGGACAAGTTGCAAGAGTCACTTAGACTCAATTAACTATTCAATCATAAGTTAGAGTTCTGAAGATAATTTTCCAAAATATAGACGGGTCAAATTGCTTATAAGGAGGCCGAAGGAACAACATTGATCATTCTTATATGCACGCGATTATGTGTGTGAGAGGCTTACTAGGAGAGCATGTAAAGAGAAGCCTATACGCAAAAAGGGAAGGAATTTTTTTTTCTTGTAGGTGTGTGCTAGGACGTAGGAGGATCCTAAATAATAGGAGCCCAAATTTGCGCTAGGAAATAAGAGACTTCTTGCGATACAAGATAGGGGCAAAGAAATAACACAAGCAAGATGAGCTAGATCAGGATTGTGTGCAGGGTGTTCAAGCTTAGTTTAAGTAGAGAAAACATGTGTTTTTCCTAGTAAAACTGTATTTACTTATAAGGGATCAGTTGCTCAAATTCTCTCAATAAAATATACAACTAGTAGAGGGTTTTCCCAGTTGGGTTTCCCTAGAAAAAATCTTGTGTTTTTGCTATCTTCTATTCCACTACAAATTGGTAAAGAAATTCTGTGTCTTGGCGCAATGATTATTTTCATATTTGTTCACTATAATAGTAGTAGAATTTCAAGGAAACTCTACATGGTACTAGAGCAAGGAGCATAATAAAGACCAACAAAATTTGATTAATACATCACAAGTGTGATACATTAATGAGGAGGATGTATGATCTGAGGAGCCGCAACCGATAAGAGATTTTCCAAGAGGAGAAAATGAGATGGGGGTTATATTTCCATGCTTGGGATAAGTTGAGATTAGTCAGGGTGTTGGTAGAGTGGATAAGGAGGAGTTATGGGGAGATTGTTCACATTTTAAAGGGTCTATTCTATGTTACAGGCCACTGCCATCTTCTATGAACAACATGTAGGCCGAGTCTATGTTTTAGAGGGATGAAAGGCCTAGAAGGGAACATAAGAAGAGTCGCGATAACTTGTAGAGTTGCGTAGGAGTGAAGGACTAGTAGTAGAGGATCAACACAGTATTTGTGGAGGTTTAGAGGCAAGTTAGAGGACTGGTGCATTATGTTTAGGTGCCCTAACCAAAGGCCAAGGAATATAAAAGGAACAACCTAGAACTATGACCTAATAAGGGCATAAGAAGTCTGCTAAAGAGGTATTTTTTGTTTTCCTTCCGAGTTGAGATTACTAGGTTGGTGTAAATTTGGTGGCAAGAAGTTCTACAATATAGGAGTGTGGTTAGAATTTACCTTATTGAGCCCTAAGTTCAGCCTATTTTGAAGGAATACAAGGATGTTAGTGGGAAGGTGCTGGAGAGATCTCTGGGGAAGTAGGATGGCGTACCAAGGATTGAGAGTAGATTATTATTTATATGAAGCATAGAATTTTGTTCCATGGAAATGGAGGACCATGATAGTTTTGGAGGATAATGGGGCGTGAAAATTTATGAAGCAAGCTATACCACCATCAAAAGATCCCCAACAATTGGCCCAACATACTAAGAATGATATCAAGGCAAGGAGGATTATTCTAGATTGGGCCAGTGATCATATAGTTCCTCATATCCATGAGAATAAGACAACTTTTGAGATGTTAAAAACTATTTTAGATCTATATCAGAGTACGAGTGACACCAGGAAGCTTTTTCTTAAGGAGGAGCTAAGGAGTATCCAGATGAGCAAGGATGAGCCTATCATCACGTATTTTTCAAATTCAATCAGGTACAAGATGAGCTAGGTGGTATGGGTGTGACTATACCAAAGAATGACCTTGTGAGTTTTGCTATTCTAGGACTTCACATGTCTTGGTATGGGTTCTAGGATGCTCTCAATGGCAGAGAATTTTTTTCCAGTTGGGAAAGGTTATGTACTAACAACGTTCGAGAATATAATTGGAGAGGGAACATAGATGGTAGATAGATGAAGATAGAGGATAAGGAGAACTTTTCCTTGGCAGACAAGAGTATCAATGCCAAGGGAAATGAGTGCTAAGGAGTGTTTGAGTCTAGTCAAAAGGGAAAGAAGAAGGATCTAAGCAAGATCAATTACTTCCATTGCCATGAGTTTGGATGCTATGCCACTAAGTTTCCTAAGAGGAAGAAGGAGTCCCGTAAGGGTCATGCAACTACATCAATGGAGGTAGATACATTTTCTTCCCAGTTTGAGAAATATTTCTCATTGATAGTTTGCATGGAAAGATCAAAAAGCAACAATGTTTCGTATATTGATTCAAGAGTATCCTTCCACATGACTGGGAACAAGAAGTGTTTCAACCACCTGAAGGAGAAGGACATACAATTTTATATTGGGCTAGGAGATGATGGCATGTATGTGGCTAGATGAGTTGGTTCTGTTATCTTTTAGAGGGAGTCAAGTAATCCTCTTCATCTCAAATATGTCCTGTATATTCCAGGATTAAAGCAGAATCTTGTTTTAGTAGCTACCCTTGAGGAAATGGGTTATGATGTCATCTTCAGTAGAGGTAAGTCTCACCTCCAACACTTAGCTTTTGGATGTAAGAAGCAGATAGGTGTAAGGGAGAAGAATCTCTACAGGTTCTATGTAGAGATAGGTGTAGCTTTGAGTAGCGAGGCGGGGAGAGATCACAGTAGAGAAGTGATGGTTGAGGAGAGAAAAAATCAGAGGAAGTCTTTAGAGAAAGAGCATATTAGAGTACCTTAGAAGAAGCTACTTAAGATGGAGCCTTAGCCAATATCTCAGTTTGAGTCTAAGCTAGTTGGAAGTTGGGCCGATCAACAAGATGATGAAGAGCATAACCCAGGGTGAGTGGAGGAAACCACCTAGTCGGTGACTCCCAGTACAGGGAGAGTTTGAGCCAAGTGGGTAGAGGATTTGTTTAATGGAGATTAGGAAGCAACCACAGAGTTACACAGGGTACATGACATTAATTGATGAAGTGATAGACTTGTAGATAATGGTAGGAAAGAACATGACTTCAGATCAAATTCCATAGGAGGAAGAAACGAAGTCTTCAATTTAGAGGGAGCGACTGCAACAATGGATAATGTGGTAGTGTTGGAGAAAAATCTAGGTGGACAAGGTTCTTATAGAAGCACCTTCCTTGCTAAGAGGGAGTGTTGAAAATAATAGTGAGTAAGGCAGTTTTTGACTTTTGACTTAGTTAAAGAGACCACAAGAAATCTTCCTTTAGCATGCACAAGCTCCTATAAGTTAGGACGAGTTCATGGATCAATTTAACTCACGCGTATAGTTGGAGGATTATTTGTTTGTCTCTTAGTGCAAGTTAGAGGTGGAAAAGGACAAGTGGCACAGTCTTAAAGGTTATTTTTAGCTAGTACAAGTTGTAAGAGTCAGTTAGACTCAAATAACTAGTCAATCACAATTTTGAGTCCTAAAGATAAATTTACCAGATATAGATGGGCCAAATTGCTTATAAAGAGGATGAAGGAACATCATTGACCATTCTTATATGAAATTGTGTGTGTGAGAGGTTTGCTAGGAGAGCGTGTAAGGATAATCCTATATGTAGCAAGAGAAGGAGATAATTTTTGTTTGCAAGTGTGTGCTAGGATTTAGGAGGATCCTAAATAATAGGAGCCCAAATTTGTGTTAGGAAATAGGAGACTTCTTGAACTAGAAGATAGGGGCAAAGAAATAATGCAAGAAATAGATCTGCATCAAGATTGTGTGCAGGGTGTTCAATCTTAGTTTAAGCAAGGAAAACATGTGCGTTTTATATTAAAACTATATTTCCTTTTAAGAGATCAATTGCTAAAATTCTCTCAATAAAATCTACAACTAGTAGAGGTTTTTCCCAGTTGGTTTCCGTAGAAAAAATCTTGTGTTTTTTGATATCATGTGAATATGTTTTAGTTATATTCTATTCCATTGCAAATTGGTAGAGAAATTCTATGTCATGGTGCAACGATTAGTTTTATATTTGTTCACTACAACAGTTGTAGAATTTCAAGGAAATTCTACAGATTGGGATTAGATCGTGGCTGTTGATCTATGAACAAGAGATTATCAGAAGTTGATGGGAATCTTGGAGATCATAGTGATTAAGCAAGGATGTAGTGAGAACGTGGGACACCAATAGAGGGTTTTAGCAGTGATTAAGGAAGAATTTTCTAGAGATATTTCTTCACAATGATCTCCCATTTCTCAGACATAGGGAGGTTGAATTATTCTACAAAGGGCCAAATTTCTTTAGTGGTGTGAATTTCCAAAATAATGTTGATTTTCTAGAGACAAAATGAATTTGTTGGAGAGGTTGATTTTTAGGAGGAAAGCTGAGTTTGCAAGTGAAGAGAAATTTTCCTGTGGATTCCACTACAAGGAAAATATCTTCTAGCGGAGGTTTTTGCGGAAGCCCCTATAAAAATAGCCCAAAAATCCATTTGTAGTGGAGGTAGGCAGACAAATGTTTTAGCGGATGTTTTTTGGATGTTGCGTTTAAAATATACAAACCCAACGGTGCTTTACGATATGCACCGATGTTTCATATAACATGGTACACCATTTATTTTTATAAAAAAAAAACATGGTGCGCTAAATAACATAACACACCAGTGCTTGAATAGACGATAGCATCGGTGCCCTTTACATAGTAAAATGTCCTGGTGCATACCAGTAAGGAGCATCGCTATAGTTTTAAATTTCAGAGAAATGTGGTGTTATTTTCCAATGAAGCTTCGGTGTGGTAAGCTTAACAAATGCTCTGGGGCATCTTCTAAACAACATCTCTAGGCGGTTTTTAATTTCTAAAAAAATAGCGATGCTATAGTAAAAACAAAACACCAGTGCAGTACCTATAGAGGGCCACCCCAGGGCGTCTTGAGAAAAAGTACCATGATATTTTTAATAAAAAAAATGCAGTTTTTTTGGATATATAGTGCACCGATGCATTTGGAGAAATGCACCAGATGAGGGTTAAATAAAAAAACCCTCCTAGCTATAATTTTCATTTTTACAATCTACGATGTGGGAGAGATTTGAAACATTGATGCCACTCTTTCCACATGCAAGTGCCTTGACGTCAGTGCTTCTCTTGCTCACCATCCTTCCGTACCATGCTCACTGTTTGAGTTTTCAAAATTTTCAAACTGTCCTAAAATTTGTTTTTCTCCATTACGTGTCCACAATGCCTCCCAACGACCAAATGTCCAAGTAATGTCTATGTTTCTTTGTAATTTATTTTTTTAGTGGATTATAATTGTAAATTAGGCTAAATTTTCCAATGTTTTTCAATTTTGTTTTCTTCACCACGCAGTGTGTTTGATATGTTCAGCTCACATTGATAACGATGCACAGGGTGCAATGTAATTCTATGCATGAACATAATTCGCCACCATTATTGCGGTGCATTTTGTAAATAAAAATGCACCGGGAATGATGCGATCGATTGTACATCGGTGCGTAACACCCAATGCATTTATATTTACCAAATGCATTGCAAACTTAATATTTAAAAATATAGCCATAACTCGGTGCATTAAATAACCTGAATGTTTCGTACTGGTGTGAAAAGGTTATTTGCGTGCATTGAAGCACAAGTTTTCCACACCGCCATCAAAAGTTAGAATTGTGAACCAACAACGGTGCGTCATACTTATGTGCGCACTACAAGTGGTGCGTTTATACTTGAAAGAGCACCGAATCTAGTGCATGCTTGTGTTTTGATTGCACCAGTGATTTTTTTTTTCTTTTAATTGAAAGTTATGTTTCCATATTTATAAATACATGTTTCATTTAATAAAAAGAAATTGTATTTTATGTATGAGGTTGATGTATTTTATATGTCAATCATGTAGCAGAGACGTCAGTAGAGGGAGCACCAGCAGGAGCAGGAGCAACAAGTGGACCCATACAATATGGTCTGAACATGGCAGGCCAGAGAGAGGGAGAGGGATTTATACCCTCGCCCTATTACTACATCGACCAACGCTCTTTAGGAATGTATGCCTCCTCAAATAGTATGAGGAGGCTACATTCCTAAAGGTGCACTATGTCTTATTGATGCATCTGATCTACCGATGGAGTGCCCAGGAGCAGGCTTTCCATGTCGACCCTAGGGTGTCGTATAGGCCCAATGAGGAGGATATATAATTTATCACTGGACTATATAGGAGGGGAGGATTTTCCCTAGTTTCTTGATGTCCCCCATGGGGTTGCAACTAAGAGTCAACTTGCATACACTCTGAGATATGTTGGGCCTCATGCGGTCCATCCATTAGATTTTCAGGTCTGTGGTGGACAACTATGAATTTCTTCTTTTGTTGCAGAGGAGGTTAGGTGCCTCTCATTATTAGTCAGCATGATTGCACACTCTAGTAGTTATGGTAACTGCATTAGTTTCCCTCTTTTTTATTATGTTTATACATTGATTCAGGTGCCATGTTGCATCAGATGGTATTCCATTTTTTTGAGGAATTTTTGCATGAATTTAAATAGATGTCGTGCGTTTAGATATGGGACGGAGACCTTCCCTTTCACTTGTGAGATTTTTAATTTATTTTTTGAGAGGTTTCCAGAGCCGATGCCTACATTTGACCATCACCCTCCTAGGTCGATCATTGAATTCTAGATGCACATGTGGGGGAAAATGATGCCCAAGAGGGGCTTGCCAGAGTATCCAACCAGGATTTCTTCCAAGGAACTGGTGCTATTGACCAGTGAGGATGACCATGCATTTGTCACGTTGGCATTTTTGTACGCGGGGATTTATTGGAGAGGGTGTCCCAACATCCTCTTCACAATGGTTGAACCTCCAGATGATAGAGGTAATATTAGTGCTTTCTTTAAATTAATATAGTTTCATTTTCTTATTTTAATATTAGAATAAATTTATTATAGCACGTTCTTTAACTTGCTTTATTAAATTATTTAATCAAAATTTCTAATTATTTTTTTGTACTATATCTTTTGTAGACATCAACACATTCATGATTCGATGGGGACATGTCTCCTCCCCCATTGGATATCGGAGGATATGAGGAGATGAGCAAGGCCCAAGAGGGTGAGGGAAATCCTCAAGGGGAGTGGGTGTCCAGGGTGTAGGGCTGGTCTGCAAGTTCAGATGGACTACTATGACATATTGGCCAAAGTTTTGTTTGATGCAGGAGTTCGCGATGTGAGGGCTCGAGATATCACCATGAATCCTATGTTCATGGGTCTGTAGAGAGACTGTACATGTGAGATGATGTCTCTTATGAGACATATCATCGGAGCTAGTAGGGTATTGATAGTGATGAGGGATGCAGGCCAACATCATGCAACGACATATACATTAGGTGAGGGTGGTGATGATGATGATTAGGGTGATGATCATGATCATGATGATGAGGGTGGTGATCATGATGCTTATGGTAGTACCACCCCATCGAATCATGGCCATCAGGGTGTCAGTGATCCTTTTGGTAGTACACCTCCTCGTTAGTTTCTTGATGATGAGATGCCAAATCTAGAGGATGTGCCTTATATTTCTCCTAACATAGCATACCAACCACCTCCTCCTCCACCTCAGAGTTCACCAGACAATGTTTAGGACGCAGTAGCTGACCATCCGTCATATTCTACTACAGACCAACCACCTCCTTCTCCACCTTAGCTGAGTTCAATAGACGTTGATCATGTAATAGTTGACTATTCATCGTCGTCTATTGTAGACCAGGTTGGAACTACGTCTTATTTATCAGATATTTGATTGCACTTATTTGACTTGATGTAGTCATTTGACTTATATATATATATATATATATATATATATATATATATATATATATATATATATATATATAGATATATATATATATATATATATATATATATCTATATCTATATATATATCTGTGGTGCATTTTTTGGTTCATGTTTATGTGCTTAATTTATATGTTGGTGTTGATGTGTATATTGTTAGGTCATGTTAGATATGTTCATTTAATGTGCTTGTAGATATCTGTGTATGTGCATCATAGCAGTTATTTGACATGAGATTTATATTAATTTGAAGATGTGCGTGGTGATGATATTAGATTACAATGTTTGTGTTTTGTTAGATGTGATCACGATGATGATGCCTTGTTAGATTATTAGATTTGTGTGCTAGCTAATGACATTTACATGTGCTAGAGGTGTATATAATTAGATAATGGTAGCGAATTCGAATGTGTATCTTAGATGATGTTTATGATTGTTTGATGGTTATCATCATGGTGTTTATTTTTATGAAAAAATATATATTATAGATTATGTATTGGTGAACTTATATCAAACTTTTATATATGAAGTTGCATGCAAAATGACTAAAAAAAATGCAAAGGTATTTTTATAAATTACAAAGTTTAGTATGGCTGAAACTATGATTGTAAAATTACATTTAATTACTTTTACTATTAATATTTTGTAAAAGATTATATATCAAATATATTAAACATTGAACATTTTACAAATATCCCTCATACATTGAATTAGAAAGCAACTATTAATGGAATAAGAATTCTCTCAATCTTTCTCACTAAAGTGAAAATATAAGAAAATTTTCAATTTAAATTACTTTACTTTTCTCTATATAAAGTATCTATAAAATTATGTTATTTAATATGGACATTGAAATATTTTACTTATGTTTGTTAGTAAACTATTTTTTGTTATAAATATCACATGTAAATGGAACATAAATATATTAAATTATGTGTAATATCAATAATACTATTTCTTGTCATGTGAAAAAATTACATTTCTTCCTTGTAGTAAAAAGTAAATTATATTTTTTTACTCATTACATTTCTTCCTCATAATAAAAGATAAATTTTTTTATTTTTTATTAGGTTACTTTGTATCTCTATATAAAGTTATATAAGATTAAGGTGTAAATTGAAGTATTGTAATTATGGCCGACATTAATTTCTTTTATTATTACTATTTTTAATTTGTTAATTTAAATTATTATTTTATTATTTTTAAATGTAACATTACGTGGCAACATCTCTCCCATAGTGAGTTGTAGAGTGCCTCTCGGGGCAATTAATTTAGATTTAATATAACTTAAAAAGTTCTATTTTATAAAATTTAATTTATTTCTAGAGTTATGAGATTTTCAAGCAATTTAAATTTAATATTTACAACAACTCTTACCGATTCAAATTAGAAATTTCTCTCTCTAAAGATGAGGATAAAGAAATGTAAGATGATAATGCTTCATGTGAAGTTGCTTGTAGTTGGAGATTTCCTCTATTGGAAGTTCTCCCTTAAAGAGGCAAGTGAATTTTTTATAGTAATAAAGATATAACAATTTTATGCTATTTTGGTTCTTTATTTACTACTGTATTGGTTTAAATTTAACTCTTTTTAACAATATATGAGTTAAATTATACAAAAATGATAATAGATTAGATTTCAACTTTTGAAAAATAATATATTTGATTATTTCTTAATGAACAAATTAGAAAATGATATTTTTTTTTCCACATACTTATCACTAGATAATCACTAAAATTCATGTTTTTCACATTTCTCCTAGCTAATATTACTTCATGCTCACAACGATAAAGACATGTCTACTTTAAAAAATTTATTTATAAAAACATAAAAAATAAATATTTTTTCCACATACTTATCGCGAGATAATCACTAAAATTAACGTTTTTCACATTTCTCTTAGCTAATATTACATCATGCTCACAACGATAAAGACATGTCTAATTTAAATAATTTAGTTATAAAAACATAAGAACTAAATATTTATTTCAAATGATCTAAATAGGAGACAAAAATGCATCAACAAGTCTATTTGAAAGTCAAATAAATGCCTCAATCACCATCACAAATTGGGTGAGCTTGATATGTTCCTATTTGAGGAGGGTTGTGACCTTGAATCCTTATTATCATATATATGTACACAATTGTAAATAATTAGTTTTATGTACTGTAAAAATGTTTCCATTGCAAAAAAAACATGTAAAAATGTTTGTGAATCTTACCAATTATATTATAAAATGTCAATAAGATGAATAAAAAAATAATATAATTAGTGAAATAATACAACAAAAACATACACCAATAGTATAAATGATGAAATAACACAAGTACATATCACTCTACATTATCATCACCCTGATTATCTTCCACGCTTGGCATAATAACATTGTTGTTCTAAAAAATATGTTTTGATCTAGGGTCATCAATTAATACGAAACACCAATCCCTACCCAACACATTTGGGTAAAAAAAAAACCTGGTTGCAGTGTTTTGGGAAAACATAAGGCTCCCTAGCTTTATGGCACATCTTTCTAGAGTTGATAGATATCGACCCACTATCATGATATTCCTTTACATTATTTCGATAAAAGGTGTCGCACCACTTTCACCTAAAAGTAATGCATTGGAATGAAGAGAAGTCCACTTGAATGATCTCTTGTATCTTTCCATTGTAACCTAATGTCCCCTGCATCAGGTTTTGATCGTGGTGGCTAGCACAACTAGATTGGTCGAACTCGACTTCCACTCCATAGTCTTATGTCATGCATCCATCATTGGCATCCTCTGTGCGACAATGATGTCCATATGCCCACAAATATGGGAACAAATGCACCTATAAAAAAGGTGAAAAAATCACAGTGTCATAGGTTTAATAAATTGAACATAATAATAATAAAAAATATATGTAGATGTTACAATTAAAAGGCGCAGTATGAAGTTAAAACTGTAAAGAAAGAGAATATAATTACTGAGTTGTTGCACCTAATCCCTATGTTTAACACATCCTCTTCAGCACATGAGTACTGACCATATGCATCATATTTCTCTCTGACTTGATCAACAACCCAACTGTTAGGGCATGCCATTGACATATTTTCTTTTAAATGATTAGCATAAGGCACAATTCTACCATTCAAATGTTTGAATTTTTTCCTGTCACTATCCCATTTCCTTCTCTCCTCTTCATACAATGCGACCCACGACTGTGTCGTTGCAATATTATAAAGAATGAACTTGTTGATGGTTTCAATTTCTAAATTCGTTGATGATCAAATCAAACCAACATATAATATTAGTACATATGAGATCAAAATATGCATTAATATGAATTTCAGTGTGAATATTTACTCTATAGTAATTTGACAAATGATAAGCCTACACTTGCTCTTTATCATGCACCTCTTTCCATTTATTTCAAGAATCTCCCTTTCTCTTTTGTCTTCATCCCTTTTATCTTCTCAAATCGCTACACCTGGTGTGTTGTCGATCTAATTGATGTACTGACTGGCATAATAGAAAGAATCATATGATATAGACCCTATGCCACAGACCCCTCAGGTTTTTCCATTTGTCGAACAAAACCTTTTAATTTATTCATATACCTCTTTAAGAAGAACATCCAACAACAAGAAACGACCCCAAATAATTAAACCTCATCTACTAGGTGAATTAGAAGATGAACATTCAAGTCCATGAAACTCATCAACAACTCCTCAAACATACAAACAATCTCAGTTATCTCTTGACGTCGCCTTGGAATTCTAGCCATATGAATCTCCTTTGATGTGATCCAACGTACAAATTCATATAATTTCAATATGGCACATCATAGGTCTTGGGGGAAATGTTGGTTCACACACCCACACACGAGCAAATGATAATGACATTTCATAATAGTACATTATAACAAAAAATAATTATAAAATATCCCATTACATAAAAATAAAAAATAAATAATAAAATCATGTTTTTGACATACGTACTCTTAGAAGGTTCAAATGGTCATGCGATTTCAACCCCGAAAAATGATCTTCCACAGTGAAGCAGTGTCATAGTGAAGACCCATATAAAGAAGGCACCCTCACACTCATTATAACTTCCTTTTCCAAAGAAATATCATCTTTCTTTAAAATCCATGGGACATCACCTTCTTTGAAATACCAAGAGGGACCAACCTCTCCTCTAGTTTCTTGTCTTGGTCAATGTTTCTTTTTAGTTTTTGAAGAAATAAGATCTCTCCTAACAACCAATGTGTCATTTTCTTTCGATGATATGTGCCTCCATAAAGAAGATGAAACATTTTTAAATATATGCATGGGATATAGTAAGTGGGAAATCTTAAGATGTTCCCAATATGGGAGCTCATAAAAGACATATTTCCTTTTCATTCCAACGGGGAATTTCTCAGCATAGGTGTCTTAGAATTTTGGATCATCGAACATAGGTTCCCCATTTGAACTGAACATTTCTTCAAATTCCTTCTCCTTCTCTTTCTCATATTCTCTAAGCCATTCACCTGGTGTCATTATTGCAAATCATTAGGTTCTCTCTGGTTTACCATTGAAAGCGGATGTTGCTCTTCTGTAAGGGTGTTATTCTAAAATGAATACCCTGGAGTAGTCATACACTGACATTCGTAGGTGGTCGGACCACCTAGCCTTTAGAGAAGGTCCACAACATTTACATCCATGATACCTTTTATTACAATACATGTGAAATTATTGTATACATGCCGACACATTAGTGACCATGAAGATCTGAAAAATTTCAACGAATAAATTAATATGCGGAATAATATTGTTACTAAACAAATAAATAAGAATGTAATTTACCAGAGAAAACTCCTAATTCTGGATAATTATGTATGGTGTAAGCACATATGCCATACAACGTAAAAATCCTCTCTGTTGCGATGGGTCTTGATATATTGTACACATGTATCCCTTCCCATAATTCCTTCAATTCATTTACCAATGGTTGTAAGTCCTAGCTAATATTGCATCATGTTCACTATGATAAATACATGTCTACTTTAAATAATTTAGTTATAAATACATAAAAAAATAGATATCTATATCACATAATCTAAATAGGAGACAAAAATGCATCACCAAGTCTATTTGAAAGTCAAACAAATATGGTCCAGGTGGATATTGGTGGCCACCCTCCTATCCCACTTGGACCCCCACAACTGTCTCTTTCAGTTCTTCAGTTTCCTTAATTGTAGCACAATTTACTATTTTTAATAATTTTTCGAGTCCTAAAGTTCTGGAGCCGTTTTTAGGCCCTAAACGACGTTTTTTTGACAATCTTGTACCAACGATTTTCTACCTAAAATATTCTTTTCCATCGTAGTCCTTGGAGAGATATTTCCAATAGGGTATCATGCGCGTCAAATGGAGATAATATGACCAAGTTGCGACCCCAAGAAGTTGGCTGTCCAATTAACCCCAATGGGGCCCATAAACTCTTGGTGTTACATCACCTTGGGTTAGGGTTTTGGTTGTTTAGGGTTTTCTCTTATTGTTCAATAATTAAAAGGCTCTTGAGCCTCATTGTAATGCAATTCGGAGGCATATAGCTGCCACATCTCTCCTTAGAGATAAGCTACCATCGCCCAAGCTAGTTTATTTCCATTTCTGTTTGTAAGCATATTTCAGTATTTTACATTAATGAAATGAAGTATTATTTCTGCTACATCTCTGTATTTATGGTTATATCTGTCATTTTTTGCATTCCTGTTTAAATACAGATCAAAATGCCTCTTGATCACCATCACAAATTCGATGCTCTTGATATGTTCCTATTTGAGAAGGGTTGTGACCTTGAATCCTTATTATCATAGATAATGTACATAATTGGAAATACTTAGTTTTAAGTACTGTAAAAATGTTTCCATTGCAAGAAAAACGTGTAAAAACGTTTGTGAATCTTACCAATTATATTATAAAATGTCAATAAGACGAATAAAAAAATAATATAATTAGTGAAATAATGACAACAAAAACATACAACAATAGTATAAATGATGAAATAATACAAGTACATATCACTCTCCATTGTCATCACCCTGATTATCTTCCTCGCTTGGCATGATAACATTGTTTTTCTCAAAAATATGTTTTGATCTAGGGTCGTGTCTTAATACGAACCACCAATCCCTATCCAACACATCTGGGTAAAAAAACACTTGGTTGCAGTGTTTTGGGAAAACATAAGGCTCCCTAGCTTCATGCCACATATTTCTAGAGTTTATAGATATCAACCCACTATCACGATCTTCCTTTACATTATTCCGATCAAAGGTGTCCCACCACTTGCACCTAAAAGTAACACATTGTAATGAAGAGAAGTCCACTTGAATGATCTCTTGTATTTTTCCAATTGTTATATGGAATTTGCATCTACAGATAAACAATTTTTCCCTAGGTGGGTAGCTACACCTAGAACAACAGAAAGAAAGTAGTTTAACCTTTTCCTATAGTAAAAAGATGATATGAAGGAACTTACTTGTAGTCTTTCTCTTCCTTATTCACCTTTGAATCACTCTCGTCGCTCCTGCTTGAACTAAACCCGCTCAATTGGTACTTGTATCAAGAGAAACAAAAACAACAAACGATCAAAGCATACATGATCTATCTACTATAATCCAATGGAATCGAAGACACTGAAACACATAATCATCATAGATATGAAAAATAATATGAGAAAAGGAATAAACTCTTTATTAATGTAGAAGCAAGAGTATCACCCAATACAGTTCAATCCTATGCCACTCCTCCAACTTCAGTCCAACCCTCGCCACATCAAAAGCACATCAATCTAGTAGCATAACATTGCTTGACATGAAATCAATCTCAAACCAACAAAATTTCCTTACAAACTTCAGATTCTAGCCCCCTGATCACTATGATGAGTGTTTAATTTATAGGAAATGGAGGTGGTTTTGTCATAAATGAGGGTATTGAATGGCCTTCCAAACATGGAGTTAGTTTCCATGGAGCAAGGGATGAGAGGATAGGAGGTTAATTGATCCTTAGCCTATCCAATTTTGAGGTCATAGGAGGAGATAAGAGATGGGATCCTTCTATAATCATCTAGAATCAAGGAATATTCCCAAAACCCTATGCAAATTTCGCTCAATCTCGCCCAACACAGGTCAAAGAGGGCCTAAGTGCACTACAGTGCAGGCCAGAATGGGCCTGCCTGCTCTATAGCGCATTTACCCCTGACCAAGGCTGCGCTGGTGTCCCAAGGAGGCATTTCAACAAGGCTTCAGGCCAGGAAACTTTCATAGAAGGAAGCATTCAATGTGATGACTTGTCTAGGGCATGTAACAATTGAATTAGGGTTTGATGAGCCCTAATAGTATTGATCTAAATGTCAGGAGTGATGTGCCCAAATAGACCTGTAAAAATTGCACCCTAAAACATGAAGTCGAAAATGATAATGTCGAGTGATATGCTTTACGATGTGACAGAGAGGACTGAAGCGGATGGTGACCTGCATCAATTACAATACATAACATCATGATATTTTGAATTTTTTCATGAATTGCTAAGGGAAGGCATACCCATACTTAACATATAAACTTTTCATTACATGTACATAGATAGTCGTCTACAGATATAGATCCATGATAAGATGACCATCTGTGTAAAGCCATTGTACAGATGATTTAGTACTCTCCTGAAATCACAGCCTGGATGGATGAAACTAGATCTGGGGTCTTCTATCTCATCCAATCGTTCGCTCAAGTATGAGTCTAACCATGTGAATATGTGATCTGAAGTCGAACATGGGAAGACACCGTCTGATTACCAACCAATGATGTAAGCCGTTAATGGACGCGAGAGAGATCACTGATAATGATAATGATTCTCAAGGTACTGTAGTACATTCTGCATGGTGTGAATAAATGTTTTGATGTTGAACACCATACAAAGTCTTTCGGTCAAAGGCTAGTGATGTCAACCTATCGTCGGAAGCGAGAAACTTGCCATTAATGTATGAAAGCCTTAAGGTAGTGGAAGGGTGTTTCTAAGTCAACTTATTGGATAATGTGCTGATGTCGACAAGAAGTGACTCCTCTTAGGAGGCCTTGATGTATCCCACATCAATGACATGAAACGAGTGTAATTATTTTGGAGACGGAATGTGACTGACGACACAAGGTTCAAGAATGGCGGCCATGAAAATGAAGGTTTATGAGTATTGCAAAGGATGAGTTTTACTGAGTGACTTCTCTGGAAAATGTCAGCGACACTGAATGAATTGGCAGCATTGAATCAAAACCAAAGTGATAGATGGTGTGATAGACCATAGATATGATAACCATCAAGCAAATAACCCAACCCAATTAGTCATAGAGATGAAGTGAATGTGTCATGTTCAAGAGCGACTTGCTACCATAAAGTGATTTATCCCTTTTCCCATTTCCCCAGCCATTGCTGACCAGTACCTCTTTATTTTTTAACAAGCTTGAGGAGGATAACATATGCTTATAGTATAATTCCACCCTTCAGGTGAATCCATCACTATGTGATGTTTTAATGAGCCTAGTGAAGGTGAAACTCGGTCTTGTCATGATGGACAAGTTTTTCGCTATTTGATGTTTTAACGAGTTTAACGACAATGAGAACTCGGTCCTTTTCATGTTTAGAGAGTTTGAAAAGGGACAAAAAGAAAACTCCACAAGTTCTTTTTCGTAAATTTGTCTCTCAAGTCCGAAAAAGTGTAAAATAATACAAGAGAGAACCTATTGACTATGTTCGATCAACGTATTCCTTTTTCATAAGTAATCTATCTCAGTTCGGAAAAGGGTTAAACTTATGCTGAGTAGATGTTGTTTCCAATCCGTTTACGAGCTGAAAAGGACAAGCGCCCGACAATCTTTTCATATTTTGAGAGTCTGAAAAGAGATTAAAGAGGACTCCACTTAGAGGAATGAGTGGTGTCTAGGATAGCAACTGGTTCCAGTGATGTTGGAACTTCTCAAAACATGTTGAATTATGTGAAGAGGCTAGCTAATAAGACCATTCATTGCAATTGTTCCTAAAAAAGGGTAAAACAACCAAGTGAAAGCGTATGATTGGCGAAGTAGATAGTGATGATGGAAGGAGAAAAACTAAGGCTCATCTGATGGAAGAGGCTGATAGAATGGAAATCGCGAGGGCTAAAATGGAGATGGGTTAATTTTTACACAAGCTTGAACCATAGGGAACTATGCTTGGATTTAGTTTCAATTTTACACAAGCTTGAAATGAAAAACTATGCTTGGATTCAGTTTCAAGTTTACACAAACTTGAAACGAAAAACTATACTTGGATTCAGTTTCATTTTTACACAAGCTTGAAACAAGAAAAAACTATGCTTGAGATTGGTCTACATACCCCTAGCATGATGACTCGATTCTAGGTGCATGCCCCCAAATCTTCATTGCATTCACCTAAGTAGACTAGTCATGGCTATGAGGTGGATGGAACGAAGGTTCATATACGAGATCAAGTGAAAGACTCGACTGGGATTTTACGAGATCTAATCAAAAACTCGAATTCGAACTTTGCTCCATGGGACCTTATTTCAGTTTTTAATGAGCTTGACACAAGACAAGGAACTTTGCTCAAATTCCTTGTTTCATTTTTTTTAACGAGCTTGACACAAGACAAGGAACTATGTTCTAGGACCTATTTCATTTTTTAATGAGGTTGACATAGTAAAAGAACTATCCTCATATTCCTTGTTTTAGTTTTTAATGAGCTTGACACAAGACAAGGAACTATGCTGATGGACCTGTTTCATTTTTTTAATGAGGTTGACATGGTAAACGAACTATCTTCATATTCCTTGTTTCATTTTTTAATGAGCTTGACACAAGACAAGGAACTATGCTCATGGACCTGTTTCATTTTTTTAATGAGGTTGACACAATAAAAGAACTATCCTCATATTCCTTTTTTCATTTTTTAACAAGCTTGACACAAGACAAGGAACTATGCTCATATTCCTTGTTTCATTTTTTAACGAGGTTGACACAAGACCAGGAACTATCCTCATATTCCTTGATCACGACTCATAAGAGGTCATGACTTCTAAGAGGTTCTCATTAGATGGGAGAACTTTTCTCTGGAAGGGATATGTAGCAAGGAATACATTAGAGAGATATGGTTCCAATGCCCCCAGTACATAATGCACAACATCACGGAATTAATCGTCAGTTGATGTAGGCATGGAATGGGTTGCCACATAATTGACTTGTGGCGGGGAAGATACCATTGGGAAAAAAGGACCATTTAGGGAAGATGGTTAACTAGAAGCCATATTTGGACTGGGAAATGAAAGCTGGTCAATCGTGACAATTCTTCCTTCATGCGGGAAACACATCACTCGAAAGAGTGTTGAAATAATAGTTCCCATGTCATAAACATAGTCATGCCCAAGAAATAAATTGTAATCTAAAGGGCCTCGGACTACCATCACATTGAGATAAACCATTTTTCCTCCCAAAGTAATAGGCAAATGAGGAAGGATCCCTAATGGTTGACTGGTTCCTCTATTAAAAGCCAACAAATTCTGGGTAACAGGCACAAGTGGCAGTGAACCGAGCGCCTACCAAGCAATGGAGGAAAGGATGCTCACATATGCACCTTCATCTATAATAGTGCCAGATACAATCATATTATAAACATGTACTATGATCTGGAAAGGCATATAAGAAGGAAGACGACATCCCGCCAGTCGATTCCAATCAAAGGAAGTGACTAGACTACTTGGAGGGGTGCCATAAGAATGAGAGAATTACCCCCTTGAGTTATGAGAATGAGAGGATTTTCCTCCTGTCTTGATGGAACGAGAGGGTTGCCTCCAATCTCATTGGAATCTAAAGAAACAAAAATAACCTGAGTGGTATCATACTCACTCCCAACAACAAAGGTACAATTAATTGAAGGTGAAATCAGGTCAATTGTTTCCTCAACCTGTGATTGGTCAAGTATCATGGGATTCACATTTAGAGAGAGTGGGTTTGACTGATGGTTGATTTGGTTTAGTCACTTCATCAACTAGTGAAGATTAAGGGAGAGTGTCCTGTAACCAGATTGAAGTCATTGTGGAGAAGCAAGACGGTTATCCAACACTTTTTGGGCTTCACCCAGATAGGGACAAAGGTGAATGGGGTGATTCCCTTCACATAACCTACAAGGAAACTTAACTTTACCCTTCTTTCCATGAACTTTACTACCACTAGTTAATGAAGTGTCACCAGCATGATATCCAGAAGTTGATGACACATGATGATGTGAACGAGAAGACCATTCTTCTAAGATCTAAGGAATACCAGAACAATTTCGAAGAAGATGGTCTCCCGTGCAAAGTTTGCAAGGATATCGAAGTTTGTGAGGCTTATCAGATGGTTTCTCATTAGAAGTTGCATTCGAAGCAATGGTTGCTTGGTTGCCCCCCTGTTGAATTTTTTGCTTCTTCTTATTCTTCCCTTTCTTCTTCTTCTTATCCACCTGGTTACTAGTGTCAATACTTTCACCAGGCAAAGAGGAAGAAGGGGAGGAAGAAACAACCGACGAAGAAGGTAAAGTGTCAACTGGAGCTTGATTTTGTCTAGTTGTAGGAATATTCAATTGCGGGGCCAAGGAGGTTGAGAAAAAGCATACTGGAAAGCCGATGGTAAGTCCTGGAAGGGACAATGTAGCCGTATAATGAGCACCAATATTTCTAAAAGGATGAAAAGGACTAGGATTCCCATCAAAAGGAATTCCTTGATCGGTGGACTCCAGAGTTGTTGCCATATGTCTCAACCTAAGATCAACTAAGGAGTGACGTGGAGGATATTATCTACTATCAATTAATTTTATTTAATCAAAATAACATAATAAAACAAAAATGGATAACTAGGCAAAAGTATTACCTAGTAACTGTGAACTGCAATATACTGCCTCAGTAAACCAAGGACTGAACATACATGCAGGAAATCTCCCAAAATTCTGTTTTCGGTGTATCATAGTATACAAGGCGACCGAATCGGTTACCTTTGGATGGATAGCAACCTAATGTAGTCCTCCCAAATACCCGAAAGTACGTCGAGGCCCAATCTGTGTTAGCACTGTCTAATGCGAAATTGCACAGTGAGAGAATTCCTTTATATTTTTCGTACTATAACACCGTCCTATATACCCGAAGGTACGTGGATGAGCTACGATATACTTACGTATGTGGAATGAGGTATCACACTTGGAAAGTATCACAGAAAATTAGCAACAACTGCTATGTTTAACGACGCCAGAACATGTATTTAGCCTAGACCTATAAATTTTATGCGTTAAGTTACATTGCTCCATTAGGTTAATTGAGATAACTTTTAAGTTGACCTTGTTTAAGAGTTTGTCTTTCAGGTTCACTGCATGATGTCTTTGAAATTACTAGAATGTAACTATGATGAGAAACATTCTTTTCATTTGATTTGAACAATGAAAACCTTAACTAAAAGGGATAGAGCAATCAAAATCTTTAATCAAAGAGCATAGAGCACATCTAATGCAACTTTCCCTATACTATTCCTACGAGCACACACAAACCTCTAAATGCATAAAGCAATTTTTTTCTTTTCATTTCCATTAATGTTTAGATGAACAAAAGGAAACTAAATGCACAAACAATCAATCAATACTTTTTAGAAGAAATACTTTATGGCAATTTCTTTTTCAAAGAAATGAAGACTTTACCACACTTCCTTTTCAGAAAAGACTAATCAATTATAAGCTAACTTTGACAATGAATTGATAATGATAAAGAAATCATTTAAGAAACACTAAACAATCAAGGCCAAAGTAGGGCTAGGAGAAGAAATACAAATTGATTTCAGAACCATAGAAAACATTGATCTTTTAGCAAACAAAAATAGAAGCAACATTGGAAAAATCAAACCAAAGGTGGGTTTTTTAGCCTAAGAGGGATTAACACAGGCTAAAGTGGGAGACAATGCGCTGCATTGCACTGTCTCTAAGCTAAGGCTGCTCTGCAGCGCACTGTGTCAAAACAAACACTGTACTGGTGCCAGAGAGTCAAATCAAGAGACATTTAAGCATACTTTTTGACCAAAAACACTTCAAAATGACTGAAATAAGATCAATGAAATCAAGAAAAGTCTACTGGGATTTAATATAATGAGGGTAAGTTACCAGGAACTATGGTCGTTCCCCAGTATGGCCGCCAATTTGTTATATGGAATTTGCATCTACGGATAAACACATTTTCCCTAGGTGGGTACCTACACCTAGAACAACAGAAAGAAAGTAGTTTAACCATTTCCTATAGTAGAAACATGAGATGAAGGAACTTACTTGTAGTCTTTCACTTCCTTAATCCTCTTTGAATCGCTCTCATCACTCCCACTTGAACATAACCTGCTCAATTGGTACCTGTATCAAGAGAAACAGAAACAACAAATGATCAAAGCATACATGATCTATCTACTATAATCCAATGGAATCGAAGAAATTGAAACACATAATCATCATAGATATGAACAATAATATGAGAAAAGGAATAAACTCTTTATTAATGTAGAAGGAAGTGTATCACCTAATAAAGTTCGATCCTGTGCCACTCCTCTAGCTTTAGTCCAACCCACACCACATCCAAAGCACACCAATCCAATGGCATAACATTGCTTGACATGAACTCAATTCGCAAACCAACAGAATTTCCTTACAAACTTCAGATTCTAGTCCCCTAGTCACTATGATGAGTGCTTAATTTATAGGAAATGGAGGTGGTTTTGTCATAAATGAGGGTATTGAATGGCCTTCCAAACTTGGAGTTAGTTTCCATGGAGAAAGGGATGATAGGATAAGAGGTTAATGGATCCTTAGCCTATCTAATTTCGAGCTCATAAGAGGAGATAAGAGATGGGATCCTTCTAGAATCATCTAGAATCAAGGAATATTCCCAGAACCCTATGCAAATTTCGCTCAATCTCGCCCAGCGCAGGTCAAAGAGGGCCTAAGTGCACTGCAGTGCATGCCAGAATGGGTCTGCTTGCTCTATAATGCATTTACCCCTGACCAAGGCTACGCTGGTGTCCCAAGGAGGCATTTCAACAAGGCTTCAGGCCAGGAAACTTTCATAGAAGGAAGCATTCAATGTGATGACTTGTCTAGGGCATGTAACAAATGAATTAGGGCTTTATGAGCCGTAATAGTACTGATCTGAATGTCGGGAGTGATGTGCCCAAACAGACTTGTAACACCAATGTAACCTAATGTCCCCTGCATTAGGTTTTGATCCTAGTGGCTAGAACGACTAGATTGGTCGAACTCAACTTCCACTCCACAGGATTTTGTCATGCATCCGTCATCGACATCCTCCGTGTGAAAATGATGTCCATATGCCCACATAGATGGGAACAAATGAAGCTATTAAAAAGTGAAAAAATCACAGTGTGATGTGTCTAATAACTTGAACATAATTAAAAATAAAAATATATATAAATGTTACAATTCAAAGGTGTAGTATGCAGTTAAAATTATACATAAAGATGATATAATTATCGAGTTGCTGCAACCAATCCCTATGTTTAGCACATTCTCTTTAACATGCGGATAATGATCAGATGCACCGTATTTCTCTCTGACTTGATCAACAACCGAACTGTTAGGGATTTTCATTAACATATTTTCTTTTAAATGATCAGGATAAGGCACACTTCTACCATTCATCTGTTTAAATTCCTTCTTGTCACTATCCCATTTACTCCTCTTCTCTTCATACAATGCGACCCATGGTTGTGTCACTGCCATATTGTAAAGAATGAATTTGTTGATGGCTTCAATTTCTGAATTCACTAATGATCAAATCAAACCAACATATATATATATATATATATATATATATATATATATATATATATATATATATATATATATATATATATATATATATATATATATATATATATATATATATATATATCTATATCTTTAGTACGCATGAGATCAAAATATGCATTAATATGAAGTTCAGTGTGAATAGTTATTGTGTAGTAATTTGACAAATGGTAAGCCTGCACTTAGTCTTTATCATGCGCCTCTTTCCATTTCTTTAAGAAAGCTCCCCTTCTCTTTTGTATTCATCCCTTTCATCATCCCAAATCTCTGCACTTGGTGTGTTTTCGATCTGGTTGATGTACTCACTGGCATAATAGAAAGACTCATATGATATATACCCCTCTTCCATAGACCCCTCGGGTTTTCCCCTTTGTTGAACAAAACATTTCAATTTCTTCATGTACCTCTCTAAGAAGAACATACAATGAGAAGAAACAACCCCAAATAATTCAAACTCATCTACTAGGTGAATTAGAAGATGAAACTGCAAGTCCATGAAACTCGTCAACAACTCCTTCTTAAACATACAAACAATATCGACTATCTCTTGATGCCACTGTGGAATGCTAGCCATATGAATATCCTTCGACGTGATCCAATGCACAAATGAAAATAATTTAGATATGACACATCGTAGGTCTTAGGGAAGTCATGGTTCACACACCCATGCACGAGCAAAGGATAATAACACTGCATAGTAAATAGTAAATTATACAAAAATTAACTACAAAATATCCCATTACATTAAAAAAAAAATAAAAAAAATTCATGTTTTTGACATACATACTCTTAGAAGGTTCAAATGGTCATACAATTTCAACCCCGAAAAATTATCTTTCATAGTGAAGACCCATATAAATAAGGCACCCTTACACTCATTATAACTTCCTTTTCCAAATAAAGATCATCTTTCTTTAAACTCCATGGGACATCACCTTCTTTGAAAGAACAAGAGATACCAACCTCTCCTCTAGTTTCTTGTCTTGGCCAATGTTTCTTTTTAGTTTTTGAAGAAATAAGATCTCTCCTAATAGCCAACGTGTCACTTTCTTTTGATGATATGTGCCTCCATAAAGAATATGAAACATTTTTAAATATATGCATGGGATATAGTGAGTTGGAAATCTTAAGATTCTCCCAATATGGGAGCTCATAAAAGACATATTTCCTTTTCATCCCAATGGGAAATTTCTCAACATAAGTGTCGAAGAATTCTAGACCATCGAACATTGACTCCCCATTTGAATATAAAATTTATGAAAACTCCTTCTCCTTCTCTCTCTCATATGCTATAATCCATTTAACTAGTGTCATTATTGCAAGATTTTAGGTTCTCTCTAGTTTACCATTGAAAGCAGATGTTTCTCTTCTATAAGGGTGTTTTTTTCTGAAAGGAATACCCCAGAGCAGACATAAACTGGCTTTCGTAGGTGGTCAAACCACCTAGCCTTCAGAGAAGGTACACAACATTTACATCCAGAATACCCTTTTATTACAAGACCAATGAAATTATTGTATACAGGTCGACACGTTAGCGACCATGAAAATTTGAAAAATTACAACAAATTAAATTAATATGTGAAACAATATTGTTACTAAACAAATCAATAAGAATGTAATTTAATAGAGAAAACTACTAAGTGTGGATAATCATGTATGATGTAAGCACATATGCCATACAACATAAAACTTCTTTCTGTTATGATGGGTCTTGATACATCATACACATGTATCCCTTTTGTTGTATCTGTTTCTCGAAGGCAGTTATTGGTTGCGAAACTGCACCGAGAAACCAACTTGACCAAAATTTAGGTTCAAATTGGCCCTCGAACTAGAGGGGGATCCCTCGAGTGTTACAAGGCCTTCTTTAACGTTGTTCACTCTCACTAGAAAACAAACTTTGAAGCACAATGACCACATATATTATTTGTTGTAGGTGGTTTCTGAGGAATATCCAATCTCTACTCAGGAAAAAAAATCCCTCTCTTGCTAAAACTTGATCAAAGTGACAATGTCTAGTTTTGACAGAAAAACATAGCTTAAAGAGTTTGATGGAGGAAAATAAGAGAAATTAGATAATTAAGTATTCATACTGAATACTTAATCAATCAAATATAGTAAATGTGTGTAGAATAATTCTACAAACAAACATATGTACATTCAAGAGATGACATAAGGAAACAATTAAATGATGCAGAGGAACTGATTTAAACATATTGTTCAATTAGATAATCTTAGTGTAGATGATAGCTTTGAAATGGGTTGTTAAGGAGGTTGATACTCAAATGTAGCCTTTCCCTAACTCCTATGTTACCTTGAACATATGCAGAAACAAATTATGGAATAATAGGGAAATACATCCATGAAAAGTAATTTATGTCATGAAACTAAAGCCAAAATACTTTAATTAAATTCTTGTAATAAACATCTTTACAAAAATGGAAGGGTTCTGACATCAAAAGGCAACCCTTTTATAATGAAAATGAAACAATATATAGGAAAACATCTTCCTCAAACTGTCACTAGTCTATAGGAAACAAATCCTATCAAATAAACTAAAAATACAATATGCTGCAGAAAATATGGAAATGGCAGAAAGTATTCTGCCTTTAAATCTGGGAGTGATCCTTTAGTTTCTATTTTTCTGCTAAGAAATATGAAGTTGTTTAAGATTTTTCCCTGTAAATTTGGAAATGATTGCTTGCTACTAATTTTGTTCCTTCAAATCTAGAAATTGGCTCACTGATTGCTGATTGATTGCCTTTATTCTTGAAACTAGTTGCCCATTTTTTGTCACAAATCTGCCTTAATCTTCTGCCTGTTGATCTTTTACCTCAAAATCTGGAGGTTGTTGAAGTTGCTCCCTAAAACTCAGTTAATATGACCATAATCTGGTTGAATGGTCCCTTTTTGTAGAATTGATAAATCCCTCGTCCTTTGATAAAATTTATTCGATAATTCAATTATCTTAATTATCCTTCACGTGCTTAATCATTGTCGAGAAATTTGAAAATGATTTGGAAATCATTGATTTTTTGTCACTCTTTAGTTTTAAAAATATTAATTTTAAGTTTTTGGGAATAAGATATTTTAATAAAAATATTTCCCAAAACCTATAAAATCATATTTCCATGAATTCCATAAATGAAAACTCAAAATATTTCCTCAAGTGATTTTATCCCATAAAACCATTCATTGTTTGAAATCCATGCCTTGTTTTGACCTATAAAACAATTCCTTTCCTTATGAATTTCATAAATCAAATCCCAAAATATTGCTCTGTAAACCCATCCATGGTTTTGAAAACCATGTCCTACAATACTTCTCCATTGTAGCATTTATTTTTTTATGAATTCCATAAATGAAATTTACAAACATTTACCCAAAATCACCCATTGTTTTGCTTTCCATGGTTTTGAAAACCATATCTCCAACAATGTTTGGTAAATTATGAAAATATCATGAAATTTACAAACATTTACCCAAAATCACCCATTGTTTTGCTTTCCATGGTTTTGAAAACCATATCTCCAACAATGTTTGGTAAATTATGAAAATATCTTCTCATCTTCCCCTTTTTTACTTCTGTAAATTTTTTGGATAATAAATTTTCCAAATTTTGGATAAGAAATTATTCCATAGGGAGGAAATATTTCTTTATAACATTGGAAACTCCATGATTTATATTGAAATGTGCTTTTGGAATGTGTATCTTCATTTTACCTGCACAAAAATATTTTTCAATAGTGACCTAGCCTCTTCTTACCTCAAGCTTTCACCTATGAGCTCATTCCAAAAAAATACGATTATAAAAATTCTCCCTCCATTATTTCCCTTGATACCAAGTAGAAATTCTTGCCTGACATTTATAAATTCGAACCAATGTAAAAGAGTGGTAGGTTAAAATTAAGATAGGCTAGCCCCCCCACAATCCATTGATGAGGTAATGCATATAACAATGTTTTAATGTGTGAAATGCGGGGTAGGGACAAGGTTTGAATGGACAAAAAATATAATTTAATTATTTTGACTTATGGATTTTGACTTTCGACCCCTCGTAATACATGGTAACAAATGTGGTTCTCGTATTTTGAGATAAGGGTTGGTCTCAATTTTTTTAAATTTTTTTAATAATAATTCTATATTGTAAATAATTAACTTTATAAAAATATAACATTATATTTCTATAAAATTAAAATCATTTAAATAATATAAAATTATAATTAAAATTAACCAGCACATTGCATAATGACCATTTCACCACAAGAATTTGTATATGGCTGAGGCTGAGTTGGGAGAAAAATTGATAATTATATAAAAAGAAATTGTATCCTTCTTTGGTGTAAGAAATAGCTACAACACCATCTAATAATTCCTTCAATTCATCTACCAATGGTTGTAAAAAGACATCCATATTCTTCACTTTTCTTCTACCAAGGACTATGAGAGCCAACATAATATGTTTATTCTTCATGGAAAACCATGCGGGGGTATTTTTATTGATCACTACTACAGGTGAAACAAAATAGTTGGTGTTTTGGAGGGAATTTGGGTTAACACCATCCATGTTTATGCTGAGTCATAGACTTCATACTTCATCCTTGAATTTTTCAGGCCATGTATCCTCTATATGCTTCATGGATATTGAATCTATTAGGATTCACATAACTTTTGAATCACTTCTATGTGAGGCATACCATCCTTGCAACATAACTAATTATTTCCAAAGAAAGAGTCTTTGAATCCTTGGGATTATAGGCATGTGCCTCAATATCTTATAAGGAGGACCATGTGATTTACCCATTTTTTTTGAATTGCGGCACCTGCCATGCCCACATTTTAGACATATCTCTTTGTATGCATATTCTCCTCTATATAGAATACAATCATTCAAGCATGAATTACATGATATGTACTCAACACTCAACATTTTCAATGACTGCTTTTCCTCTTTACAGTTACTTGACAAGATATTATCACTCAGAATAACCTTATCTTTTAATATCCTGCAGTTTGTGGGGAATATAATTGTGTAATGTCAATATTAACATTCATAAAATCAACCATTTTTAAATTTGATTGTGTGACAAAATATAAGGAACTTGATCGATCATGCAAGTCAATTACCTCAATATTGTCGAGAAACATGCATTCGACATGCCAACATTTTCTTTCACATTGTACAATAACATTGTTGTCACCAATTAAGTAGCCTTTGACTTGCCGCCAGGTCCAAAGAGAGGGGTGGTCGAAGTAGATTTTAGGCTTTCAAATAAGGTATGAGTGATATGAGCATCATCCCCTTGGTCATCATTCTAGAATGCATCTAACAACATTGCCTCCATTGCAGTTGTATCTTGTAAGTAATCATCCATAACAACCTCCATTTGATTGCCTCCATTGCCAACTTGTGATGAAGAACTACTATTGCTGTAGTCATTCCTAATTGGTGAATCTAGACGTAGTGGGAATTTAATAGGTGGTTGATTCAACCATTCTTTGTATGCTTCCTCTCTAATGCTTTCCCTTAACATAGCCTTCTCTCAAGTTGACATTGTAGTGGGGTGCTTTGGAAGATGGTAGGTGGGTCGCTCATCATCACTAGAATCCTAATTTCAAAAAATATTGAACGTCATTAGTAAAATATCAATGATATTAGTAAGCACGTCAATGCAATTGGTTTTTTAAAATTACATTATACCAAACAATTATTACCATCATTGATCTAGGATTTGGCTGGAAGATGCCATGTTCCAATTGGCAGGGTGAAGAGGCTGTCCATTTTCATCTACCAATTGCTTGCAATATGTTGTTCTTAATAAGAGCTTTCAACGTTTTTGAAAATATGGAGTAATATTTTTTGCATCTGAACTCAATTTTGAATAAGGTTCCTACAAATTTGGATACATTTTTATTCAAATTGACATGGATTAAAAAAAATAATTCAATTAGATAATCAAAATATAAATAAAATTTGAACTTATTAGAGATGGAAAGGAAGAAATCCGTGAAGGACTTTGATCAACATTATGGAATGAGTTGGCATTTGAAGAATTTTCCATTTTATATTATTGAGATTTTGTCCCTACATTTGAGAAAAGCCAGAACTAAAAATTTGTTTGCATATCCAAAATTAATATCGACAAACACATAATCACAATCTGAATTTCAATATAGTTTTTAAACCATTTTTAAAGAATAAGGCGATTTTAAGCAGAAAATGTACACTATGAACAACTGTAATTCATGTGGATGCATCCTAAACGATAATTTGAGATTAATATGCCATTTTATGTGAAATTAAAATTTTAGATAGTTTTTAAACCAAAGCGGTGCACTTATCAGAACAAAGTGCACTGAATAGTGTCAACAATTAACAACATCGAGATGTTCAAATAATATCCACACCAGTTTCTGACATTCTGAAAAAAATATGTTATCATATCAGTGTTCTTCTACAAAATCACACTCATGGGTTTAAAAAAACAACAACACCGCTAAGCCCAGGTTTCTCGATTTTAAAAAATAAAAATGAATTCAACCAACTCGATGCTCTTATTACAATTATAGCAATGATGCTTTTAAATAGAAACTGTACCATTGTGTTAAAAAAAATTAACTGCACCGTTTCAAGATTTAAAAAAAAGAAGGTATCATGTTGTTGTGTTGAAAAAATTTGCTGTCCTGACAATGTCGATGCATTTTTTTTTATAAACACAATGGTGCGCTTGACTATCGAACACACCGACGTGTGGAGAAATTAAAAAAAACATGATTTATTTTTCTTTTTTAGAATTAAAAAACGAGTGGCAATTGAGTCTTTGAAATCTAATTTCATAAAGTCTTTTAAATAGTAAAAATTTATTCACCGTTTCATTATTTTACCCAAAATTTCAAGTGAGTGATTTTCAAGAGAGACATACCAGGAGCACTGTGCAACATCAAAATACTTTGGAGCAACATAATTATTTAGAAGATCAAAATACGAAAGGTATGGCGATTCACTCAAAAACCTGCATAGAAAATTTTTAAATTTTATTGTTTATTTTAGGAATAATTTTTTTTACAATTTATGTTAGGGTTTAATTAAAAGAGATATCATTTGCAAGAGAGATATGCAAATGAGATATACTGAGAGCATTGTGGAGCTGTAAAATATTTTGGATCCACCGAAAGATCATAATTTGAAAGATATGGTGATTCACTCAAAAGCCTAAATAACAAAAATCTTAAATTTTACTGTTAAAATATTTTACAATTTTTGTTAGATTTATTCACAATTCAGAAAAATAAACTAAAACCCTAAATAATAAAAAATGTTTTGTAGATTCTACTAGTAAAATCTTTTACAATTTGCTTTTCTATTTAAATTTAAATAAAATTCAGAAAAAAACAAAAGAAATTAATACTTACCTTAAAACCTTGCTTCTTTTTACAAAATTTCACCTTAGGGTTTAACTTACTCTACCACTTCACAATTAGGGTTTTCAATTAGAGATTTTAGATTTACTAGGTTTGTGTACTTACTATATATAAGGCGTTTGACATGTAAAGTAAGGGAACCAATTATTGAATTAGATCCAAACACTATTAGCCCTCTCTATTTTTTTAAAATGACTATATATTCTGCGGTATGCCCTCTATAATATAACGCATTGGTGCTCCCTGTGTAATAAAACACACTAACATATTATAACAGTCTATTCTATCCAGTCTGTTAATCATTTCTCCCAGTGTAATATAACACACTGGTGTGCCTCTTCCAAATAACACCGTTAAATCATTTTGATGCGTTTATCCTTACAAATCACATTGTAATAATTTAAAATTATTTTTAAAAATTAATTTTCCATGACGGTGCTGAACAATTAAACACCTGGTGCGTTTAATGTTCTAAATGCACCAATGCGTTTATTTAGATAAATGCATCAGTTACCAGAGTTTTTTTGGCTGAAAATTATTTGATTTATTTGTAAAATATATTTAATGGATTTTATATTGAATGCTACAGGTTGTATATTGATAAAAAATGTCTCAGAAGATCTCAAGTAACAAAAATAATGATTAACACAATGATAACACATTAAAAAAAACAAAGAAGACAATTTCTTTGTAAATTATTTATAAAATTAATATGTTTGAGCTATATATAAGTTTAACTAATATGTATTGTTTGGTGTGTGTCATGGAGAGTTGCAAAATGAATAAGGTCGATAATATTATTTATAATCTAAGTGCAAAAGATCTGTAAAGCACAATAGAAAAATTGCAGAATGATGAATCGGGTGAATGAAAAAATACTATTCAATATGATTTTTTTTTTTAGAATTTTCATTAATATAAGGATATTAGATAACATGTTTCAAACAATCTATTAATTCATATATGTTTAATGATCTACAGGGAGAAACAATGAAGGAAAAGATCAATGTCGTTCTATGATTTTTATTTATTTATAGAACATGTAAATGATGATGAATTGATCCTTAGCTCATTTGGAGTGGTGTTGGAGGTTAATGAAAGGTTTTTTTTTTTTTTTACAAAATTATGAGGGATCTAGTGGAATGAACTTATAGACGTACTTTCCACTTACAATACAAAAATCAATTCAATGATTCTAAGAACCAAATTATATCTAAACTACAGGAAGCATTTCCAGAGGAATGGTCAATGAGACATGTCAGACCTGCAATAGCAATAACATACAACAACAAAAAAGAATCATTCAGAAGGTAATATTCCTAATTGCATAAAATGATTCTCAAGAGTTATATGTATATATTACAAACCATTCATTTATTAATATTGACTTTGTTATATTTAGTTTTCATATATCATTATAAAAACAATTTATTACTTTTTTTTTTCAGGTAGATTATGAAAATCTTAAATGATCAACATGTTGATATGCGAAACATGCCAGTAGGAATGTCCAAAAAAGTGTATAATAAGATGGTCAAATAAATTCACATAATTGCATCATAGGAGGAACCATCTCAAAAACAACGTGCTTCAAATGTATGTAATCATGATTGACTTTGTACATATAAAAAATAATTTAGCATTAAATATTAATTTTCAAGTATTTTCTTACAGAAAAAAAAACAAGATGGAACTCATTCAACACATAAAACAAGATGGCAAGGAAGAAAATGGTTGATTTCAAAGTTTGTGAGTATTTGTTAATATTTCCTTATAACAAATCAAGATTTCATTTTTGTATATTTTAAGTTGTTTTACAACAACCATACTTGAATGTCTTCAAATAGGTGCTAACATACAAAGAAGAGTCATTAGAAGAATTGATTGACATTGGGTTAAATAAGCGCTGTCAGTATATGTTGGCATATCAAAAATTAATTTTGGAATTTGTAAGTATCTATGTCATTTTACTTATTTGAGTTTATAATTAATAGAACAAAAAAATCCTTTATATTAAATCTATGATTTATAAAGGGGTATAAAACATGCAGGAAACAAAATATGGAACTACTCTAGTAGAAGACTTGTTGCAACAAGGCATGAGACTTGGTTTTGAAACCATGTGAACAGTTTATGAGTCACTTCTTGCTATGGTACACTACTATTCGATTTACATTGATATATATTATTTATTTCAATTTTCATTATTCTCACCAATGTAGATACAGTTGTTACACTTTATTTTTGTATTTGTAGATGGAACATGAGCAAGAAGAGGAAAACAATTGATGAAATCAACAAAAAATTCGTCTAGATAACCCAAGTCATGGAAGTAGCTTGAGCACTGACAACAGTTCTAGCGAAGAATGATGATCTATTTGGATATCAATGTAAGTTGTTGTATTTTTTGAAATAATTGTCTGTGAAAAATAAGACATTTTGTTTAATGTAATGGACATAGTGTCCCAATTGAAAGATAAGGGGTTACCAATAACAATCCCATTTTGTATGCCAAAGAACCTCTTATTGATATATAAAAAAATACATTTTATTTTATTTTATTACGTTATCCAATGTTGTTGTAAAATGTTACACCACTGATTAAATATATGGATGATTAAATATTATAATGAAGATATGCGAAATTTGATAATGTAACAAATTAATCCAAACATCATATATAAATGCAATAATCAAATTTTAATTCATATGCAAACTATTATAAGATATATGTCAATTTTTTGATGAATAACAGATTTAAAAAATTACAATAATTGCACTGTCATAGGTTGATGTTTACAAAAAATGGAAAATCTCATTCAAAAAACCGGTGCATCTATAACATAAAAAACACTAGTGCGTTGTGTTATATAAAAGAACTGTGATGACATATTTTTGCATGCCCTGTGCCTTTTAAGAAAATAAGAGAACCAGTGCGCTTATCACTTCAAGCACAAGTCCTATTTGAGATTAACGTCCTGGTACATTGTAATTCTTAATGCACCAGTGATTTCATATAACTAACTCCCCAAACCTAAAAAATATTCTTTCCATCCTGGTGCTTTATGAAAAATAACAACACCAGTCATTTTACATAACTAACGCACCGGGGCCTTTGCACTAATGATATGCATCAACGTTGCAAGTTTTAAAAAAGCATCAGCACAACAATTATTTTGTGTACCCTGGTGTCATTCCTTAGAAGAACACCACAGGGAATTTTTATTTCTTAGTGCCGGTACATTATATATTACGCACTGGTATTCTTTTCATTCAATGCCTTTGTGATTTTAGTTATGTATTTTGCCTAGTGCTTTTATGTATGTAGCACACCAGTGCTACTTGTTCCATTAAGCGCACTGCAAAAAAAACATCTGCTAGAACCTTTGACCGCCGAGATTTTTTCAGTTGTGATGAAATTCCGTTAAAACCTACACTAAAATTTTAGCTATCCCAAAAAAATGTTTTAGCGAATGTTTTTTTTTATACATTTTTTCTAGTTTTATAACACTAAAAAGCTTCGTTATAACCTCTGCTAGAAGGTATTTTCCTTGCAGTGTGCTGAAATAATTTTGTAGGAGGTTGTTGTTGTTGCTACAACACCCTCTAAAAATTTCAAATTTTGGAGCCTACCTCACTTCATATCAAGTGTCACCTTGGTCATCAAGTGTCATTTCAAGTCATTTTATATGTTTCAAGTGTTCTTGATCATTATTATGTGTGGTCACATTTCTTAGAAATCTCTAGTACATTTAATGGTCATAACATCTTTAATTGTTGTAAAATGACACTTTTGGTTTGTAGTCGCACACACTTTATTTGTTGTACTTGGGAAATGCATGTAAAGTGGTGTTTTGATGGCTATTTATCAATTTTAAAAGTTGTATAAGTTTTCTTGATGAGTGGGTATGTGTCACAAATGATTTTATGTTTAAAATCATCATGTTCGCCCCTTTTTTCTATCCTCCAGACTTGGACAAATTTTGATTCTTCAAGTGAACCCATTAAGGCAGGAGTGCATATACACACTCTTAAGCCTTAAGCAGGGATCCTTCATTATTCAGAAGTGTGCCCTGCACCCCCAAGGGCACATGGCACACTCTTAAGCATCTTTCCCCTTCCTAGTTCTGAATTGTTCCCTAAAGAATTAAGTCTTCCTTTGAGTGCACTTCTTCGACTTGAAGGACTGCGCCCTCCTTGAGCACATGAGTGAACCTTGAAGACCCGAAGCGTAACCCCTTAAACCTTTAGAAATATGCCCTACACCCTCCCTATCCTTTTTTATCACATGAGTGCATTCTGAATTCCTAAGGCTTCATCCTTCATCCTTCGATGTTGTGCCCAACACCCTCAACCTCCTTCTTGAGCACATGATCTCACCGTGAAGATCCAAATCCTTTCCCTTTAGCCTTCATCTCTACGCCCTGCTCCCTCCTTGTCTCCCTTGAGCGCATAACACACCTGGGAATCTTGAAGCCTCATCATTCATCCTTCGGACATGTGCCTTACACCCTCCCTTGAGTTTCTCTCTCTCCTCTTGAGTGCATGAGCACATCTTGAAGCCCTGACACTTCCCCTCTTTAGACCTTCAACCTTTAGAAGTGCACCCTTGCACCCATAAGCTCTCCTTGCTCTTCCAAGCACACTATTAATACATCGATTTTTTTTTTCACGAAACATGTTAGAATAGGATGTTTTTTAGGTTGATGTTTGCTTTCCATGAGTGATTGTAGTTACAATTATTTCAAGGACAACATGCAAGGATGCATGAAGAAGATTGGGGAAAGAATGTTGAAAAAGGAAGCATTAAAGAACAAATAGCACATTGAATTCTTGATGATCAAAGTACCCCTAAAGAATCCATAAGATCAAAGAATCTTTGGATGGTGAAGACATCAACGATCAGAAGCTGCATCCGAGAGAAAATACATGAGTGACAACCATGTCAACATTGAAGAAATTCCATGTCATTAGTCACTACAAGTCCAAGTCATCAATGATAGTGACTTCCCATGTCCTTACCACATGATGATTTGGAAGTTATGATGTAACCATGTAGTTATTGTAATGATAAAGAAGTGGAAGTCCAAGAGTCATTTATGGACAAAAGAGCCATGTGTAGAAGTCCAAAAGACATGTAATACCAAGAGCCATATGTAATTCCAAAAGTTATTTGGAAGTGCAAAGTTTATAGAATTCCAAAGGTCATTAGAAGTTGGAAAGTCAAGAGTCATGAAGATATGAAAGGTCATGCCTCAAGTTATAAAAGGATCCTCATTAGTCATGCAAATGACTTTTAACCTTGGCTTATCCCATATAAATTAAAGAGATAAAGATAGTACTTTTGGGGAGCAAGTAGTGGCTCTAACACTCCACTATTGGAGCTAGTGATGTTCATTGTACTTATGTATCTTGGAACTTTTGCTTAATACTTGAAACCTTTTAGCCAACACATTTTCATGCATGAATCGTAGATGTTTTAAGACTATTCTTCTAATGTTTGCAGTTTATGTTGGTTTTGTACTAAAGTAATTGAACTATTTCGGTGACTTTGGTGCTTAACTTATTGGAAATGTGTTGTAATTATTTAACCATTATGGCATCTATGTGAACTATTTTACTTGATGTTCAACGATTATTTGTTCTTTATGTGTGTGTATTTCCATTATATTAGTACTATTACTTATATTTTAGAGACTCACTTTCTCTCCCTCATAGTGAAAGAACATTGATGCATCAAAAATTCAACATTTCACAAGGCACACTCTCTTGGTCATTCAAAAGCACATGCACGCTTCTCTGTCATGCTGACTACTTTAGCCAAGGCACATCTTTAAATAAAAAATAGTCGGGTCATATATTGAATGGAACTCCTACACTAAATTTTGTGAGGTCTAATTAGGACCTCATATCGGGGAGATCCCTTATATATCGACATATCCAACACCATCAACATTCTGGTGCTAGAAGGAGGGAAAATAGTTTTTTATGGTTGATAACTCTACATGTCCCAATCATTCATCCTCTTATCAAGGCAAAAATATTCCGAGCACCATCCCAACTCCTATTCTCGAAGTAGGAGGTTATTCTCAACCTGGTCCAAAGTTTTCCTACGAGGTTACCTACGAAAAACTCTGTGCACTTTGACCTATTACCCATCAGTTTGCGAAAGCTATTAGTTTGCTTCCTATTGCTCATAATATTCCTCACCAGCCTAAGAAGAAAGAAATAACCCCTACTGGTGTGTTGGCCGCATCATAGGAAGATTTGGTTTTCGCCACGCATGAGGAGTTAGAAGAGTCTTCAAAAGACAAAGTTCAACAAGAGCCACTTCCAACTATTCACGAAGAGTACACGGACGACATTGTTCTTTCTAATGGAGAGCAACAAACAGTTGAGTCAGAATTTAATAACAACTTAAACTGTGAAGGAGAAGGCTCACCAGACTTAGAAAGGGAGGAGGAAATAAGAGACGAAGACATGGAAGATCAATACTTGGATTGGATGGCATAAGGGCCACTCACTCTTCCAGATAACTTTCATAGAATGCCTAGACATCTGGAGAAGCTATCATCAAATTTTGATCCAGACAATAAGACTAAGGTAGAAGATCATATCGACGATTTCTACATGCATCTACGAATGTTAGAGTTACGGTATGACGATTTTTCTTATAGGATTTTTCCTTTCACTTTAGAGGGTAGAGTAACAATATGGTACCACAATATGCTTGTTAATTTAGTCCATGGTTGGAGGGAGTTCAAGAAATTATTTTTGGAGAAATTCACTGATGACAAGACTCCTGCCATGTTATTAAAATAACTTAGAAATATTAAGATGAGGGAAAAGGAGAAAGTTAAATATTTCAATCAAAGGTTTAACTGCATATTTAACAAGTTTCCCCCATACACGTAGCATCACAATTCAATTATTATTGATTACTATACAACTGCCTTGCCCATAAAAATTTCCTCTTTTGTTAAATGAGCTACAAAGGAGACCTTTCCTCTAAGCATTACAGAAGCAATCACCGTGGAGAAATACTTGCATGCCATTGAAGTTATTACAAATAATGATGAACCTAAAGAATCTAAGGAGACTGACAAGAAGTCCCAACCTTATTTAAGTAAGGACAAAGAAAAGGATTATGTTGATATTAATAGATTGACCAGATCTTTAAATGCACTCACTAATGAAGCCTTAGAATTAAAGAGACAGTCATGTGAGGCTTCTACCAGTAGCAAGCCCCCCAAGTATTTTCCATTCATAAGGAATACCAACAACAACAAAAAGATGATTAAATATTCCTAAAGCTCAAATGTTGTGTTTAATATTGAAAGTATATGCATGTTTAACTACTGTTCCTCATTAGGATTTAAATTAAGAGAAAACATGCCCATAGTGGAACCACAACATGAATGCTTTGGTTGCACACATTGTTGATACTTTAATAACATATGAGTAGTCCGAGCAGACAAAAGAAACAAATGAGCCTACGACGGCTGAGGAAAGTACAAGTATTAGACACTTGGTTAATGTTCTTTTATTGTATTCTCAATACTAACAAGAGGAATGTTGAAGGGACACCATAAGGTGAAGACCCTCCTCAGAAACATAATGGTTGTTATAGTTTGAGGTGCAAAGGGCCATCTCTAAACAAGAGGTTATGAGATAGAAACTGAAAGAGAAATTATTAAGAAGGATATCACGATAGATCAATCCTACTTAGAATGCACAAAGTAAGTCTGCAAATGCTAGTGCTTTCAATAAAATTTACACTAGCAACAAAAACAAGTTCATTACTCTGGAAGTGTCAAATAAAGCTACTCCTCCATACACTTCAACATTGCTTGCTAAAGGTGAAACAATTTATTATAATATTGTTGAAGATTTGAAGAGAGACCGTGCCAACATTTCCATCTTTGATCTCGCGAAGATAGCATGCTAGCATGAATTGCTTGTCTAAGCCTTTTCATGACCTTCATCAAGTGACACAGCTTCTACAAAAGGTGTCTGGTAAGTCTTCTAGAATCCTTGAATCTATAGTTAATGATGTAACTTTAGATGATAATAATCTCTTCCCCCCATTTTTGTTAACTTTTAAAAATTTTAATTATAATTTCCATAATTGTTTAGTCGATTTGAGTGCATCTATGAGTGTAATGCCATTATCCACTGCTAAGAAAATTAACGCTAAATGGGAAAAAACTAATGCATATATTATTCATCTGGATAGATCCCTTGTCTAATATACTGGTGAACTCAAGAATGTTAGTATTCGATTATCATTTGACCACCGAGTACACCAACATATAAACATTATAAGTGTGGACGTCCCTGAAGCCTATGGAATACTCCTAAGTAGAGACTGGTCTAGTAAATCACAAGGGTATTTTTCTATATATTGGTCACACTTATGGATTCCATATAAGGGAAAAACAACCATATTTGAGTGGAGAGTGATCCATACATGAAATATACATTGACACCACTTGAGGACCATAGTGATCTTGTTTCCTTTGCCAATCTAATATTTGGAAATTGTTTTTTGGAAACTGATCTTGGGTGTTATCAAGTACATCCATCACCTGTCCCACCTGATACATAGTTGGAGCTCCTTCCTGTACTCCAATTGGTACTAATGAATCTTGTAATATAGATGTACATAATAGTAATAATAGTATGGGAAACAATTTAGTAGCTAATAATATTTTGAATTTATAATTTGATGGTTGAAGAACACGGGATAGATCTGGAGATGGTTGCATACTCATAGACTCATGCAATTAGAAGTACATCCTATCATGTTGTTTAGAGTTCAACTATACAAATAGTACTATTGAATATCAAGCACTCGTACTTGGACTAAAGAAAACCATCGATATGAAGGTAGAGGTTCTTAAGGTAATTATTGATTCAAAAGTGGCCACTCTTCAGGTATGGGATACCATCCATTGTGCTTCACTAAATCTTAAAGACTACTAGCAAGAGGTATGATGATTAATTAATTATTTTAAAGATTTTAACATTATTTATGTTCTTAGACTTAAGAATGCTATAACAGATGCATTAGCTAATGCAACTGCTATAATGTTGCCATTGAGAAATGGCTTTTCTATGGAGATTATATATAAACCATTTGTGGCTAATAATGTCACTAATTTTCATGTTTTCAATGACGACCAATAGATACTTCATTTCATGGCTAATGCATAAGTATTTAAAGATGCTTCCATTGAAGAGGATGAGCATGAAAATGCTTATGAGACATCTAATGTAGTGAAAGGAAATATTATGCATAAAGGCATAGTGTCCTTGGAGAAATTATATGACCTGCAAAACTTGTTTAGAGGACCAATCAATATTAGGACTCAGAGCTCGAAGTTGTCATCCGAACAATTCAACTTGGGAACTCAAGAAGGTCTGAAATATATAAACCTTGGTACATGTTGTTCTCCATAAGAACAACGCACATTCATCTGCCTATTCAAATAGTAATGTGATGTGTTTGCATGGACCTATGATGATTTGAAGACATATGATACTCATATTATCCAACACGTCATTCCTATCAAAAAATGGGTGAAACCTTTTTAGTAGAATCTAAGAAAATTTCATCCAATAATGGAACCCCTGATTAAAAAAGGAATTGAGAAAGCTATTGTATGATTAGATCATTTTCAAGGTTAGACATTCCACTTGGGTTTTTAATTTTGTCCCAGTTATAAAGAATTATGGTGAGATAAGGTTATGTGTCTACTTTCGAAATCTCAACCGGGCATCAGATAAAGACAATTATCTGATGTCATCCATGGAACAAATCCTGCAAACAATATATGGGTTTGAGATGTTCTCGCAGCTAGATGGTTTTTATAGGTTATAGTCAAGTGCTAGTGGTAGAACCATATCATCTCAAAACTACCTTCAGGACCAAGTGGGGAACATTTTCTTTTAAGAGTATTCCATTTGGGATTATCAATGCTGGTGCTACATTTTAAATCTTAGGACACATCATTGTAAAGAGTGGAATCAAAGTTGATCCTGAAAGGTTAAAAGCTATTAATCATATCTTGTTCCCTGTGAATAAGAAGGATATGCAATATTTTTTAGGGAAGATTAATTTCCTGCAAAATTTCATCTCTAATTATGCTTAAATAGTTAAACCTCTACAGAAGATGATTAAGAAAGATGTGAATTACAAATGGGATCAAAGGGAAAGGATTCTTTCACTCAAATTAAAGAAGATACTGCTGATGTGCCTTCATTATAGTCATGATTATGGAAAATATTTCCTTCTTTACACTTTTACTTCAGATTCATCTATTGCGATTTCATTGACGCAGAAGGATGCAAAAGGAAACAAACGACCTATTTATTTCATGAGTGTTGGCTTACATGGGTTAGAGATGAATTATCCTGCCATAGAGAAACAATATTATGCTGTGTATAAGGAAATAAAATACTTCAAGCCCTATCTTCTTAAAACTCACACAATCATATTTGAGCCTCATCCAATGGTTAGAACACTCTTCATGCAGCAAGAGTTGGGTGAGAAGAGGGAAAATTGGATGACTTGCTTACAAGAATGTGATATTAATTTTAAAAGAGTTCATACCATTAAGGGTCATGGACTTTGTCAACTTGAAACCAAGTTAGAGATGCTCCCGAGAAAGAAATTTTAGGTTGGGAGCAGGAAATATAAATGTATAATGTTGAACAAGCTCCACAGGCAAAATCTACAGCACAATGGTATTCTGATATACGACATTTTTTAGAGCACAACACCTTGCCCACACATTTATCGAATAAAGAAAAGAATGCAATTTGCCTTAAAGCTCAATCCTATTAGCTCGTTCATGGACTGCTTTTTAGAAAGCACCATAACTGTGTCTTGATAAGATGCCTTGAGCCACAAGATATGGAGAAGGTACTAAGAGATTTAAATGACGGACTGGTAGGAGGTCACTATCCAGGTGATACAATTGTGCATAAAGTAACGAGGGATGGTTATTACAATCCCACCTTATTCAAATATGCCCATGCTTATGCTCGAAAGTGCCCAACTTGTTAGAGATGTTCCGGTCGAGATCAGAAGTTAGTTTCCCCACTTCTACCAGTAGTAGTCAAGGAACCATTCCAACAATGGGGACTATATGCTATTGAAGAAATATTTCCACATTTTCCAAAGCAACACCAATATATTCTAACAACGACAAATTATTTTACTCAATGGACAAAAGAAGTTCCTTTAAGACAAGTTAAAGTCGAGGAAGTCATCCACTTCTTGAAGCATAACATTATAACCAGGTTTGGCGTTCCAACGTCACTTTTCTTTGATAATGCAACTTATTTTTCTCCATTGAAACTTCATGAATTTGCATTAGAAAATGGTATTGTATTAAAGCATGCATATAACTATTACCTGCAGCTTAATGGTTTAGCTAAATCAACAAATAAAAATATTATCCACATAATAAAATAAACCATTTTCTCTAAGAATAGGAACTGACACAATGCCTTAACAAATTCTTTATGGGATGACCGTGTAACTCCTAAGAACTCCCTCAAAACCTCATCATACTTTTTGGTTTATGGTAAAGAAGCTATCTTTCCTTTGAACCTATATCTCCCAGCATTGCAACTCTCCTAAGAGTACCAAGCTAGACCTTTCCTTTTGGTTCAAGGCAGGATTGATACATTACTCAAACTTGAGGAAGAAAGGCTCAAAGGCAAAGAAATATTTACCATTCATCAAAACCGTATTAAGTGATGGTTTGACATGAAATCCATGGGGAAAAATAGTTTCGATGTGGGTGACTTAGTATTAAAGTGAGATAAAGCCCACGAAGATAAATGCAAACACATGAAATTCCAACCTTTGTTTATTGACCCGTTCACTAATGAAGAGAAGATCAGCCACAATACTTTCAAACTAAAATTTTTATAAGGGAGGACTGACCCTCTTCCTATAAATGGCCAAGATTTGAAGCATTATTTCCACTAGCAACTCTAGGATAAGTTTCTTATACAACCTTTCCTTTTATTATTTTCTTTTGTTTGTAATAGTCATATGCGTGTCATGTCAAGTTGGGTCCTATATTGTTTTTTTCTTGGTCATTGTACATAAATAATACCTTGTGTGAAAATTTCATGGCTCAGAAATACTTTGTGGTGAAATAAAAGATAAAATGTGACAACCACAATGCTTGGCTATTTGTTTATTATTTTTCTTTGTTTGGGAAGATGCCATAGGTTGATCTAAGTTTAGATGGAAAATACGGTACATCCAAAAAAAACCTTGAGAGAACCTATTAGACCTACACCTATTATAGTATCCAAAGTACTCAACTTGGTGTAAATCATGCTTATCCAATATAGTAGAGAAAGGATAAGGGGAAAAACTAAAGCGGGCAAAACAATAGCATAGGTTAAATATAAACACTTCACTGAAGGGGAAAACTCCTATGATATTAATAATACATGATCCCTCTTCTGCCTGTTGAAAATAATAAGTGCCAAAGCACAGTCCTATTAAATAAATAAGTAAAGGGTGAAAGAAGAGAAAGGCTTCTTGCGCAGGGAGGTGAAGCAAGAGACTTCACCGGGGTAATATCCATGCTTGTTGGAAATAAAGCAACTTTTGTGCTCATGTAGTGATACCATTGGGGTACTATCCATGCCCATTGACATCAGAGCAAAACTAGAGATGAAACTCATACTCTGAATATCTTAAACTCACAGAGCACATTACCCTTTCCTAGATTGAAACAATTATGACATGGCATATATCTTTTGTGTGTTTGAACCAATTGAAAGAAAGTGAGGTACTATGTATATAACCAGGTCAAGAGGGGAAATCAAAGCAATCTTATTGGTGAATCAATACCTTGTGAAGGGTTGACCATTAAACCAAAAATCTATTCCCAAGCAAAGAAACTAATGTTCGCCTAGTGTGTCACCAAGTGTTGTCGCTGCTACAACACCCTCCAAAATTTTTACTACATTCAAATTTTGGAGCCTATCTCATTGTCATATCAAGTGTCTCCTTGGTCCTCAAGTGTCATTTCAATTCATTTTATATGTTTCAAGTGTTCTTGATCATTCTTATGTGTCATCATATTGATTAGAACATATCTAGTACATTTCATGGTCACAACGTCTTTAATTGTTGTAAAACGACACTTTTGGGTTGCAGTTGCACACACTTTGTTTGTTGCACTCGGGGAATGCATGTAAAGTGGTGTTTTTATGTATATCTATCATTTCCAAATCTTGTATAAGTTTTCTTGATGTTTGGTATGTGTCACACATGATTTTATGCTTAAACTCATCATGTTTGTCCCTTTGTTCTATCCTCCAGACATAGAAAAAAATTTGATTGTTCAAGTGAACCCATTAAGGAAAGGAGAACATAAGCACACTCTTAAGCCTTGAGTAGGAATTCTTCATTCCCTATGCCCCCAACAACGCATAGCACACTCCTAAGCATATTTCCTCTTCCTAGTTACGAAGTGCGCCCTAAAGAAACATGTCTTCCTTTGAGCGGACTTCTTTGACTCAAAGGATTGTGCCATCCTTGAGTGCATGAGTGCACCCCGAAGACCCAAAGCCTAACCCCTTCAGCCTTCATATATGATCCCCGTGCTCTCCTTGAACTTTTTAAGCACGCGAGCACACCTTGAAGCGCTGAAGTCTCATACTTTGTGCTTCGATACTTCACCTTGCGCCCTCCTTATCTCTCTTGAGCGCATAACGCACTTGGGAAGCTCAAAGTGTAGGCTTTAACCCTGTACAAAAATGACTTGCATACAAATTCTAAGAACAGAAAATAAACAATGGTGAGAGCATAAAACATAAAACAAATATGCACATATATTTTCCCCTGGATCCCAAAATCGGGATTACCAGTTTGCTTTTTCATTATGTTCCTTTCAATGTTACAAGATATATATATATATATATATATATATATATATATATATATATATATATATATACATGCCGAAGCATCCATAAAACCCAATCAATTAACCCCAGATTAGAACATAACCGTAGTTCCCTTGACCGTATATATATATATATATATATATATATATATATATATATACATGCCGAAGCATCCATAAAACCCAATCAATTAACCCCGGATTAGAACATAACCGTAGTTCCCTTGACCGTATCTACAAAATTCCATGGAAAGAAAACCATCATGCCCAAAACCATGAGTGAAATCCATGCACAAAACCATAGGTAGGTCCGCCCACCTAATATAGGGTTCAATGTTTTTTTTTCGGGGCACTGTCTCGGAGCTTGTGTAGGGGGGCTATGCCCCCCTGCATAAGGGGAGAATGCACCCCCCCTTTCGGATCTGCTATTTCTGACTGCTTTCGGGTCGAGAGGACTGCTCTGTTGCGTTCGGAGCATTTGTTCCAGTGAGGAACCCCTTTCGTTTCACACGAAAAGGTTTCCGGTAGCCCTAGTTGCGTCATTTTTCAGATCGGGAGGTATACAGTGTTTATTTGCAGTTTACTGTTATTTTCTCTCTTCTTATTTCGGTTTCGGTTTATTTAGCCTTTTTTAACCGGATCTATACCTTTCATTTCTGCGTATGCTCTTTGCCCTGCGACTCTGTGCGATCTGGGCAAATCAGAAACAGAAAGGAAGGATTTTTCTCATGCGTATGCTCTTTTCCCTGCACCTTAGTGTGATCTCGGAAAATCAGAAACATTGATAAAAATATTTAGTTTTTCGGCTAAAGCTAACTTTGAGCCGCAAGGTTCATTTTTTAATATATCTGGTTTTTTTGGCTAAAGCTAACTTCGAGCCGCAAGGTTTGTTTTTCTTTGCATATTCGTGTTGGGTTTTGTGTTTTGTGTTTTGTAGGGAAAAAGAGCTTTCTCAAGGCAAGCACGCAAACCAAGGCCCCCCCCCCTCTCTCTGTCTCTCTCAAATTTTTTGTATAGATCAATTGGTTCAAAGCTATTTTAAGAGAGTAGAGGTCTTGGGTTCAAGTCTCCATTTTGTGGGGGCGGATTTTTTCATTCCCGCACATTCGCGCACTTTGCCGGCAATTTCAACAATTTTTTTTCAAAAAGCCATAACTTCTTCATCCGGAAACCTTTTTCAGAGCCGTTTTTTTTAAAATAGCCTAATTTTTCGAGATCTATCCATTGGAACACTTACTTTTAGCATCTTTAGCTTCAGTTTAAAAAAAAAAAAAAAATGGAAAGTCCATGCCAAGTCATTCTTGACAGCACTAACTACTTCCAATGGATAGCCTACATGGAAGATTTACTTAGAAGTAAAGGTCTCTACAGAATAGCCACAGACCAAGAGAAGAAACCAAAAGATGAAGACAAGGCTGCAAAATGGGAAAATAGACAAGATCAAGCACGTGGTTTGATAGGGATGTCTATTTCTCCTGATCTTAGATTCCATATTGCAGAACTTGAGACTCCTCATGAAGCATTGGAAAAACTCACTAAAGTTTTTGGGATTAAAAATGAAATTAGAGCCCATCAACTTGAAAATGAGTTGCTTACATTGGATCCTAATAATTTTTTTTGCATTGAAGATTTCTTGTCCAAATTCAAGACCCTTAGATATCTTTTGGAAGGTGTTAAGGTTAAGAAAGAAGATAGTAACCTTATTTATTCCATCCTTACTAAGTTGGGACCAGCCTACTCTGTATTTGTTTCCACCTTCCATTCTACAAGGGAAGCTTTCATTTGTCAAGTAAAAGACTATAAGGCCCCTTCCTTTGACTCTTTTTGTGATTCTTTAATAAGAGAACAAGAAAAACTCTTACACCTTGGTCTTCTTAATCTTGGAAACTCTTCCACAAAAGCGTTAGCCGCTCAGCAGCAACCAAATTCAAAGAATCCTAAGAAGTCATATCCTCAAAAGAATGGTCCTAAACCAACTCAGCCTCAAAATGAAAGATCATTTCAACAAAATGATAAGACCAATAAAAACAAATGGAAGAAGACTGATAGACATTGTAACTTTTGTAATCGAGATGGCCACTTAGAATCTAAATGCTTTAAGAAGATGGAAGCCTTGGAAGCCGCAATGAAGAAACATAACATCCATGTGGAGCATAATTCAACTTCAACTTCCGGAATGGCACTTTCTGCATGTCGTTGTCAATCATCTCAGTCTGGTTATGCATTAAATGTATCTTCTTCCTCTCCTTCTCATGAGTGGCTCATTGATTCTGGAGCCTCTTATCACATGGCCAAAAACCAAGCCATGTTTTCTTCTTTAAATGATTGTAACACCAAAAATATATATGTTGGTGATGATAGATCTCTTAATGTTGTCGGGACTGGAACTGTTCATCTAGACAATGGTCAGTTAATGATGTATTATGTGTTCCAACCTTATCCTGCAACCTTCTATCTGTATATCAGATAAATCATTCATGTGAAGGTAAAATTGTTGAATTTTCACCTCATGATGTTGTAATCAAGGATCTAAGAGATCCTAAACAGATTCTAGCTACTGGTACTGCTGATGATTCCACAAGGTTGTATAAGTTTCACAACTTTGGGTCATCAAATCTTCCCTCAGTATTTGTTGCTCATAATGATGAAGTGAGCAAACTTTGGCATGAGCGATTTGGTCACTTAAACTATCGCTCCCTTCAGCATCTATGTAAAGAAAATATGGTGACAGGTCTTCCTATGGTATCTTGCAGAGATGGTGTTTGTTCCGGATGTGTACTCGGAAAACATCATCGGGACAGTTTTGACAAACGTGCCTCTTGGCACGCCTCAACCCCTTTACAGCTTGTGCACAATGATTTATGTGGTCCACTTCCTGTTGCTTCATTCTCTGGCTGCAAGTATTTCTTAACTTTCATTGATGATTTCTCCAGACGCACTTGGGTATACTTCTTAAAACTCAAGAGCGAAGTATTTAACACATTTTTGGCCTTCAAAGCCTTTGTTGAAAAACAATCTGGACATCAAATTCTTAAGCTAAGAACTGATAATGGTGGAGAATATGTTAAAAACACATTCATCAACTTTTGCACCGAAAATGGAATTCAAATGCAACATACTGTTCCATACACTCCACAACAAAATGGTGTAGCTGAAAGGAAAAATCGCACCTTAAAGGAAATGGCTAATTGTATGCTGCAATCTAAAGGACTCAGTCTTAGTTTTTGGGCTGAAGCAATTAATTGTGCAAATTATATAATCAAGCGCACTCCTACTAAGGTTCTAGAGAATATCACTCTAGAAGAAGCTTGGAGTTCCATTAAACCAGATGTAAGTCACTTTCGTGTTTTTGGAAGTGAAGCATGGGCCCATATTCCAGATGAAAAGCATAAAGCTTTAGAACCTAAGAGTGAGAAATGTACTTTTGTTGGATATTCTGAAGATTAAAAGGTTATAGACTTATTCCATTTAAGTCCAAAAATGTTATCATTAGAAGAGATGTAAAATTTGATGAAAATAAATCGGCCTGCAAGCCTAGTCCGGCGGATGTGCCACCTCTTCCTATCTCTTCTACTTCTAAAAACATTTCTTCTTCAGATGATGAAAGTGAGGATGATAATCCTCCCCCACCTTCTCAGGATCCTCAACTTCCAAGATGGGTCCATGCTACTCGGGATGCAGCAGGTGATCTTGCCGGTGATCCTACAGATCAACGACGTACACGTTCTCAGTTTGAAAGAGCCTCTTCTTTACTGGCTCAAGCTCCAGTAAATCATGATCCTGACACTTTTGCAGAAGCTTCAGGCCATCCACATTGGGAAGCAGCTATGAATGAAGAATATCATTCATTGTTGGCAAATGATACATGGGATCTTGTTCCTCTACCAAAGGGACGCAAACTTGTTAGATGTAAATGGGTTTACAGAACCAAGTATGGACCAGATGGGAAAGTTGATAAACATAAAGCTCGTCTTGTTGCTAAGGGCTTTTCACAGGTTGAAGGCATTGACTACACTGAAACCTTCTCCCCTGTTGCCAAAATGAACTCTATCCGCCTTGTTCTTTCCCTTGCTGCCTCTTTAAAATGGGAAGTCCATCAGATGGATGTTAAATCTGCCTTCTTGCATGGGGACTTGCAGGAAGAAATCTATATGGAACAACCCATTGGCTTCATACAATCAGACTCCAGCCTTGTTTGTCGACTTAAGAAATCCCTTTATGGTCTCAAGCAAGCTCCTCGGGCTTCGTATGCCAAAATGGATAGCTTTCTTTTAGAATCTGGCTTTTTTAGGTGTTATTCTGACAATACTGTCTACACCAAGAAAGTGGGCAACTCTCTTATCATCCTTGTTCTTTATGTTGATGATCTTATTCTTACTGGTAGTGATCCCAACCTTATAAACCATGTGAAGTCCAGCCTTAAAAAGAAATTTGAAATGACAGACTTAGGACACTTACACTATTTTCTCGGTCTTCAAGTCTTGCAATCCAAGGAGGGTATTTTCCTTTCCCAGTCCAAGTATGCTTGTGATATTCTTCGTCATTTTCACATGGAAGACTATAAGCCAGCCCCTTCTCCCTTTCAGTCTGGAGTCAAACTTTCAGTCTCTTGTACTTCTCCTGAATCTGATGCTACCTTATACCGTCAACTTGTAGGAAAACTCTTGTATTTAACCCATACTCGTCCTGACCTTTCCTTTGTTGTTGGCCTTGTTGCTCGTTTTATGCAAAACCCCCGTGAAAGTCATTGGAAAGCAGCTAAAAGAATACTTCGTTATGTTCGAGGTACAGTACAGTTTGGGATTCATTACAGTGCCAAAGCAGCTCCTCTATTAGTTGGTTTCACTGATTCTGATTGGGCTGGTGACCCTGATGATCGGAAGTCTACTACCGGTTATGTCTTCACTCTTGGTTCAGGACCTATTACATGGGCTTGTAAGAAACAGGCTGCCATTTCTCTTTCGTCAGCAGAAGCAGAGTATCGTGGTGCCGTGGAAGCTAGTAAGGAAGCCTTGTGGCTTCGTCGGATCCTATCAGAGTTTGGCTTTGAGCAGCAGCATCCAACCACACTTTGGTGTGATAATCAAAGTGCCATTAAGCTATGCAAAGATCCAATCCAGCATCAGCGCAGCAAACACATTGAACTACACATGCACTTCATCAGAAAGCTCATTCATGACCATGTTCTTGAAGTGCAATATTGTTCAACAGATGACCAGGTTGCAGACATCTTCACAAAGGCTCTCACAGAGGCGAAGTTCACTAAACTTCGATATATGCTTGGAGTTCAGGAAGTTGTCACTAAGGGGGGATAGGCTCTAGTGCCTCCTTCCTTCTCCTATTGTGTCATATTTGTAAATCCTTCAATCCTATCCCAAGTTGTTCTTAAGGGGGGATGTTAGGATATTCCGACATATAGGAAATAGTTAAGTACAACTTGGTCTAGTTTAGAGTTAGGTATAGAGTTAGGTAAAGTGTGTTTCTTTACCGTTGTACATTTTGTAACTTACAATCTGACGGTCACGATATGTAGTGATCCGACGGTTCATTCTGTCATCGGTATTACCGACACTTGATCCGTGGCTTGACACCCGATTGGTCCATGAGTTCTATTTAAAGCGCATGGAGGGTCATTGTTCGGGTAATCAGTGCATGAGATAAGCTTATGTAAATTTTCATTTTTTGATTAATAAATTGCCTGTAGTAGCCACGTTGGCGCAGGCCGTGGACTGTTTCCCTCTTTGATGGTTTTAACCACATCAAAAATATTGGTGTATTGATCTGTGATCTGGTTGTGAGCGGTGTCCTTTTGGTGTTCTTTCTGAGGAACTTACCCTGTAAATTCCTACACTATGAACCCCCGATGCAACGTATAGGGGGGGCTACCACCCCCCTTGTTATCCCCCTGTGCATGGGGTAGTCGTGAAAATAATATAACACAACCTAACACAAAGCCTGATCCTTCACCCTTTGGACATGTGCCCTGCACCCTCCCTCTAGTTTCTCTCTCTCCTCTTGAGTGAATGAAGGCATCCTGAATCCTTGAAGCTTCCTCTATTCATCCCTTCAATCTTTCAAAGTGTGCCCTTGCACCCAAAAGATCTCCTTGCTCTTCCAAGCACACTCTTAAGACATGAACAAAAAATATACATGAAACATGTTAGAATAGGAGATTTTTCAGGCTGATGCTTTCTTTCCATGAGTGTTTGTAGTTACAGGTATTTCAAGGACAACATGGCAAGGATGATGAATAATATCGTGCGAAGAAGGCCAAAAAATGAAGCATTAAAGAACAAATGGCACATTGAAGTCTTGATTATCGAAGCACTCCTAAAGAATCAATAAGATCAAAGACCCTTTGGAGGTTGAAGACATCAACGATCAAAAGCTACATCTGAGAGTCAAGACACAAGTGGAAGCCATGCCACCCATTGAAGAAATTCCATGTCATTAGTCACTATAAGTCCAAGTCATCAATGATAATGACTTGTCATGTCCTTACCACATAATGATGTGAAAGTTATGATGTAACCACATAATTATTGTAAAGAAAAAGAAGTGGAAGTCCAAGAGTCATGTATGGAAAAAAGATCCATGTATATAAGTTCAAAAGACATGTAATACCAAGAGTCATATGTAATTCCAAAAGTCATTTGGAAGTCCAAAGGTTCTAGAAGTCCAAAGGTCATTAGAAGTTGGAAAGTCAAGAGTCATGATGATATGAAAGGTCATGCCTCAAGTTATAAAAGGATCCTCATTACTCATGCAAAGGAATTTTAACCTTGGTTTCTCCCATAGCATTTGAGAGATAGAGATAATGCTTTTGGGGAGTAAGTAGTGGCTCTAACACTCCATTATTGGATCTAGTGATGTTCATTGTACCTATGTATCTTGGAACTTTTGTTTAATACTTGAAACCTTTTGGCCAACACATTTTCATACATGAATCATAGATGTTTTGAGACCATTATTCTAATGCTTGCGATTTATGATGGTTTTCATATGTACTAAAGTAATTGAACTATTTCGGTGACTTTGTTGCTTAACTTATTGGAAATGCGTTGTAATGATTTAATGATCATGGAATCTATGTGAACTATTCCGCTTGATGTTCAAGGATTCTTTCTTGTTTATGTGTGTGTCTCCATTAGATTAATACTATTACTCATCTTTTAGAGACTCAATTTCTCTCCCTCACAGTGAAATAACTTTGATAAATTGAAAATTGAAAATTGAACATTTCACAAGGCACACTCTCTTGCTCATTCAAAAGCACATGCACGCTTCTCTCTCGTGCTGCTTTATTAAACTGAGGCACATCTTTAAGTAAATGACAGTCAGGTCATATTATAGATGTAACTCCTACACCAAACGATGTGAGGTCTAATTAGGACCTCATATTGGGGATATCCCTCTATGTTAGCAGTATCCAACACCATCAACAGAGGTACGAGTTGCGAGTGGAGGCTGATTTTTCTCCATGTAGCACATGTGGGCCGAGTTGGGGCCGTACAGAAGGGCCAATTTGATTTTGAGGGCCCAATTTTCTTCCAGGAGGTTGAATTAGCTTGTAGAGGTGAAAAAAATAATTTGTCGAAGCTTTACCATTTTATGACAAGTAGTTGTAATAATTTTCTATTATAGATTTATTGGTTTTCCTAACATTGGGGTTTTTCTAGGGACAAATTTTCCAAAAATATTAGTGTCTATTTTTGTGTGTGGTTTTCTCAGTTCCTATGGTTTCTTAATTGGTGAAAATTGCAATTGTTTTTTTACTTAGTATTTGCAGTAAATTAATTTGTCGGGACAAATAATCATTTAAAATATAGGAGAATAATTACTAGATTAACTACAATAGAATTTTAACAATAAAGAGTATACTAGAAATATTTCTAGTTTCCTCTATTTGGGTTTCTAGTGTCAAATCTATATGTTAAATGTGTGGGTGTGTGTGCGCGCCATTTCATCATTTATGTTCTTTATTAATATTTTTTTGTAACAATTAACTATATAAGGTCAAAACCAACATTTCGTATGAGAGCAATTTGGCTTCAAGGGGATGCCATTGTGGCTAAGGATTTTGGCTCAGGCCTGTGGAAAACCTTGTGATAGTGGGAGATATATGGTTTTGATTCTTGTGGTGAAATGAAATGGAGAATAGTTCAAAGATAGAGATAAATAAATTCAATGGGTAGAGTTTTGGGCTATGGAAGCTCAAAATGGATGATCTTTTGGTGGACAAATATTAGTGGATTGATGTGGAGCTGGGTACCACACTGATGGGGATGTTGATAGAATACTGGACCAAATTGGATCAGAATGAAAAGAGAAAATATGATTGTGTCTCTCAGTTTCATTATTATTGAATGTTTTAGGAGAAGTTACAATGAAGGAATTATGGAACAAATTAGGGATTTTGTAACAGTCTAAATTCCTAGTGAACAAATTGTTCCCATGCAAGAAACTCTATAAAATGAGGATGAAGGATGGAGACTTGGTGGTAGAACATTTCAATGCCTTCAATATTGTGGTAAGTCAACTATTTTATGTTGATATTATGATTTTGTATGAAGATAAATGTATTAGTTTGTCGTGTTCTCTACCAAACTTGTGGGATATTCTGGTTGTTTCCATAGGTAGTAATGCAACTACTTTAAGTTTTGAAAATAGTCTCATCCTTGTTATAGAGGGAGATGAGACAAAAAAACATGGAAAATAAAAATGAAAATGCCTTCTTTGTAAGAGGATTCTCCTAGGATAGAAATAAAAATAATTCTTCAAGTGGGAGATACAAATCTAGAAGAAGATCTAAATCTCTAGAAAAATTCATAAAGGTATGTTAGAGACATGGAAAATAAGGAAATTACAAGAAACATTTTATATACAAAATTTCTAAGAAAGGGATGGGATACAATGATGCTCCTTAAGGAGAAAAAACTTCCTCAGACAAAGGTGGGGGTGTGTACTTGGATTATTCAAGCACACATGCAAATCGTGAGGCATGACTGGTCGAATTAGGTGCATTTTTTTTCATATGACTCCTATCAGGGAGTGGTTTTGAGAATATGAAAGGCATGACAGTGGTGATGTTTTTCTAGGAGTTTATTAGAAAACAATAATCATATGATGATGAAAGGTCAAGTTGAAGCTCATGGATGGAAGGATTAGAATACTCCTTGGTGTTTTGCACATCCC